>CP050225.2:32204524-32804524 GCA_012066045.3 Morus alba | reverse complement strand
TTTCAAAACAAGGATCCAAGACTTTAGGGGCTAGGTTTTCTGGAGAGCCACAAGGGGGCTAGCTTTTCTGCAACAATGGGGAATACTCTCCACTTGTTGTCATATTAGCAAATTTCTCTATTCTCAGCCGAGTGCCCGTGAAGGATTTTCTGCCGTGTTGGTGGGTGTCGAAGTCGTGGAGTTCCCTAATTGACGGCTCCTATTTCATCAACCTCCACCTCAAGCATTCTATGGAACGCAGTCTCAGTAGCCTGCATCCCTATTGGGTTGACCTTGAATCGCTTGTCGACCTGCTGGACTGTTAGAGACTTGTTTTGTATGATATAAGATCAGAGTGGTGTACGAAGTTGAAGATTTTGGGTATTCCAAAATATTTTCGTGCTCTCAAGTGTGTGTGGGATGTGCTAGAAATTCCAAAGGTCTATTATTAATGGTCTACATTTCAAAAGAGAGATAAATTGGTGATCAAAATGATAACGGCTCATAAGAATTGATAGAGGGAAAGTTTCTATTTTTGGTTTTTTTGCATGTGTATGTCCATCGTCATCTGAGGGCTCTTATGGGGAACAGAAAAATTAACAAATAGCTTTACTTGTTCTGCTACTTGCTTTGTACAAGTACTTGCAAATGGAGTAATATAGTCTCTTTTACCTTGGTATAGAGATATAGATATAGATTAGTAAGGCCTTGACAGGTTCCTAATTCTACTTGTCTGCTCCTATTTGCAGGCGCAGCTCGTCTACTGAATCGTCGCCTCACCTGTGTAAAGAATGCTCCTTTGATGAATTTCTGTGAAAACCTTTAGCGATGACGAATCTTAAAAAGGTTGTTGCTAAAGCTTATACCGCCCACCAAATGTCGGACAAGGAATTGTCAATGACGATTAGCAACAAAATTTAAAGTTGACTTTTTAGCGACAACAATATGCTATTATTGAAGAAGTTTAGCGATGACAGTGGGGCTTTCAGCGATAAATCAGATGCTGCTGAATCCCCTATTTCTTGTAGTGAGAGGTCTAGAAAGAATCCGATTGTGAGTTAAAAGGAGAAATGACGGCAGTCAAAGTGACTTGTTCCCAATTGTGTTTGAGAAAATTGAGATGATACATGCTGAAAATTGGTGACTAGTTTTACATGGGCTACTTGAGATTGTTGACCAGTTTAGAGAAAATTGGTGAAATAAGATTTTTATTCTACTCTTAATTAATACTCTTTTGACTAAACGATATTAATCAAGAGTAAACAATAAAAATTTAAGATCCATGTATTTTAAGAGGGTATTAGTCTCCTTTTCCTTCTAGTTTATGAAACAATTAAATTTTTCACGTTTCTTTCTGTTAATCTGAATTTTACATCATTTAACACTACATAATTCGGGGATAATTTTTGAGATCTTTGTCAATATCTTATTGTAAAAGAAGAAAACAACAGTAATATGTTAATTATTTACCATATTGTTTACCAATATACCTTTGGTAGGAAACGAGATGGGGAAATGGTACATTTAAAAGCCAACCAAGTTTCTTGCTACTTAAGAAATCTACCACCATTGAATCATTCTAAAGTATTACAATTAAAAACAAAACAATTACAAGGAAAAAAAAAAAAAAAAAAAACCATCATATCTTCTTAACATCCTTGGTCTGCTTAGCAGTTTCGTTCTCCAAAAATATTTACACAAAGATTGATTACCAATAAGACCCTCAAAATTAAGCCACCAAGAAGCGAACAACAAACAAACAAACAAACGAACAAACAAAACAATAATAAATAATAAATAATAAATAATAAAATGTGTTTCTTCTAACTCAACGCACTAAACCCACCTCCCTCATCATCTGCCTAAACTCCTTGTAATTGACCATCCCATCACCATCCACATCCACCTTCATGATCATCCTCTTGCAATCCTCTGCGGTCCGTCCTTGCTTAAGACCGAGCGAAGCCAACACTGATCTCAGCTCATCGACGGTGATGAATCCATCTCCGTTCTGATCAAACACGTCGAAGGCCTCCTTCATGTCCCTCTCCTCGTCGCGCTCGTCCATAATGGATCGGTAGAGCTCTCCGAACTCGTTTATGTCGACGCAGCCATCGCCGTCGGCGTCGATTTTGTCGATCATCTGGGAGAGCTCCTTATCCGGGATGAAGATGCCTAATTTCTCTAAGGAATCGCCTAGCTCCTTCTTCGTGATGTGTCCGTCGCCGTTCCGGTCGAACATTTGGAAGACCCGGCTCAGCTCGGTTTGGCTCATTCTTCTCTGGTGGGAACGAGAGGAAGGCGGTGATGAAGACGGAGATGGTTGTTGGTGAGAGAACCAAGAAGAGGGTAAGAAGGGAATTAGCTTTTTGGGCACCAAAAAACGGAAGAATGAGTTTAGGAGGTTGTAAATAAGGAAGATCCTTGGCAAAATAGTTGGCATTTGAAGACTGTAAACAGAGAGAGAGATGAGAGAGAGAGAGAGATGAGGGTCTAGTTTGTTTGTTGGGTGGATGGGCGTTTGTTGAGAAAAATGTGGAGACAAAACTGGCCATGTTTATAGGGACGGAGAAGAAAATGAAAAGTATGGAACTTTTTAACGCGTATTAGGGAGGGTCAGTATATTATTGTTTATGTGTTTCTCCTAGTGAATACGTACATTAATTTACAATTTCCCAAAAACGCGTTGTTATAATTGGTGTTTGGTGCTTGTGTTTATTATTATTATGACTTGGTACTGTGTGACTTAATCAATTGGGAATGCTTTTTATTTATTTATTTATTTTTTTGTACTTTCAGTTTGTTTATTTTGTTAATTTAAATTTTTAATTTAAATTAAGATGTAACGTTATGTGAGAATTTTTTAATGTAATAAAAAAATTAAATGTGACTGTTTTTTATAATTTTTTTATTATAATAAAATTTAAATTTTAAATTCGAATCGACGAAATAAACGGAATTTAATCAATTAAGAATAGTGTTTATTTATTTATTTTGTACTTGGGGTTTTATTTTGAAACTTTGCGTAATTAGATCCTCATTTTAAAATTCTAGACAAATGAGTTTCCAAATTAACTTCCATTTTCTTTTTTTTTTTTTTTTTGGCTGAATGAGAGACTCGTTGATGGGTTCTTTTTTTGGTTTTGCTTTGGATTTAAAATAATGTAACCGTTGATAACGGATCTGGAATCGACAGGAGGAAATTGGTGACTGGAAGGGACCTACTGCCTAATGATTAGAGCCGGCAGATAACGACCGTTGGATTTGTTCAACGGCTACTTTTGCGTGATTTGTGGGTTTTTACACGTGGCATGTTAAGGAGAAGGCAGAATGTGAATTTTGGCACTTCATTACTGGAGTTTTGTGGAAGGTTTCGGTTTCATTTCACTGGAGTTTTCGAGTTTTAAGTTTTTAAAGTAAGTTTAAAAATGTCACATCTAACTTTTTGAAGTAAAAAAGCTCGAAAAATGTCACATCTCAACTTTGAAAACTTTAATCCGCGGGTTTGAATTTAGACCTTCATTCATAAATTTAAAATAATAATTTAAAATTATTTTTAATTTATATCTATTTTTATAAAAAATATTATAATGAGTCATAAATTTAATTTAAATAATGATATAATTTTTATTTTAAATACGCGTTTTGACGGTTTTTTTTTTTTTTTTTTTTTTTTTTGAGTCTTGAACTTGAAAGGCACACTAGTGCATTTGAAGTAACAAATGTGTCCGTTAACCAAAAAGAAAAAGGTAACAAATGTGTCACTTATCAAAAAGAAAAAGAAAGACCGAGAAGAGTTACCAATGTTTTCTCAGAAAATGACAAAAAAAAAAAAGAAAAAGTAACAGGTGTAAGTTTTAAGATCACAAGGTTATCCCATTTTTGTCGTGTTGGCTTGAGATAGGTTTCGTTCGTTAATATTCATCAATATTGAACACAACCTTAATACAAAATTAGTCTTCGAAGAAAAGAGATAAATACTGTATTAATCTATATTTTTATACTTTATTATTGATTTATATCTTTTTTTAATTAAAATAATTATATTAATTAAAAGAATATTAATTAAAAATAAACGGTAAAAATTTAAATTTATACTCTAAAAATAAGTTTAATAATTTTCTTGTAGTGGTAGTGTTCTTTCCTTATGTCTTAAGCCATGTGTTGGACAATTGTTGAGCCTAAAAATACTTAGGCCTCATTCACTTTATGAATTCGATTTGAGACGTGATATTTTATGAAAACTTTTTCATTGTAATAGAAAAAATTAGATATAACATTTTCTGATAACTTTTTACTGTAAAAATATGAAACTGAAAACTCGAATCGGTAAAATGAATGAGGCCTTAATGGTCCCCTATCCCAATTCTACAAAAAATAATAATAATAATAAATAAATAAATAAATAAAAAAGAAAACCCATCCCATTGATTATCCTCAATGTAGCAACTTCATGGTATTCAACTTCATGAATATAAAATGCAGATAGAGGTGGGGCCGCCCCCATAAAGCAGCAAAGCAAATGAAAGAAAATATAAGAAATAAAGTAAAAATCTATATTTATAATTTTTTTTTTCACGGAGATAAATATGTGACATAAAAAGTTTAATTAATTGCTAACTTGTTAAATTATCATAAGAAAAATAAAAACTGAATCGATACAAAATATTACTTTTTTCTGATTTTTGTTTATTTTCATCATACAAAAAAAAAAAAAAAAAAAAAAAAAAAAAACAAAACCAAAGAGGATCTTCCTTCGGTACTTTAGCGGGAAATTTGACTCATGGTCTCCATTCATGGACAACCACTAAGCAATGGGTCCAAAGGGCATCGTTGAGGGGTCACACTACATCATACTGCTCATAGGTCACAGCTGTTTCCACTAAGTTTACTTGAAAAAAAAAGATCCTAATTAGAAGCAAAAGTATCTCCAGCTGTCTCTTACTGCTACTCAAGTCAGATCTAGATAGCATACTAACATCACTCTTTTAGCATTTTTTATATTGTTTAACAAGTAAATTTTACTTTATTTAAATAAAAATATATGATTTTAATAGAGTTTACGTGTCAAACAATAAATGTAGAGAGTGACAGAAAGAATAATGCTAATAATTTTCTTTTACTTATTGATATTTAGAAAACTCAAATAGATACCAAACTACAAAACTTTATTGAGTGCCCCTATTCATCTAGATGGAGTTACAACTTTGCTACTCACATGATGTGAGTTTCTATAGGTAAATAGGTGAGATTTATGTCTCATTTATTTCACTGATTCGAATTTTGTTACAGTAAAAAGTTGTTAAAAATAGTCACATTTAACTTTTTTTCCACAATAAAAAAGTTCTCACATAAAATTACATATTAACTTAAATTAAAAACTCAAATAAGTGAACTAAACAAGGACCAACCACTTTGTTAGGGTAGAATATCAACCTCACCCATTTTTGAACTTTATTTCAATAACATAAAAAGTGTCCACTATACACGTATACACACACAATTATATTCACTTCATGTGAAGGCCATTACTTCTCTTAGGAAAATTTGTCTTATAAAGTGAACTTAGCAAAATGACCGTCTTTTCATTTTTACACAGAATGCGACCACTTGATCGCAGTGTAAATAGTAGCCGTGTGCGATTGTTTTGAAGTCATTTTGTAAATACAAATTTTTTTACAATAATTTTTAGAATAAAACTTCCCATAAAAATTACTTTTAAAAAGAGCTGACGAGTATAATTGAGCAACTATTGAGCTAACAACTGTTGGTAACGCCATTTTGTTATAGAAATCTTCTATCTTTGTAATGAATCAAGACTTTAGGTCAAAGTAGAATGAAATTAATAGAATTATTTGATTGAGCTTGAGATTTATTTTATATATACACAACAATGGTGTCAAAGACCCAAAATGATAGCGTTTATGCAACTTGTGAATTGGTAATTACTTACCTATTAAAAGTAGTATATGCAGAAGTTGCGTAAATTATTGGTTGTATTTAATAAACATAATAAATAGGTTGACCAAAGCTTCTAATTAAGATGCTCCACTAATGAGGAACAAATTAAGACTATTGTATGACTATTTCATTACAACTGGCCATACAATTGGGAGACATGTCTGTCTGCCTATGTTCCTGAGCTGGCCTCTCTCTCTCTCTCTCTCTCTCTCTCTCTCTCTCTCTCTCTCTCTCTCTCTCTCTCTCTCTCAATGAGATGCTGTGCCAGATCTAGGCCTTCAATCACGCCTATGCGAGCTCCAAGGCCAAAGGAGAGGAAAAAAAAAAGAAATTAGGTCAACCTTTTAGTGGATAATTTTATAATTAGTTCATTCATTAAGCAACTAAAAAAGGATTAATTTCATAAGTGCCCTTGAACTTTGTATCTTATTTTAACATGCCCTTAAATTTTCATACTTTAAGAGTAAAATGAATATTTTTTAAAGTTTAGGAGGCATGTTAAAATATGGTATAAAGTTTAAGGACATTTATGAAATTAATCCTGAAAAAGGTCTAACAATAAGGTGGTGAACAGTTTTCACAACTTCGCCGACTACGCAATGTAACATTGAATATGAAGTATAAGTGAGACGTGATAGTGTTGAAATAAGGTGTAGAACCAATACCATCAATTATAAGAACCATCAATTAATTCTTATAACAAAATAAACAAATAAATTTAGTTCCAACGTTGTTAAGGAAGGTGATGGTTTGATTTTTATTCTTTTAATTTTGATGAAACATGCCCCCGAACTCTTTAATCAGGTGTAATTTATACATTTTCGTCAAATTTCATTGTGTTTTTAACATAATGCATCACGTGCAAAAGCATGTGAGCTAATAAGGAGGGTATTTTGGTAAAATAATAATAATAATATTTCAATAAATATACGCTGACATCCCTTCTATTTTATCAAAATAAAATACACTTTCTTGACAGAAACTAATCAAGTCAACTGTAACGACCTACCTTTTCGAGCAGTTACTTATCGTGACTTACAGTGAAAACCGTTTTATTTTTCAAAACTCAAATACTTGGTTGGTAAAAATTGGAATTTTTTTTTAAAGCTTATTGTAAAATGACTATTCTTCAAATGTACAAGTCTCGGAACTTATTTAAATGACTATTCTTAAAATATCAGCAACGCATAATATTGCAATTATAAACAGTTTCTAAATACTCAAAGTCAACATAATCAACACTATAAGAAAGTGGTAAGCACCATTGTCATTGCTAAAAACTTTTTAACGACGACATGTCGTTGCCAAATAGTCATCGCTAAATAGTCATTGTTATAGATCTATTGCTGAAAATGATTTTGGCAATGGCTAACCTATCGTCGCTAATTCTTCTATACAGTGACGGAACCTTCTTCGCTATAAATTGCTCGATCTGTCGCTGAAAACTTGTCAATTTTTCGTTCCCTTTGACGTTCTTGTACATTTAGTGACGATGTAATTCAAATTGTCGTCGCTAATTAAAATATTTGTCGGAAACACTTTTGTTGTCACTAATAAATATATATTTTTTAAAAATGATAAATATTTTTGAATTTGTTAAATTTATCTATTTTACTAATCGGTTTTGATTTCAAATGATTAATAAAATCTACGTTGTAATAATAAATATAATAATGATTAAAAACAATAAATAATCACATATCACATGAGCGAATACTAAAAATAAGTCATAGGTGGTAATGTTAGAAGGTCAAATAACGTACTAAGCATGGAAAGAAATGTATGATACAAAAGTAAAATAACTAGTGTCTAAAAACAAGAAATAACATAAATAACATCTAATCAGCCCCTAAGTCTGTTGCATCATTAATATCGTCATTGTTGGCCGGTGGTGGTGGTGGTTGAAATGCACGGGGAGTTTGCTTAGTTGAGGTGTGTGTACACCTACTGAAGCCACTGACTAAGCTCCTAATAATTGGGCTACGGCTGAGGCTGCTGAGGAATTTGGAGTATGTTCCTTTGAGACAGCGTTGGGCCAATTCCCTTCTTATATCCTCGTCGCTGTCCGAGAACTTTTGCCACTATCTCCTCTTGAGTCGAAGCTGCAGAGGCTGAACGCTCATCTATCTCCGTAGATGCCTGCGTGGCCAGATTGTACCGATGCTCCATCTCATGCTAGACACACATCAAAAAAAGATAATATGTATCAATAAAGTGTTGTAACAAAACTTATGTAAAAACATGAGACATGGTTCTTTGACTAACAAATTCGGCCTCATCCTCTTCACTAGCCCAACCGTGCCCCTCACAGTAGTGCGTTTGCTGAAAGTTTTCTATGATATCTCTCCCCTGTGAGACAAAGATGAATTTTAAAATTATAAAAAATCAAAATGTGAATATTTAATTAAATAAAGAAAACATTACATGCAAATTTACATGCTTGTGTCAATGCTGGGCGAATGATGCTGATTCCTGATAAGTGACTCCCTTTAATTGTTTCATATTTGCCCTGTTGATTGCCGACTTTTTCTTTAATATAAAAAGATACAAATATTTATGTTAACAATTTTAAATTTACTAATGTTAAATGTAAAGTAAGATAGAAAGAAAATAAATGATAGAGAAATTCTAAAAAGGCCTCAGAAACAAATCGTTGTCTTGATCACTGTGGACAGTTTGAGGACGAGAACAATGGGCAAGCTCACAATTCTGCGCACTACCAATCTCCTTAAAATGGTCATAGAGATTATTTTTCCATTTCTTGAAGCACTTTTTCGCCTCTCGCTTAATGAGCTCTAAGAGCTCCGAGGAGGTTATGGGGAATGTTGAGCCATGACAGCAATTTGGAGCTGATTTTTTTGTCAGCCCTGCTTATCAACGGCAGCCCAACATTCCTCACGTGAATCCCAACGGCTGTTTTGAAATTAGAGTTAATAAATTTAGGCCCGTTCATTTCTCTAATTCGAGTTGAGATTTAATTTTATGTGAGAACTTTTTACTGTAGTAAAAAAGTTAAATGTGATTGTTTTTAAGAGCTTTTTTTAAATTTATTTGTTCCTCTTTTCTATATCAATTCTTTTATTTTTTATTCAATTATTTTATTATTTTCTATGAGAAATTCTTTTATATCAATTCTTTTATGTTTTATTCAATATTATATCAATTATTTGTTCTTCCATTTAATATCGGTTATTTTATTTTTTTATTCAATAATTATACCAATGATTTTTCCTATTTTTTTTTTTTTTTCAATTTCATTGTAAATATCAATTCTTTACATTTTTATTTGTTCTAATTTTCTTATTTTATTTCCATTTTTATTGTAAATATCAATTCTTTATATTTTTTTATTGATCTAATTTCTTATTTTTTCCAATTTTAATGTAAATATAAATTCTTTCTTTTTTGGTCAATGTACATTTAAGTCTTCAATTATATCAATTATTTTTTCTTAATTTTTATCAACTCTTTGCTAAACCTCCTAAGATATTTTTTTAAAATATGTTTTCTATTTCCTTTTCTCATAACCTAAAACCTAAACAAAAATATACACCTAAAATCAATTCAATACCGAATTAGCTAATAAAATCACTACTAACATCAACTTATGTAAAAATCGAGACTAACATAACTTATACAATTACAACACAAATATTTCATAAAAAAAAAAAAAAAAAATCCTCATTAACATAACCAATTTAACAAAACAAATTTCATTTACAATTCAATATTATCCTAAATTACAACAACAACAACACCAACAACAACAACAAGTACAACAACGAAAAAATCAACAACAGCCACCACAACAATAACAAAACATTACCAACAACAACCACAACAATAGCAAAAACATTACCAACAACCACAACAATAACAAAATTTCGACCAAAAATGGGTTTGGGAAATTGGGTGTTTACATTTTTTTGGGTTCAAAGTAGGAGTAAACTTAAAAAATTGGTAGTGGGGCTTATTTTGATTGCGAAATGGGAAGAAATTTGGTTGTTTTGGGGTTATAGAGGCGGAGGAGGGTGAAGGAACTTAGGGGTGGCCGAGAAGAAGAAGAGAAAAAAAAAAGGAAGAATGATTTTGCGATCTGGTTTTTACGTGGACTCTTTTAGCGACAACAAATGTCATCGCTAAAAGTGAACATGTCATCGCCAAAAGTGTGCCATGTTATTAAAAATCGGGTGTGTCAGAGAACCTTTATAGCAACGACATGTCGTCGCTAAAAGTCTCTAAAAATTTTCGATTTGCCTGCCTAAAACAAGCTTTAGCGACGTGTAGTCGCTAAATGTTAAAATTTTTCAAGAAAATTTCTGGGTATGCCAAATTTATTTTTATACTTATAGTGACGACATATGTTGTCGCTAAAGATATTGAAATTTTTAGAGAAATTTCTAAGTCCACCAAATTTTTTTGGACCAAGTCGTCGCTATTTGACACGGAATGGTAGCAAAAGTATATAGCGACGACATGTCCTCTCTAAAAAATTGATCATTTTGAAATAACGTTTAGCGACGACACATCATTGCTATAAATCTCACTTAATTGTCAGTAAAAATAATTGCCGATCTGAATTGCCAAACGAATGACTACCATATTTAGTGACTACATGTCGTTGCTATTCGTTTCTTTTAGTGACAACAATTATCGTCGCTAAAGGCGGTGATTGTTGTGGTGCAAACATGTGTTAATAAGGTTCTCATGCCTCAAACATAATTACTTCAATTCATTATCAAAAACATATAACTCAAGTGCAAAATCTAATTGCATAAAATCTTAACTTCAGATATAAATCCAAAAATAATTCCATCGAAATTCATTGTATAGTGGTAGCCACACCTAAACCTCCGCTCTACACATCACTGGGATTATAGGTTATTTATCCATAACATGAATAAACTAGTGAGCCAAAAACTCAGCGAATGTAAATATCTTCACAAAAACTCTTACATGCAAGAACACATATAAAAATGCATGACCAATTATAGTTTATTATGGAATATCCAATCATAAATACTAGGCCATGTTCACGTACCATGTGCGAGCGACTATTAGGAGCCGGGGTAACGACCCAAACATTTATTCCGGCTATCTCAAGCTCATAATTAAGTTATCTTGTTAACCTCCTGTTGACAAGAGTCAGAGGAATTTTAACCTGCCATCCCTCAAGGCCACCAAGAATTGGAGGAATTTTAACTCCCATTCCCCAAGGTCAAAGGATGGTACAATACTTAACTTATTTCTCATTACCTCCACTTCTTATTATAGTGAACATGCAATTATGATCATGTCACGTAAACTTTAATAATACAATTTAAGTTTTAGAAGCATCATACAATTGCTCATATCCATCAAATCATAGAGAATTCATGCAAAAGCAAGCAAGCAATTTCTCAAACAATTCATTTTAAAATTATCCATGCTATAGGTGAGGTTTGTACTCATCTGGATAATTGCAATCAGTGTTTACTGACAGAAATCACACTCTCAATGTCATAGGGTCTGTATTCAAGTTGTACCGACAAATCAATATTAATTCATTTTCAACCTCTATCTTAATTTGTTTAAGTCTTGTGGGTCTAGACTTATTAAAATTTCTCAGGAGTAATTATTTTAATTGTCCTTTACTAGTTCCACTTTCTCACTGTCTAACTAATCAACCTTATTGGTCAATTAGTTAACTTCTCTTAAATTTGTATTAACTAATTTAGGTCAACCATTCTTTACTAATTATTTAATTGTTGCTTTACTTTAATTAGTTAACTAATTAATATATTGTCTAAATAAGCCTTATTTTCTAATTAATTATCTTATTTTTATTTATAATTAATTAATTAATTAATTAATTATCCTGTTAACTTTTGACTTCATTAATTAACTAAAGCCTTGGATTTTCTTTAAGTTGATTTCCTGTCAATATACTGCTAAGTTACCCATTAGGTTACTTCCAAAGTCTACGGGTTCACAATTAATTAATTATCCGGTTAACTTTTGACTTCATTAATTAACTAAAGCCTTGGATTTTCTTTAAGTTGATTTCCTGTCAATATACTGCTAAGTTACCCATTAGGTTACTTCCAAAGTCTACGGGTTCACATAGTCCTTCAACATGTCTGAGGATAGGATGAGCCTTATGGTCTTGGACTTTAACTAACTACCAGGTAGGTTCCTCTATGTTTATCTAGAGGTTACCTGCTTTCTTATTTGGACCCGTAGGCCCATTGGGTTTCCTAGCCTAATTGGATTAAGCTGTGGCTAACCTCTGGTCCTCTAGGGAATTCTAAGTTTAATTTGGTTTCACATCTCCAGTTGACTGGTTTATCTTCGGGGGGAGATTTACCGTTTTACCCCTAGCAGGTATTGACCATCCTAAGATTATAAATCTAAGGTATTTGTTACTCTAACCATTCCAAATATTAAGGATCTTGAGCTAAAACTTGGAGCTCGTATTTGTTTGACTGCTTTACCTATTGCAGTCGATTTGACCGTTTCACCCCCAATAGTTTTCTAAGTGACCTTAGGGCTCTCAACTCGTCTTCTAACCAAGGTTCTGGACCCTTACAAACAGATCAACATTAAAATTTTTGATAGTTCATTGGCCGAGTACATTTAGTATCTTGTCGGAATAGCCGAGACAATGGGGACGAATAGAGTCAGAAATTTTTTTTTACATGTTTTCCTATAGTATATGTTTGAATTTAATTTTTGCTTCTACTAAACCTATTAAAAGTGATGAATTAAAGTAACGATTCATGTGTCGCCAATAAGGAGCGTTACACCTATATATAGACAACACTCATAAAGGGCTAAATTGAAACAATATATTTACCCATAAGTCTTTAGAGAGAACCGGCCATAGAAGAGAGAGAAGAAAATTTTCTTTTTCCAAATTTGCTTTACCTCCTTTTTTCTGGATGGGAATATCTCAACTCCGGGCTATGAAGCTGGCGGCTTAGATAGTAGACAGGGTGCTCTTTCTCCACGGAGCCTTCAAGGGCTAAGAGTGCTCCGATTGTTGACTCTGTTGCGGCGATGTAGATGCGTAGGGGTTTACCGAGTTCCAGAGCCTGCATGGTCGTAAGGTTAACTACCATTTTCTGAGCCTTCTCAAAAAGCTTTTGATGATGCTCCATCAATCTAAATTTAGCACCTTTCTTAAGGAGAGTGGTGAAAGATGAAGAGAAGTTGGTCATTCCGGGAATAAATCTCTGGATGTAAGAGAGTTTGCCGAACATGCTCTTGAGCTCTTTAGGAGTTGTCTGAGGAGATGCCGAAGAAATCTTTTCAACCTTTAAGGGATTGACACTAATCCCCCTTTGATGAACGATGAAACCCAAGACTTTCCCAAAAGAGACCCCAAAAGCGCATTTTTTGGGATTCATTTTCAAATTGTATTGGCGACAACGTCGAAAGACCTTGATGAGAGCATCCCAATGATCCCAATGATCCTCCTCAACTTATTTACCAATCATGTTATGGAAGATGGTAGTCATATGTCACGCTCTTACTCTTCAAGTAAGCAAACGTGCGGCCTTAGCACTCACTTAAATGCTAAGAAAGCCTAATTCACTCAAACTCGCAAGGTAGGCAAAGAGTAGACAAGTAAAGTTGTATTATTAGAAGAGAACTTTACAAGGCTAGTTTTTTGGAACTTCCTCCACAAATGAGGAGGTCTCCCTTATTTATAGGCCAAGGGGACCCTTCTATGAACATTCTAGAATTCTATAGACTACTATCTAGTCTAGAACTCTCTAAAGAATTATACACAAGGTGGGCATATCTACAAGTTTCTAGAGTATTCTTCAAGGGAGTACTCTTTTAAGAAACATCCACAAGCTTCTAGAGAACTCCAAGGTTCTCCTAAATTCTATACTTCTCTAGGTTTATCTAGAATATTCCACATGGTAGTCAATTGTAGAACATTCTAGAGGATCTTAGAGTCTTCTTGTATCCCTCTAACACTTAGAATGGGGCAAGAATTTGCGGATTGTGACATTCTCCCCCACCTAAGCTCGCGATGCCCTCATCGCGTCTTCTTCGTGGAATTGCCGAATATGGTCTTGAAATTGCCAAAGGGCATCCTCATGTTCCCAACTTGCTTCGCTCTCCGGCAAGTTCTTCCACTTGATTAAGTATTCTCGGTAGCTTGGCACACCTCGCCTTCTAATGTGACGATATGCAAGTACGCTCTCGACTTCCTTGTCAAAAGATGTCACGACGGCGGTTGGTGCCCGTTTGGACTTCCCTCGACTGGGGTCTTCCATGTCTTCGTGATATGGTTTTAGGAGACTAACATGAAAGACTGGATGGATCTTGAGTTTGGAAGGCAATTGGAGTTTGTAAGAGACCTTCCCAACACGTTTCAAAACTGGAAAGGGACCTTCATACCTTCTAATCAATCCCTTGTGAACTTTTCTGAATGTTTTGAATTGTTGGGGAAGGAGCTTTACCATGACGAGATCGCCTTCTTTAAACTCTAGAGGCCTCCTCTTCTTGTCTGCCCATTTCTTCATTCTCTTTGTTGCTTTGTTCAAGTAGGCTCGTGCCAATTCGGCTTGCTCATGCCATGACTTAGCAAACTTGAACGCGGCTGGACTCTTGCCTTCATAGCTTGTGGTAAGCGCAAGAGGTGTTGTAGGCTGCTGTCCTATGATTACCTCAAAAGGACTTCGATTGGTGGCCTCACTTCGTTGGAGATTATAAGAGAATTGGGCTACATCAAGTAGCTTTGCCCAATCTCGTTGGTTGGCACTCACGTAGTGCCTTAAGTATAGCTCCAAAATTGCATTCATGCGCTCGGTTTGACCATCACTTTGAGGATGGAAGCTAGTGGAAAAGTTTAGATCCGAGCCAAGCAACTTGAACAACTCCGTCCAAAATCGGCCCGTAAAGCGAGGGTCTCGATCACTCACAATGTTAGAAGGGATTCCCCAAAGTTTAACCACATGGCGTAGGAACAACCGAGCTGTTTCTTCGGCAGTGCAATCTGCTGGGGCTGGAATAAAAGTGGCATACTTGCTGAACCGATCGACCACCACTATAATGCTTCCGAATCCTTCAGACTTCGGTAAGGAAGTGATGAAGTCCATGGAAACACTTTCCCAAGGCCTCTCTGGAATTGGTAATGGCTCGAGCAAACCCGCCGGTGTTTGTTGTTCAATTTTGTCTTGTTGGCACACAAGACAAGTCCTCACGTAGGACTCCACTTCATCCCGCATCTGAGGCCAATAGTAAGTGGTTTTCAACAAAGCAAGGGTACGTTTCATACCTGGATGACCAGCCCACTTAGAGTCGTGGCACTCCTTGATCAATTCCCGCCGAAGATTTCCCCACTTTGGCACAAAGAGGCGACTCCCCTTTGTGTAGAGTAAGCCTCCGATTAGCCAAAAGCGTCTTGTTTTGCCTTCTTCCACAAGTGCTATAAGACTTTTGGCTAGGGGGTCCAGTTGCAAGCCATTCTTGATGCGGTCAAGGAAGGGACTATCAACTCGACTAATAGATGCCAACTCCACTTTGCGACTTAAGGCATCGGCTACAACGTTGGCTTTCCCCGGCTTATACTCCAAGGTGTAATCAAACTCCGCAAGAAAGTCTTGCCACCGAGCTTGCTTTGGACTAAGCTTCTTCTGAGTCTGAAAATAGCTTATAGCCACGTTATCAGTCATAATGACAAACTTCGAGCCTAAGAGGTAGTGTCGCCATACCCTGAGGCAATGGATAATTGCCGTCATTTCCTTCTCTTGAACGGTATAGCGGCGCTCCGTGTCATTAAGCTTGCGGCTCTCGTAAGCAATTGGATGGCCATCTTGCATAAGTACTCCTCCAATAGCAAAGTCTGAGGCGTCGGTGTGGACTTCGAATGGCTTGGAGTGATCAGGCAAGCTAAGGACTGGATCTTCACAAACTGCCTTCTTTAGGTCTTCAAAGGCATGTTGACACTCCGGGCTCCATTCCCATGGTCGATTTTTCTTAAGAAGATCCGTCAAGGTGCTGCTCGTGCCGAATAGCCCTTGATGAAGCGGCGATAGTAGTTCACAAGGCCGAGGAAGGACCTTAACTCGTGCACTTTGGTGGGTGGCTCCCATTCTTGAATGGTTTGCACCTTGGTATTCTCCATCATGAGCTTTCCACCCTTTATCTTATGACCCAAGAACAACACTTCTTCTTGGGCAAAGGAACACTTCTCTTTCTTGACATATAGCTCGTTGTCTCTTAAGACTTGAAACACTTTCCTCAAGTGTTCCACATGTTCCTCCACGGTACGGCTATATATCACAATATCATCCAAATAGACCACTACAAATTGGTCGAGATAAGGGTGGAAGAGCTTGTTCATTAATGTGCAAAAAGTAGCTGGTGCATTTGTGAGACCGAAAGGCATGACTAAGAACTCGTAGGAGCCATACCTTGTTACACATGTGGTCTTGGGCTCGTCACCTTCGGCAATGCGAACCTGATAGTACCCCGAGCGAAGATCCAACTTGGTGAAGTACCGAGCATGTCCAAGTTGATCAAATAGATCCGCGGCTAACGGGATGGGATACTTGTTCTTGATGGTGACCTTGTTGAGAGCTCGATAGTCGATGCACATACGAAGGGAACCATCCTTCTTCTTTTGAAAGAGAACCGGGGCACCGAATGGGGCTTTGGAGGGTCTAATGAACCCCGCATCAACTAAACCCTTTAGTTGTTTTCTTAACTCTGCTAACTCCGGTGGTGCCATGCGGTAGGGACTCATGGCCGGTGGTTTGGCTCCTGGCTCTAAGTCGATTTGATGATCAACCTCCCTCCTTGGTGGTAGCCTTTTGGGCAACTCCTCCGGCATGACATCCTTGAACTCATCAAGGATGTCTCGAACTTGCTTGGGCATGATCAATTGAGGAGATGATTCCTCATCGTCATACTCCTTGAGGATGGCTAAATAGCTCTCCTCGTCCCTCTTCAAGCCCTTTTCGAATTGCATGGCGGACAACACCTTTGTATCGGACTTTGTAGATCTCACCGTTGGTACTACACAAGTCTTCTCTCCATCCAAGATACACATGGTGTTGGCAAATGGAATGGGGAAGGCCTTTACTTGGTCTAGGAACTCCATCCCAAGAACTACTTTGAAGTCGTCCAAGGGTACCACTGACAGATCTAAGTGTCCTACCCATGCGCCGAGGGTAGTCTTCACGCCCCGAGCTATGCCTTGTATTGGCTTGGCCGTGGAGTTGACGGCTTTCACAGAACCAGCCCCGCCAACTACCTTAAGGCCTAGTCTCTTAGCTTCTTCAACGGAGATGAAGTTATGAGATGCACCTGTATCAATTAAGGCCCTTGTATCCTTCCCGTTGATAGTGGCATCCACGAATAAAAGTCCCTTGGCTTGAATCTTTGGAGTACTTTGGATGACATTAAGGAGTTGTAAGGAACCAACTTGAGCATCCTCCTTGCCATCACTTGACCTTTGTTCCTCCAGATTGGCAGTCAAGGCATTGAGGGCCTTTGTCTTTGGGCAATCTCTTGACCAATGAGGACCGCCACATAAGAAGCAACCTCGCCTAGGGACGGACCGATCAGAATTCTCGCCTTGCTTACCTTTATCTTTTGGTTTTGACGAGTTTTGATTTCGGCTTTGGTTGTCTTCCTTGTGGTTGTTTCGATTGTGCTCTCCCCCACCTTTGTTGGCACCCCCTTTCTTGTCTTTAGGCTTTGACGTCTCCTTTTGGTTCGTGTAGTCAGTGAAGCTTTCAACCATGGCAATGGCGGTGGCCAAGTCTTGTGCTCCACGACGCCTAAGCTCGGTCTTAGCCCAATGCTGCAGACCGTCCGTAAAGAAGAAGAGGGAGTCTTTGTCGGACAAATCGGGGATCTCGAGCACAAGGTTGGTGAATTCCTTCACATAGTCTCGAATGCTGCCCGATTGCTTTAGCCTTCGGAGGCGGCCACGAGCTTCCTCTTCAGCATTCTCTGGATAGAATTGCCTTTTGAGTTCGCTCTTAAAAGTATCAAAGGTAGTGATGGAACACGTACCTCTCCTTATGTCCTCTTGCCTTCGGCGCCACCAGAGCATGGCAGTGTCCGTGAGGTACAAAGCTGCCGTCTTAACTCTGGTCTCATCCTCTAAAATGCCCATGGCACCAAAGTATTGTTCTAGCCCCCACAAGAAGTTGTCTACCTCTCGAGCATTACGCGTACCTGCGAAACTTTTTGGCTTCGGAATATCAATTCGGCGTGGCTCCATGGCAGGTGCAAGTGGACCTATAACCACTGCCTTCTTGCACAAGGCAAGGTCGCCTCGTGCTTCCTCCAACTGAGTAAGCACACTGTTGAGTTCCCTCTGGTGGACGTCTCGCAAACGGGTCACTTCCGCCATAAACTCATCTCGAAGGGCCTGCAAGTCTGCCCTGTTGGACTCTTCTAGCTTGACTAGGACTTCTCGCACCTCCTCATGGATTTCGGCAAAGTCTGCCTCTAGACCTCCCACTCGTTGGTCTAGGTTCTCCATGCGTGCCCCCAAGTCACCCACACTTTCCTCCACTCGAGTCAAGCGTATTTCAAAGCTAGAGATTACGTCCTTAGATTTCCCCCGTGGTTTTGGCGCAGTAGGGTCGCGTTGCTCCTCACGACCCCGTCCTTGTTGCGATGACTCCACGTTGGTGGTGTCGGATCCAACGACTTGATCCTTGGTGTTCTTGGCCATGTCCAGAACGTGGCTCTGATACCACTTGTCACGCTCTTACTCTTTAAGTAAGCAATCGTGCGGCCTTAGCACTCACTTAAATGCTAAGAAAGCCTAATTCACTCAAACTCGCAAGGTAGGCAAAGAGTAGACAAGTAAAGTTTATTATTAGAAGAGAACTTTACAAGGCTAGTTTTTTGGAACTTCCTCCACAAATGAGGAGGTCTCCCTTATTTATAGGCCAAGGGGACCCTTCTATGAACATTCTAGAATTCTATAGACTACTATCTAGTCTAGAACTCTCTAAAGAATTATACACAAGGTGGGCATATCTACAAGTTTCTAGAGTATTCTTCAAGGGAGTACTCTTTTAAGAAACATCCACAAGCTTCTAGAGAACTCCAAGGTTCTCCTAAAGTCTATACTTCTCTAGGTTTATCTAGAATATTCCACATGGTAGTCAATTGTAGAACATTCTAGAGAATCCTAGAGTCTTCTTGTATCCCTCTAACACTTAGAATGGGGCAAGAATTTGCGGATTGTGACACATAGCTATTTGATATGTAGCTCCGGCGTTCTTGAGGCCAAATGGCATAACAGTGTAGTAGAAATTGCCAAAAAGAGTTCTGCAGGCCGTCTTCCTAGCGTCTCTAGGAGACATTTTCATTTGGTTGTAGCCACTAAAAGTATCCATGAAGGAGAGCATTTCATTACTAGAGGTAGAGTCGATGAGGACATCCATGTTTGGAAGAGGAAATTCATCCTTTGTGTAAGATTTGTTAAGGTCACGAAAGTCCACACATATCCGGATTTGACCATTCTTTTTCTTTATAAGTATGATGTTGGTGAGCCATGTGGGATGCTTGATGGGTTTGATAAAGCCAGCTTCAATAAGCTTTTCAACCTCATGCTTAATTTGAGCTTCCAGGTCGGGCTGGAAAGTTCGGGCAGTCTGCTTGACCAGAGTTGCTTTGTGCTGGACATTGAGGGAATGACAAACAAGACTTGTATTGAGTCCTAGCATGTCTTTACAACTCCATGCAAACACGACAATGTTTTCATGGAGGAGGTAGATGAAAGTAGTTCATTCCTCGGAGGAGAGTTGAGCGCTGATAGAGACTTTCTTCTTTATGGAGGGATCATTGCTAATATTGACTTCTCAAGGGGTTCTATCATGGCTTCAGAGCCGTCTTACATGTGCTTTGAAGTAGGTTGAGGCTTAGTTATATTCTAAGTTCTTCAGAGGAAGCAGCTCTGAGAGAGGCTGCTCCGTGAGCAATATGGACAAATTGCTCTAAGTTGTCCACGGGACCTTCCCATTTAGAATGGCAAGGTCCCCAACATCATCATAAGCCCTTTTTGAAAACAGGCTCACAAGAAAAATGGATAGAAATCCTACCTCGCACAATCAAACCTGGGACTAGCGTTGCCTTTTCCGGCTTCCGCTTCCTCAAGCCCCTTCAGTCTGAATCCTCAGCGATCACTGATACAAGATAACACTTTAGGATCAATCCTCAGTCCTAAAGTAATCGAATCTCAATCATATACCAAGATTTTCCAATTAGTGTGCCCTAATCAATTTTCATGTTTCAAATTCCATTCCAAGGGTTTTAAATATCAAATCAGGGATTAAAGATGCTAATCCTTTCATCCCAAGTCCCCAAATGAAGCTAATTTGGGTTCTCCCCGAAAACAGGGCTCAAAACAACAATTTCAGGCCAAACAGGGTCAAACCCCGTGAACACCGGTCGACCGGAGACAGAGGAGTGCATCACCATCGGTCGGCCGGTGGTGTGCATCAGGTCGACCGGTTCGGTCGGCCGGTGGCCCCTAACAAAGATCCGGTCGACCGATGCGATCAACCGTGGACATCTCGATTCGCGAAAAACTCGCGGAAATCGGTTCAAAACCTGCAAATCCAGTCCCAAATCACAAAATCTCAAGGGCAACCACTAGATCCGGGTTCTAGGTCCTAAAACAAGTCCAAAGAACCCAAGATCTCCAATTTCTACCCTAGTTTCACTCAAAATCCATCAAAATCCGTTTTGAACCAAAAAGTAAGTTTTTGAATCCGAAAACTTGAAATCCAAGAGAGGTTCTTTCAAGAATCTTACCTTGAATCCTTCTCTTGATGTTGAAAACTCTTTGAAATCACTCTTGGTTCGAATCCGGTCTTGATTTGAGACAAAAATGGGAGAGAGAGAGGGAGAGAGAGCACGGGAGAGTGAAAAAGAGAGAGAGAGAGAGCCAGCGGGAGAAAAGAAAAAAAAAAGGAAAGGAAAGAAAGGAAAAAGAAAAGAAAAGAAAAGAAAAAGAAAAATAAAGAAAAATGACATGTGCGAAAATATAACAGTCCAGAAATGCGCCCATACACACTTCGGATTAAAATAAATTCATCAAATAATTTAAATACCTTGGAATCATTTAAACTCAATTAATTAAATCAGGTTAGGCACACTAATAATCTCAATTACCTTAATTAATCTCAATTAATTCTTCGTGGTGTTACTGACTCTACCCCCTTTAGGCAATTTCGTCTTCGAAATTAAAACTCACCTCAAAGTGCAAACAGATGCGGATAACGTTCCTGCATCGTCGTTTCAAGCTCCCATGTTGCTTCCTCAACACCATGGTGCTGCCACAAAGACTATCACTAACGGAATCTCACGATGACGCAGACTCTTCATCTTCCCCGTCAAGAATCAACTGGTGCCTCCTCGTGGGACGCGTCATACTCAGATCGGAACGTCAAACCATCGCACTCACGCCCCGCTCAAAGTTGACATTTCCGAAGCATAGAGACATGAAACACGTCACGCACGTGAGATAACTCAGGCGGTAAAGCCAACCGGTACGCCACCACTCCGACTCATTGCACGATCAGGAATGGTTCCACATACCTTGGTGCGAGATTTCCTTTCACACCAAACCGAGTAACTCCCTTGCGTGGAGAAACCTTCAACAGAACAAAGTTACCTTCTTGGAATTCCAAAGGCCTACGCCTTCTATCAGCATAGCTCTTTTGTCAACTTTGAGCTGTCGATAGTCGTTCTCGAATCACAGCTATCTTCTCATTGTTCTCTTGAATGACATCCGGTCCAGTTGTAAGTCTATCCTCTGGTTCCAACCAACAAACAAGTGACCTACAAGGATGACCATACAACGCCTCAAACGGTGCCATACCGATATTGGCCTCGATAGGTCGTTATTGTCATAAACTTCGGCTAAATGCGGTATTTCTTCCAGTTCCGCCAAAATCCAGAATACAAGCACGAAGCATATCCTCCGAATCTGAATGACTCTTCAGATTGTCCATCCGTCGAGGATGAAATCTTTGTCTTTGAAGTTCAATCTGTTCCCATGGCTTCTTGGAAACTTCTCCAATACCTTGCATTGAAACGCGTATCACGATCGGGGCGTGATAGAGCGGTGGCACCACAATGTAACCTCACGATGTGCTCGGTACAACTCGATAGAATCTTCTGAGAATACGTCGCACGGAATGGTATGAAGTGCGCGGACTTCGTCAACCGATCTACCACCACCCAGATGGCATCGTGCCTATGCTCAGTTCTCGGTAGCCCCATCAGAAAATTCATCGTGATATGCTCCCATTTCCATTTAGGGACATGAGGAGGTTGCAACTCTCCCGCTGGCTTCTGGTGCTCAGCTTTAACTCAGAGGCAAGTCACGCATTCCGAGACGTACTCACGGACATCTCTCTTCTTGCCTCTCCACCAGTACTGTCTCTTCAAGTCCTGGTACATCTTGGTACTACCCGGATGAATGGTGTACCTAGATTTGTGAGCTTCATGCAGAATCGCTTTCTTGATCTCACCCACTTTAGGAACAGCGAGGCGGTCATGAAAGTACAGCGTCCCGTCTTCTCGGATTCTCCAATCCTCAAACTGTTCTCCATTCTGGATTCGAGTCCAGTTCCTCAAGATGAGGATCTTGCCACGATTCTCCTTTGACTTGTTGCACAAGAGTCATTCTTGTCAGATTATACACCACACCTGGTTATACTCCTCATGGTCTTTGAAGATCATACTCACTCACCACTTCGTCCTCTTCCAATCCTCCAAAGCTAATGACGCCAGAGTCCCCACGCGTTTTCCCGCTAAGGGCATCAACCACCACATTAGCTTTTCCAGGATGATCTTTGTAGGGTGAAGTCATAATCTTCCATGTACTCTACCCATCTCCTCTGTCTGAGGTTCAGGATCTTCCGAAAGTAAACAAGTACTTCCACTTTTATGATCGTAAATGACCAAACCTTGCTCCATAGAAATAACATCTCCATATCTTCGTGAGCAAATATTAGCCGCTTAACTCCAAGTCATGCGCGGGGGGTAGTTCCGCCAGCAGCCTCTTCGCTATAGATTCGAAGCTACCACGTGTCCGCCTTTGCATCAAGACACATGCTAAGCCCAACCCCCGAGGCATCGAGCACATCTCGCATGGCTCCCCTGTATTAGGGATCGCTTTAATCGCACTTGTCAACCTTACCTTCAATTCCCGAAGGCATGTTCACATTCAGCATCCCACCTAATCTGACTTTTTTCTTGGTTAACCGAAATATCGGTGCAAACATACTTGAGAAGTCCTTCACAAAAACGCCGGTAATACCTCATGAAACCGAGAAAACTTCGGATCTCCGCCACATTCTTCGGCCTTTCCCACGGTAACACAATTTCAATCTTAGAAGGGTCTACTGAAATTCCCTGTCCGGAAATCACATGGCCAAGGAACTTCACCTCCGTCGGCCCGAAGTCACATTTCTCCTTCTTCACATACAACCGGTGTTCTCAAGAGTCCAAGAACAATTCTAAGGTCTTTGCGCATGTTCTTCCCAAGTCTTCGAGTAGATCAGTATGTCGTCAATGAAGACGATCACGAACCGATCCAAGTATGGCCGAAAAACACGGTTCATCAAATCCATGAATGCAGCAGGGGCATTTGTCAACCCAAATGGCATTACAAGAAACTCGAAGTGCCCGTACCGAGTTCTGAAAGCAGTCTTCGGAACGTCCCCCTCCCTGATTTTCAATTTGTGGTACCCGGACCTCAAATTAATCATAGAGTAGAACTGTGATCCACCCAACTGATCGAACAATTCATCGATCCTCGGCAGTGGGTACTTGTTCTTCACAGTTACCCTGTTCAATTGTCGATAGTCAATGCACAACCGAAGAGATCCGTCGTGCTTCTTCACAAATAGCACCGGTGCACCCCAAGGGGAAGTACTATTCCGGATATATCCATTCTCTGCCAGCTCTTCAAGTTGTGCTCTTAATTCCTTCATCTTCGCCGGAGCCATCCGGTATGGAGGAATGGAGATAGGTGTCGTTCCCGGAACCAAATCAATACAGAATTCTATCTCCCGATCTGGCGGTAAGCCAGGTAACTCATCAGGAAACACATCTGTAAACTCATCCACTACATGGATTCCCACACTATCTCCGATCACTTCAGATTCACCTTCCAAGGCAAGAAGGAAAAGAAACATGCTAGATTCTTCCATCCCCAACGCCAGACTTCAATGATCGTTCCCAAGGATTGGGTTCATCTATGCACGATAAGCAATCACCGCTCCGGAATCCGTCACCAATGTCACTTTTCTCGGTAGCAATCAACAATTGCACCGTACCTTGACAACTAATCCATTCCGAGCACCACATCAAAAGGGTCATCGGAAGGATAATCAAGTCTGCTCTCCTCAATCGCTCACCACCAATCGTGATTTCACCCACGACTTACACACACTCATCACCTCCACACATCCCCGGTGGGGAGTTTAAAGTCATCGGGACTTTTAAATTCTCGGTTCGATTTCAAAGTCCGAACAAAAGAATGGATACAAACGAATATGCGGCTTTGTATCAAACAACACGTGAGCAAAAGAATGAGAGATTAGAATCATACCCTCAACCACCGCATTGCCGGGTCTCGACCTCCGGGCTGCCTCCTGCCCGGTATAAGCTTGTCCCTCGTGATTTTCCCTTCCTCTGTCACCAACATTAGGCCGGGCGGAGGCCTATCTTGTTGTGGCAGAGGTGGTTGTGCCGGTCTCGGCGCTTGAGGCCGGAACCCCAGTACCGGGGCGGGCGATAGGTCGGCGTGGGAGGGTATGCCATCCGGTTAAGGCCGATATGGCGGCATGTCTTTGTGGGGCGTCTTCTTGACTATAGAAGCGTCACCTTGATTGTTGAGTCAAGGACCGATTAGGACAATTCCTCCTAATATGGCCCACCTGCCCACAATGGTGACACTTGGGCCCGTCGGAGCATTTCATCACTCCCGCATTTAACCATCGCCACCACTTGCCATTTCTTGATTGCGGTTTCTTCTACCACTCCGCTGTGGTCCACCTGAAACAGAAGGTGGTGTAGGCAGCGGGTATTCTCTGGCTTAAACCAGATGGGGCAGCCGTGCAAGCTTAGCCCCTAAAAACCAGAGAGTAAAATGATAAACACGACAGCGATTGGGCTGAATCAATTAGGTTAATTTCATTACCTTCAAAAGTCGACAACTCAGCTATATATAGCTGGTGCATAACATTAAGCAAACAACATGCTAAAACTTAAACGGCAGGAAGGAGAAAAGGAATTACATAAACGAAAATAAGAACGTAAACGACAAGTAAGGACTTAAACGACAATAATGTTAAGAGCTCCTGCATCAGTGCTTCCCTCCCCGAAAGAATTCGACTCTGAATTCTCAAGGATGGTGGTGTCTGCCGCGTCTGGTGGGTGGTAGTCAAACAAATCTGCAACATTGAAAGTGCTCGAAACCTGCAAGTCTGGCGGCAAGTCAATAATGTAGGCGTTGTCGTTGATCTTTTGAGAACTCAGTGGGGTCAAACTTCTTAAACTACGACATGGTATGTCCCGACTGGCATTCGAGACTTGTGAAGATGAACCATCACCAAATCCCCCGGAGAATAGTTTCTCCCCGGCGATGTTTGTCGGCCGGCCTCCTTGTATTTTGCTATTAGAGCGGTTCACTAGGCCTTGACCTCTTGATGAATGCGCACCACCATCGACTAGCTCGCAGCAGGTCTTTGCTCGAGAATGGGGAAGGCGTAGCGGTCATCAGCTTTGATTTGGGAGCTTAAGATACAATAACTGCGAAGGGACTGCGCCCAATGGAGCGGTTCTCGGCACTGTTGAAAGCAAATTTAGCCTGAGCTAGGGCCATATCCCACTGTTTTGGCTGATCTGCTGCAAGACAGCGTATGATGCTACCCAAAGTCCGGTTCACCACCTCGGTTTGGCCGTCCGTCTGCGGGTGGGCAGTGCTGCTGAACTGGAGGCAAGTATCAAAACGTTTTCATAACTCTCTCCAAAAATGGCTGATGAACTTGACGTCGCGGTTGGAGGTCATTGATTTTGGGACCCCGTGGAGTCGGACGATCTCCTTAAAGAACAGGCGCGCCACGTTGCTGGCGTCCGCAGTCTTCTTACAAGCTACAAAATGGGCCATCTTCGAGAAACGATCCACGACGACCATGACAGAATCAAAATGGCGGGGGGTCTTTGGCAGGCCAAGGACAAAGTTAATGCTCAAGTCCTCCCATATGTTTATGCAGAATGTGAGGGCAAATAGAGGCCTGTGTTTTGTCAGGCCCTTCGCTGCGGTTGGTATACCCCACCGCCGAACAAAGTTGGTTATTTCCTTCCGCATATGTGGCCAGAAAAATCGGTTGGCGAGGAGCTCATAGGTCCTGTCCCGCCCCGGATGAGCTGCTAGTCCGCCAGCGTGCAACTCCCTGATCAAATGCTCTCGGAGGGACGAATGAGGGACGCAAAGCTGACCTCCCTTCAGCAGATACCCGTGTTGGATATGGTAGTCGGGGATTCGGTCTCCAACAGAGCAACGTGCCCACAAGGCACCAAAATCTTCATCATCGGCGTATTGGTCACGCAAGCTTTCGAGGCTAGTTACTTTAGTTGCTAAAATGGTGAGCAGGTGCGGTTTGCGGCTGAGGGCGTCTGCCACTTTGTTAGACTTACCAGACTTGTGCTGTATCACAAAGTTGAACCGTTGGAGGTAGAGGACCCACCTAGTGTGCATTCGGTTGGTTGTCTTCTGAGAGTGGATGTACCGTAGGGCTTGGTGGTCACTATGGAGGACAAATTCCTTAGAGAGAAGGTATGGTTCCCAGTGTTGCAGTGCCCGAACGACAGCAAAGAATTCTTGCTCATAGGTGCTCCACTTGCGTCTGGTTTCACTGAGTTTCTCACTAAAAAACTCGATTGGTCTCCCATCCTGAGTGAGTACTGCTCCGATGCCAACCATGGAAGCATCAGTCTCGACCTCAAAGACCTTATCAAAATTTGGCAAGGCCAGGACTGGTGTAGTGCTGAGCTTCTCCTTGACAGTAATGAAGCTCTGTTCTTGTTCGGTTCCCCAAGTGAACTGGCCCTGTTTCAAGCAGTCTGTGATAGGAGCTATAAGGGTGCTAAAGTGCCGAATGAATCGCCGATAGAAGGTGGCCAGACCATGGAAGCTGCGTACTTCATGCACTATGGTGGGAGTCGGCCAGTTGTGGATTGCTTCCACTTTACACTCATCCGCTTCAATGCCCTGCGCACTAATCACAAATCCCAGAAAAAGTAATTTAGTGGTAAGGAACTCACACTTTTTAAGGTTAAGGAAAAGCTTGTGTTCCCTCAGGGCTGCCAGCACCTCTCTAAGTTGTAACACGTGTTCTGTGGGGTCCTTACTGTAGATTAAAATGTCGTCAAAGTAAACGACCACAAACCGCCCTATAAAAGGTTTGAGGACTTGGTTCATGAGCCGCATAAAGGTACTTGGTGCGTTACAAAGGCCGAAGGGCATAACTTGCCACTCATACAAACCCTCCCGCGTCTTGAAGGCGGTTTTCCATTCGTCCCCCGGCCGGATTCGAATCTGGTGGTAGCCGCTTCGTAGGTCAAGCTTGGAAAACACTTTCGAACCGGCCAAGTTTGTCAAGCATATCCTCAAGACGTGGAATGGGAACCGATACTTAACGGTTATCTTGTTTATGGCTCGCTATCGACGCACATCCGCCAACCCGCCATCTTTCTTGGGTACTAACAGAGCCGGGACGGGCGCGCATGGCTCAAGCTAGGCCGAATGAGCTGCTTTTGCAGTGGGTCTTCTACCATCCGCTTGTAGGGTATCATGTTCGAGGGGCCCCATCCGTAGTGTGGAGGTTTGGCAGTTTGCGCTGGGGAGTGAAATCGATGCAAAGGCTTGGATCTCCTCATTGGGGGTAACTCCTCGGTAGCTCATCCGGGGTGAGGTCGCTGAATTCTTCCATTATGGCCTGTACCTCTTGGGGAATAGGAGCAGAAACTGCCTCCGTCCCCTTTGAAACGAGAGCCAGGACCACCTTTGCATCTCGGATGCCTTGCTCAAAGGGTTTCCCGGGGGTGGTAAGGAACAGCCGCCCCTTGTGATCACCCTGGGCAACGACCGGCGCCTGAGGGGGAAAAGGCATCAAGGCTATCTTCTTACCGAGCCAGGAGAATTCATAGCAGTTAGTCCTGCCATCATGCCTAGCATTCACATCGAACTCCCAAGGCCGGCCAAGAAGAATGTGTGATGCATCCATCTCGATGACATCACAAACAACAACATCTTGATAGTGTTTGCCAATGGAGAAAGGGACCTTGCAGATAGTGTCGACGGAAGCTTCGACCCCTTTCTTGATCCACCCAATCTTGTAGGGTCTGGGGTGTTTCTCGGTAGTGAGGTTAAGGGCTTTGACCAAAGCCTTCGAAACGAAGTTGTCACTGCTGCCACTGTCAATAATTAAATCACACACTTTCATGTTGACGGTGCAACGTGTCCAAAAAATGGAGTGACGTTGGTTCGCACTGTGTTGCTTTGGTGACAGCAAGATTCTTTGTACCACACAAGCGATTCGGTCCCCCTCATCCCTGAATACTTGTTCCACCTCTTCAAGTTCCTCCTCAATTGCCTCAACTTCCTCTTCCTCGCCGACAACCCCTAGTTCACTTGATGAGGTTGATTAGTTTCTGAAGCGGGCACTTTCGTTGGACCGATGCCCGGCTTATTCTGTTAACACTTCTGTTATGGGCCGGGCATAGGGGTTATTGGCCACTTGGACTGAAGGGAGCTATGTCGGAGCAGTTGTCTTCTGACTTTCGATGGGAGCCTTCCCGTGAGGTGCTGTCAGTGGGCGTGGCGAAGGTTTGTATGTTCCCTCCCGCGCCAATGGCTGCTCCACCGAGCGGCGATAGGGCTGAGTTCGATTCCCACCACGGGACTGTTGGGCCTCAACTTTGTAGGCCAAAGTAATTGCGTTAGTGAGATTCCAAATAGGCCTCAGTGTGAGTTGGTCTTGGATGCTCTCTCTCAACCCTCCGACGTACCTAGCGACTTGCTGGTCCTCAGACTCCGGGAGATTGTTTCGGGCGTTAAGCCAGTAATACTCTTCAGTGTACTCTCCTACGCTTCGACCCCGCTGCGAACAGCGCTGGTATTGCCGAAACAAAGTCTGCTCAAAGTCATTCGGCAAGAACCGTTGCCGCATCAATTGTTTCATGAGAGCCCACGAGCGAACCGGTGGCCGTCCGTCTCTCTCCCTGTTCTTGCTAATGGCAATCCACCAAGCGGCAGCCCCTTTGGTCAGCTTAGAGGCCACAAACTTGGTTTTTTTGTCTTCCGGTACGGTCATATACTCAAAGAAATTATCTACCTTATGTTCCCAATCGAGGTAATCCTCGATATCCAAATGCCCATCAAAGCTGGGCAAATCCAGCTTAAATCAAAATCAGGATTTCAGTCTCCATTAAATCGAGCGTGTAAGTGGTTCGTTTTGGTGCCTCGATTACCCAAGGGCCAAAGTCCTCTTAGAAGTCCAACTCCGGCGGTGCTGGTCGCGGTGGCGGAGCTGTTGCATCTCCCCCTAGCTCGTCAAACTCATCGTTCAGCTCTGCAGGTCGCCGGAATGGACGTGGGCCCTCCTTCACAGGTGGTGGAGTTAGGTGTGACGTCCCGCCTGCGTGGCGGCGGTGGGGCGTCCCTCCGTTGGGTTGGGTGTAGCCGCTCCGATGTGGGCTATGACTTGTTGGAGGTTGCGATTGAGGAGTTCAAGCCAACCTCGAATCTTTGCTCGAGTTCGACACGGCCAGAGGGCTGGAATGTTTCTGGCCATCGTGTTCAACCGGAAGGTTGGCCTCACGGTGGTCATCAATACGCCTTGGGAAAGCCTTTGGCTCGATACAAACCTGGTGTAGGCAATGTAGTATTCTCTGGCTTAAACCAGATGGGGCAGCCGTGCAAGCTTAGCCCCTAAAAACTAGAGAGTAAAATGATAAACACGACAGCGATTGGGCTGAATCAATTAGGTTAATTTCATTACCTTCAAAAGTCGACAACTCAGCTATATATAGCTGGTGCATAACATTAAGCAAACGACATGCTAAAACTTAAACGGCAGGAAGGAGAAAAGGAATTACATAAACGACAAGTAAGGACTTAAACGGCAATAATGTTAAGAGCTCCTGCATCAGAAGGTCTACCAGAAACAGAGGGTCTACCAGAGACAGAGACCCGACCTGCTTCTTCTTCTTTACTTTGGCGATAGGCCAGGTTATCCTATTCCACCCTTGTAGCAGCAGCTATCAAATCTCGGAAGTTTCGAAGTCTTAGAGCCACCAAGGATCTCCTCACAGAGTGCTTGAGGCCCCTCTCAAACTGGAGACATCTCATGTGTTCAGACTCCACTAGAGATGGCGCAAACCGGGATAAGTCATTAAACCTAGCCTCATAGTCCCTCATAGACATGTCACCTTCTCATTGCGACATGAATTCCAAAGCCTTTTTTCTTCCCACTGTAACTCGGAGGGAAGTGCGATCATTGAACATCACCTCAAACTGCTTCCCGTGTCATCCCTATGATATCTATCCTCCTCTTGACTGTTTCCACCAAGTGTTTGCTAACCCTTCCATCTTGTACACCGCAAATTCCACCCAAGATTCATCTGGAACTCCCATAGTACTCAAGTGCTTAACTATGGAGTCAATCGAACTCGACTTCACGGGGTCCTCCCTCCTTTGTTAAACGAGGGATAGGCGCTCTACTTTGAATTCCCAAATATCCTGTTTTGATCCTCGGCCGTCGCTCATTCCGAGCTCTAGTGGCCATGCCTTGAAAGGCGATAAACATGGCATCAAAGAATCCTTGATTCGGTTGTTCCGGTTGGTTACCTAGTCTCATGGCGAGGCGCCATTTCCTTCAATGAAATAAAACTAGACTGCTCAAAGGATAACGGATGTCACACATGTATGTACAATCCGGGGTTCTTAACCTAAGGCTCGATACCACTCCTATCACGCCCCCAAACGGGGTGGGTGACGTGGAGCTCGATTAGGGATTAATAAAGCGGATCCCCAACCGGGTCCCACACTTAGCTGCATTAAAATATAAATAATCTACATAATCCAGGAGCCTCTGACACACAGGGCTCCACCCCACAGGACATACAGTATCATACATACATGCTCATGTAAATAAACAATTACAACAGACATCATCCACAGTATAGTAAATCCAAATATTAATTAAGTTTACATAACCTTTCTCAATTTCCTTACATTTATAATAGAGGATGAACACAATTCTCACTTGCTCGATCCGTAGCACAACTCAGCTACGATGCACCGCTCCTCGAATGTCCTGGGAGGAGTTTAAACATTTGAAACATGAGCGAAAGGCCCAGTAGGATATAATTTGAAATAATTTAAATAAACGAATAAATAAATAAGTGCGTAAATAAAATAAATAAGACATTCAGCCCGACGAGCAGTAGGAACCTCACATCCTTTTTCTCAAAGGAAATACAACGAAACTAACCAGATTACGAGGCTTGATGAAGTAATTAGTGCAAATTACTTACCTCACCAAGTGCCTCGCCTACCGGACCGGTTTGGGTTCTACCCAGGATGCACTCTCTTGCATCCTATCTAGGCTTCTGACAATAGACTCTATTACCGGTTCACAAGATCTCTTATCTTAAGAAATCATCCATTTAACATTATGAAATCGTTCATATGACCCCACGAACTACTCAAGCATGGGCCCCCATGACCGGACAAGCCATGAGGTTCCATGACTAGACAAGCTATGGATTCCATGGACAGGACAAGCCAAGGATTTCCATAAACTAACAAGCCATGGTTTTTAAAATATTTTTCTTTCGCAAACCAATCCCTTTATTTAAAAACATTTTCAAGGCCGAAATCCTTTTTGAAAACAGGCTCACAAGAAAAAAGGGATAGAAATCCTACCTCGCACAATCAAACCTGGGACTAGCGTTGCCTTTTCCGGCTTCCGCTTCCTCAAGCCCCTTCAGTCTGAATCCTCAACGATCACTGATACAAGATAACACTTTAGGATCAATCCTCAGTCCTAAAGTAATCGAATCTCAATCATATACCAAGATTTTCCAATTAGTGTGCCCTAATCAATTTTCATGTTTCAAATTCCATCCCAAGGGTTTTAAATATCAAATCAGGGATTAAAGATGCTAATCCTTTCATCCCAAGTCCCCAAATGAAGCTAATGTTTCAATTTCAGGCCAAACAGGGTCAAACCCCGTGAACACCGGTCGACCGGAGACAGAGGAGTGCATCACCATCGGTCGGCCGGTGGTGTGCATCAGGTCGACCGGTCCGGTCGGCCGGTGGCCATAACAAGATCCGGTCGACCGATGCGATCAACCGGTGGACATCTCCAATTCGCGAAAAACTCGCGGAAATCAGTTCAAAAACCTGCAAATCCAGTCCCAAATCACAAAATCTTAAGGGACAACCACTAGATCCGGGTTCTAGGTCCTAAAACAAGTCCAAAGAACCCAAGATCTCCAATTTCTACCCTAGTTTCACTCAAAATCCATCAAAATCCGTTTTGAACCAAAAGTAAGTTTTTGAATCCGAAAAACTTGAAATCCAAGAGAGGTTCTTTCAGTAATCTTACCTTGAATCCTTCTCTTGATGTTGAAAACTCTTTGAAATCACTCTTGGTTCGAATCCGGTCTTGATTTGAGACAAAAATGGGAGAGAGAGAGGGAGAGAGAGCACGGGAGAATGAAAAAGAGAGAGAGAGTGAGAGAGTGAGCCGCACGGGAGAAAAGAAAAAAGGAAAGGAAAGAAAGGAAAAAGAAAAGAAAAGAAAAGAAAAAGAAAAATAAAGAAAAATGACATGTGTGAAAATATAACAGTCTAGAAATGCGCCCATACACACTTCTGGATTAAAATAAATTACTGTAAATAATTTAAATACCTTGGAATCATTTAAACTCAATTAATTAAATCAGATTAGGCACACTAATAATCTCAATTACCTTAATTAATCTCAATTAATTCTTCAGGGTGTTATAGCTGATCAAGGGGTCGACTATTGTGGAAGCCAACTTTGCTGAGGCCTCTTCTTCCAAACCCCCTTCAGGGAATGGAAAGAAGAAGCAAGTAGCTAAGAAGGAGAGTTCTTCAGTTCCACCAAACAAGGGCAAGAACAAGAAGAAGGGGAACCCGAACAAGCTTAAATGCTTTCATTGCGGAAGGTGGGGCACATGAAGAATAATTGCAAAGACTACCTAGCCGCTAAAGGCAAAGGAGGTGAGTGTGATCTTTTGATTGTGGAAGCATGTCTAGTTGAGAAATCCAGTGACAATTGGGTCATAGATTCTAGTGCAACTAATCATATATGTGTTTCTCTACTGGGGTTCAAGCAAACGAGAAGTCTTCTAAATGAAAGCTTCACGTTGAGGATGGGCGATGGAACACTAGTGTTGGCTGAAGCAGTGGGAGACGTCCATCTTTATTTTGATAGTTATAGGAGTTTATTTTTGCGAGACTGTTTTTATGTTCTTCAATTTAAGAGGAATCTTATTTCTGTTGCTTGTTTATTTAAGGATTCTTATTCAATTTCTTTTAATAATAAAGTTGTGATTCGTAAAAACAAGTCTTTTATCCGTGATGGATGGATGCAAAATAATCTATATTTTATCAAACCTAAGATGGACTCACTTGCTAAACACCGAAGTTGTTAATAACTCTAAAAAGGCTTAAAACGTCTCACTCTAATGAGACATATCTTTGGCATTTGCGACTTGGTCACATTAGCCTTAACAGATACAGAGGTTGGTAAAGGATGGACCTTTAAGTTCTTTAAAGGTTGAGTCCTTACCCCAATGTGAATCTTGTTTGGAGGGCAAAATGACCAAAAGACCATTTGGGTCTAAAGGCAATAGAGGGTCAAGGTGTTCTTGAACTTGTGCATAGTGATGTTTGTGGTCCCATGAACATCAAGGCAAGAGGAGGGTATGAGTATTACGTCACTTTTATTGACGATTACTCAAGATATGGTTATGTGTACCTATTGCATCACAAAAGCGAAACTTTTGATAAATTCGGGGAGTTTCGGTCAAGTGGAAAAGCAACTGGGTAAACCCATAAAGGCACTTCCGATCCGATCGAGGTGGAGAATACCTCTCGATGAGTTCACCGGATACTTATTATAGAATGGGATTCTATCCCATTTAATTGCACCGCACTCCACAGCCGAGAATGGTGTAGGCGAGAGAAGAAATAGAACCTTGTTGGACATGGTACGGTCCATGATGAGTTATTCGACATTGCCTATATCTTTACGGGGATATGCTTTACAAATCGCATGTTATCTTCTAAACAACGTGTCAACAAAGTCGGTTCCTAAAACTCCTCACGAGTTGTGGATTTTGCAGAAGACATCCTTGAACCATATTCGCATATGGGGATGTCATGCACATGTCTGGACAAGGAAGCGAACATGTTGGAAGCTGCGTTCAGTATATGCATTTTTGTAGGTTATCCGAGAGGGACGAAAGGGGGTTATTTCTATAATCCCAAGGAAAATAAAGTTGTGGTTTCAACGAATGCAACATTCCTTGAGGAAAGTTACATGAACGACTTTAAGCCTCGTAGCAAAATAGTGCTTGAGGAAATGTCGAGTAACTTAGTCATACCAACTGTTCCTTTGGAAATCGATCCAATCAGAGTAGAAGAGAAAACCCAATAACAACCTAAGGGGCTTCGGCATAGTGGGAGGATCAGAGATGAACCTGAGAGATTCATGGCTTTTTGGCAAAATCTCTAGAACATGACAGAGATCCTTATACTTACAAAGAAGCTATCGAGGATGTTGATGCAAACCTCTGGACAGAAGCCATGAAAGCTGAGATGAAATCTATGAATTTTAATCTAGTCTGGGAACTTGTAGATCTTCCCGATGGGATTAAGCCCATTGGGTGTAAATGGGTCTACAAGAGAAAGAGAAATGCAGAAGGAAAGGTCGAAACCTATAAGGCTAGACTGGTAGCTAAGGGATACACGCAAAAGGAGGGAATCGACTACGAGGAAACCTTTTCGCCTGTAGCCATGCTTAAGTCCATCCGCATTCTCTTATCCATTGCGGCTGCTCTCGACTACGAGATCTGGCAAATGGAAGTCAAGACGGTGTTCTTGAATGGCCATCTTGAGGAGAGTATCTATATGGTACAACCAGAAGGCTTTGGGGCTAAGGGTCAAGAAGGAAAAGTTTGCAAGTTGTTGAAATCCATTTATAGATTAAAACAAGCTTCCCGTTCTTGGAACAAAAGATTTGACCAAGTGGTTAAGACTTTTGGATTCCAACAGAATATGGATGAACCTTGTGTTTATAAGCATATTCAAGATGGGAAAGTGGTTTTTCTACTATGATATGTTGATGATATTCTACTTATTGGCAATGATGTAGGGACTTTATCATCAGTCAAAGTTTGGCTTACCAAACAGTTTGACAAACAGTTTGACATGAAGGACTTAGGAAAAGCTAATTATGTTCTAGGCATTCGAATCTTAAGAGATTGAAAGAATAAAATGATAGCTCTCTCTCTCAGGCTTCATACATAGATAAAATTCTCGAGAAGTATGCAATGCAGAATTCCAAGAAAGGTGGGCAACCATCTAGGTCTGGAATTACTCTTTCGAATAGTGATTGTCCCAAGACATTTGAAGAAAGATAATACATGGCGAAGGTGCCTTATGCTTCGGCAGTCAGGAGCCTTATGTATGCAATGCTTTGTACTCGACCGGACATTTGCCATGCGGTCGGGATTGTAAGTCGATTTCAGTCGAATCCAGGACCTAACCACTGGGTTGCGGTCAAGCATATATTCAAGTATCTTCGGAGGACTAGAAATCATATCTTTGGTATATTCCGGGGAGGATTTGACACCTCTAGGATATCTGATTCGGATTTTCAATCCTATTTGGATTCTAGGAAATCGACTTGGGTTCTGCCTTTACTCGGGAGGTGGTTCCGTCGTTTGGAGGAGTGTCAAGCAAACTTGCACTCCGACTCAACGATGGAAGCCGGGTATGTGGTAGCTAGTGATGCTTCAAAAGAAGCGGTGTGGCTCCATAAATTTTTGATGGATCTTGAAGTTGTTCCGGTGTGGATAAGCCATTGAGACTATCTTTGATAACAAAGTCTTTGCAATAGCTAACACCAAAGAACCAAGATATCAGAATATGAGTAAGCACATAGACAGGAAGTATGATAAGAAGCTTTATTGAAGAAGGGCATGTGGAAATATGCAAGATCGCGTCAGAGGACAATATGGTTGACCCGTTCACGAAGACCCTACCGGCTAAGGTCTTCAAGAAGCATGTCGAGGCTATGGGGATGCGTAGCATGTCACATTTACTCACTTAAGTGCAAGTGGGAGATTGTTAGCGTTTATGCCCTTAGGAATAAATGTAACAATTTTCTTTGAGACATTTTGACTATTAATAAAGATTTGTTTATTTCATATATCTATGTATTGTCCTCTTTATGTTCATAATTGTTGAATGTATGATAAGCAAACTGAAATTCTGAGACTGTCATTCTAAATCTTTAGATCATGCATGTAATGTGAAGAACATGCGGAAGACAAGAATCTAAAGATGATAGTCTAAATCTTATGATCCACAATCGAGGGAATAAAGTTGGGCGCTTTCTTCATGTTAAGATTGTTATGTTGTCTACTTCCTAACGGAGACGGCTTGTCTTGGTCGTCGGAGGTGGGACTCCATGGGTAGAGATATTGATATAGTTTCTAATGGTGAAATCTATATTGGATCGGACCAAAGATGAATTGTTTTAATTAATAATTCTGTTTGAATAAAACAATTCACTTTTGACGAATTATATGTTGTCATCTTAATCTTGAGATGGATGATGAACCCGTATACTTGACTTGTATCCTTTGATGTACTAAAGGGAGACATCGTGACATTATGTAAAGGTACACTTACCGGTGCATTGGGAGTATGACTCATGTATGCGTAGATTCATTATTCATAGATAGTGGAATCCATAGCTCCTATAAAGAGTCAATGATATCCTCTTATGCATTATCAGTGGATTGGAAAATACGAGCGCTCGGCCATTAGACTACTCTGTGTTATCTAATGGTTTCTTTGTTTGTAATAGTATGAATAGTATTTTTCCAATGGTTTGATAATGGAACATAAGATAAATGTAATCGGGAAGGTAAAAGCGGAACTTGACCTCAAGTCGATTATGAATATCGTATGGGGATGATATACTAATATATTGAGTCATGGACTAGAGCTTATCGAGCTTTGTAAATATGCTATATAAATCGAGAGTGCGACTCTAGGCTTTTAGTGGAATAATAAGAAGTTTTATAATCATGAGACGGACTTGTTGGTTTACAAGTAGCGTTGTGATTATAGGAGCTTGATTTATATATGTCCATTGGGTCCCTTTGCTAGCTCACATAATTTCCTGTCACAATACGGTGTATTTCCTACATATTGGTAACTTGTATTATTTCCATAAAAGAGGTTCAAAGTTAATTCATGAGTGATTTATCGGGTGAATTAATTGATAAATTGATTCTAGATAAATTGGTTGAATTATTGTTTAATATGGGAAGACTATTATATGACTGTTTTGATCAGGCAATTTCTCTATTGGGTTGCTTGAATCAAAACGGAGGCTCTATGCAAGTTTCCCATGTTGAAGAACTAGGAAAAACAACTTTCGTCAGTGCAGACAGGTCGACCGGTGGGTAGACAGGTCACAGGTCGACCGGTGAGTTATAACGTCTCTGTCACCGGTCGACCGGTTGCAACGTAAAATGCATGTTGACGTGGCAAAATCGACTCTGGATGCGATTAGAACTTTGTGAAACCTAATTGTTACGGAAGTATGACTTCCAAAACACTATAAATAGCCTATTAAGTCACTTTGTTCATAATATCACTTGAGAGACTTTTTTGGAGGCTATTGATAAGAGATTCCAAGAGAAAAAATTGTTTAATTATCAAGAACAATTTTTCTTTGGCTCTCTTGTGATTGGAAGGAGATCAAGAATACCAAGAGGAGATTAAACGAAGTGTGCCCACCCGCACACCGATCGTGGAAACGAGAATAGCAAAGAAGACCAGTTGGTTGAGGCTCTGCTGGTTGCTGTTTGGAACGCTTTGATCTGTCAGACGTGCAATTTCCTGAAATCTCAAAACGGTATGATTTAGATCTTTAGTATTTATGTTATATAGCATCATGAACATGTTCTTGTTTGGCTTTGACGTTGATTCAAAATTTTAAATTTCGCTGCGCACTCGATGCCATTATTTTCCAACAGGAGAAAGTATGGAGAAATTCTGGAAAGATTTCGGCAGAGTGGAAGTATGCTATGCAAGCTTGATTTTGTTGTTGTCCTCCCCGAATGTGAAGAGAAATGAGGTATTTATGGATAAATCTAGAAGCTGTGGCACTTGCTCCGTGGAATCGTACCGCATGCTCTAAAGGAAGCCTGCACACACATTCCATTTAAAGTAAGATGCCAGCCAACCTCATGGAGCTGTCAAATAAAAGAACCCAAAATGGGAAAAATAGAGGTGTTCGGCGGTTCAGGGTAGTACAAAAGGATCTAATAGAAACTAAAGCACACATTTCCATTTAAAGCAACCTGACGAAAAAAGACGCTTGAAAATGGAATGGAAGGTTATGAAGAACTGCTCCGTGATAGAACTGACGGTGCTCTGATAGAGCACTGCCTACGCCATTTTTTACGGAGCAAAATGATTGGACAAAACAGAGACGTGATTGGAATAATAACTCGAAGTAGAAGAAGATTGAGACAAGACTCTTAGATATACGATGATTAAAACACTTTCCCATGTTGGAAACACACCTGATCGCATGAGATCACATTAAATGCTCTGAATATTTCCATTATCGGAGGCCTGAACGCGGCGTCAGACATGTCAGGTTGGACTTATGCTATTTTTGGCTAAGCATCCATCATTCGGAGCACCTGACACAAATTGCTCCAAGGAACTTCAATAGGCGACCCAGAGGTATGCGCAGGGACCTCACGAAGGCAGACACAATGTAGCTCCAAAATGGAAGTCTGGCACATGAAAAGCCTTCGTTGAGCTAGAAGATGATGAAGGAAGACCTTTTGGCATTAGGGAAGGTTTTAAAAGGTCAAGCTTGGGGTTGAAGGAGCAATTTGGGCTTCGAAGACATACGAAGGAGTTTTTATCGAGGGGTTTAAGGCTTCCCACAGAAAGAAGGCTTTAGGAAAGGTTGAGAACTTCATCACCCATTTATTCTTAACTTGATTATTTTAAAAAACCCCCAAGCGAGATTCAAACTAATACGAAAGTTAAGATAAATGAGCCCACTTAATTACCCATGGCTCACGAGGGTTATCCGAGCGTGATTTGGGTTCACGAAACGAGCCCAAAAGTGTCGCGGGACATAGATTGTAGGCATGGACCCTTGTACAAACCTGGCACTAAATCAGCCATCAGCAAATATAAGTTAAAAATTTTATGAATTTTTTTATTAGAATAAAAAAAAATTATGATGTTTTTTTGAATATTTAAATTAGTTTTAAATTAAAACTTAATTTTAAAACATAGAGCTATCAAAATATCCTAAAATAACAAACTAAGTGTGAATTTCTGTTAAAAAACTTAACGGAGAGGTTTTTTTTTTAATTAATATTTTATTGTTTAAAGAGAACATATGTTACGTTTTGATAATTGAAAGATAAAGTGTTACAAATGGTATATTCAGGAAGAATTTTTATAGTTAATCCTTATTTTTTTTTAAAAAAAAGGACACGTGCTGCTTTAAAAAAATAAGAACATCTAAATACAACTATCATAAGTATTTTATCTTTATATTATTACTATCTAATAATACATAAAAGATGCAAAGCTCCTCTATATGCAGCTAAGCGTGACAACTCTTCCACTTAATTTTTTTTTTTGCTTTTTTATCTTTAATTTTTTATTTTACATTTTAATTTTTTGTGTGTTTTTTCTTTTCTTTTTTTTTTCTTTTTTAATTTTTAATTTTTAATTTTTATTGAACTAAATTAATAATAAGTTAAAAAAATAAAATTTTAAAAGGAAATTTAGATCTTCGTAACACATTAAATAAACGTGTGCACGTGCTTTAGTCTCATCTTAAAGTTAATAAAATAGAATAAAATAAAACAAAAAACTGTTACAAATAACAAATAAGAAATGTAAACCTAAAATGTATCTGAAAGGAAAAAAGAAAGAAAAAAGAAAAACCCTAGAGCTCATCAGTGACCCCCCGGTTCCATCCCAGTCGTTGACCGTCCTCGATAAGTGGAGGCCGTTCACCGACTCTTTCTGCAAGCCACTTGTAAGCCAAGCTTCTCCATGGTTGGTTTTCTGTTTGAATTTTGTTTTTTTAGTTTCTTGTTATATTTTTTAATTTTTGTTTGAAGTTGGGATTTTGTCGATATGAGCATTTCTGAATTCTGTTATTTACAAAGGAGGTTTTCGTTATGGTTATGCCCGAGCTTGCGGTTGTTTAGTATAAGAATGAGAAGAGCTTCAATTGTGTTTGTCATTTTTGTTTGAAGATGAATTTGGGCTCATTAGGTTATTGAAGTTTTAGATTTGACTTTTTTGTTTGAAGTTTAAATTTATGAAATAGGAATTAGTTTATGGAATTTGTTCTATTGTGGAATTTGTTGATAATTGATTTATGTTTTTGGGAATTTTTTTGATTGTTGAAAATTGCTACCGTGATTTTTGGTTCGTAGTGGTTAAAATTGCTATGTTGATTTGTTTACTAGTTTTAAAAGATTGATATTAGTGTGGTTAGTTTGATATTTGCTGCAAATTGGCTTGTTTGATTAGTTGGATATTGTTTGAAGTTCATATTTGTGAGATTTGTGAAATTAGTTTGATATTTTCTGGAAATTGGTATGATTATGGTGTTGTAAGATGTTTGATTTTTATTTTTATGTTTTGCTTTTTATTAATTTCAGAATTGCAAGCAATATCGCCACAACATTAGGCTCTGTAATTTTTATCTTCATTTTATGACTTATTTTGGCCTCTGTAATTTTTGTCTTCATGTTATGAGTCATGACTTATTTTGGATATTTTAGACTACAAAACTGTTACATTCATGTGGTGACTTACTTTGCACTATCTAATGCTTCTAGATATACATCGGGTTAGATATGTTTTCATGTAGTATGCTACTTTTGTGGATGGAGAACATTTCTATCACTTTCAAATATCACAAGTGTAAAATGTCCAACAATATTACCATTGAAAAGGGACTTTTGAAAGGGGAAAAAAAAAAGTGCAAGAAAAAGCATTTTTCTTTCCATTAGGGTGAAAATTATGGTTACAAGTGCAAAAATCAATTAAACTTGTATTTTGGTGTTAAATAAGAGTAAATACGGCATTTTCAGCACTATATATAGCAGGAATATTTTCTGATGTAGGGAGGGGGAGGGGCATCTTTGGCATTTCAAAAATCACTAATAGTCGAAGTAGGTTTTTCTGTCGCGTTAGGTCTCTGTTTTTTTTGTTTTTTTTTTTTTTTTTTTTTTTTTGAAAAGTCAAGGTTAGCAGTTCAATGTTAGAAGAAATAGAACATTGCAGTTTTCCAATTGTTATGAGCTAAAAAAAAAGCTACCAAATTTGTATCCTAATTAGTATACAGTTTTTCTTTTGGGTGTTTCATTTCTAAGCAGAAGATCTTTATGCATCTTCCGTAGCATGGTTTTGTACATCTTCAGTCTTCGAACTCCAAATCTACATGGGGCTTTTTCGGGGGGAATCCAAATTAGTATTTTGCTTAAATGTCAATCCCCGTGTAATGAACTTTATTTTGCTGCTGATTTTTACTTGAGAATGCCTTTGCTAGCTCATTTTTTCAAATAGTCATATTCCGAATTTTTAATTTAAAAAAAGAAAGAAGAAAAAAGTGTTGAGCTTTTGATTTTGACTTGTTTCCACGTTGCATCTTGAGCGTTGGGAATGTGTCCTGATAAAATATGTCTGGTTTCCTTTTCAGGAAGGAATTAATGATTCAATCAGTAATCTCCGGAGGGCATTTCATTCTAAATGCCACGAGAGTGGTGCAAATCGTAGGAAGGCCCAAAGAAAAAGCTCGGGTGAGAAGTTTTTGAGTTTGCGAAATGATGATTTGGTGGAAAGTATGCCCCCAACTAATTGTAGAGGCGTAGATGATAATAAATGTCCTGCAGAAAATACTTTTGCTTCCTCTATTGAAACATCTTCAAAAGTTGGCTCTTCTCCTTTTGAGTTTTATGTCTGGTCAGAAGAGGGAATTGATCTATATGTTGATTTGAACTCTAGCCCATCAGAGTGGACTCAGAAATTCAAAAATGAAGTTCACAAATTTGAGAATGTGCAAAATAACAAATCTCGGAGTCTGCATGAGGACCTTGGGTATCTGAAGGAGGGGGACAAAGAAATGAGAAGTTCTTTTTGGAATATACATGCTAGAGAAATCAGGGATGAACCCGTTGATATCCGATCTTCTCCGAGTTTAAAAATGACAAAAGATGATCACTCTGTAGTTGATCAACCAAAAAAAGGTGAAACATATTCGATTTCCCTTGCAATACAGCCATGCAGCGCTTCTCCAGATGTTTCTGATGAATCAAAGGTAGATCAGCATCATAAGTCATCTGATCTTGATTCCAGTGCACAAGACCATATAATATCTGTTGCTGAGTCCTGTGCTAAAGATGGACGTGCTATGAATTGTGGTGCACAAGACCATATAATTTCTGTTGCTGAGTCCTGTTCTAAAGATGGATGTACTACGGTTCTTGGTTCAGACATTATTGATGCTCATGACATCAAGTCTCTCCATGATACTGCTGGTAACTCTATATACAGTGATCCATTGAGTCCTGTTATATCGGAGCATCCAAATTCTGATCTTATTCAGTGTCAAAATACCATCTTGGAGAATGATTCTAGTCTTATTAATCTTTCGGTAGCATGTCGTGGATGCTCAGTCAGTAGTTCCATGGAGATTCAGTCATCAGAAGTTGCAAGCTGCAACAAAGATGCATCATGTTCTCGTTGTGAAAGTGGATTTATTGGTGGGTTTGCTACAAAAGACAATATAGAAACTGAAAAAGGCGGATTGGCCAACACGAGTGAGTTGAATCCTGATGCTTATGGGTGTCATTTGCCTGTTCCTGGTGAAGAACGGGTATGGCCACGTTTCCTCTATCTTCTTGCAGATTCAAAACTATGTTTGTTTTTGATGCTTTCTACATTCCTTTTTCCTTGCGTTTTTATTTGAAGCTTCTAATTTTTTTTTTTTTTTTTTGCTTTATGGTAGGTAGGCCTATGGGAACTATACAAGATAAAATTTCTATGTTTTATATTTAATTAAATGTTTTATCGACTTTGCAAGGAAACATGCACATGTTAGGTTGATAGTTGACTGTATATGAAAGCAATCTTGTATTAGTTCAGCATTAGAAGGCTAAGGCATGTTGAACTGTTCTCGACTGTTGTTTTGTTCTTTGGGTTGTTTACTCAATTAAGAAATTCTTCTCTCTCTCTCTCTCTCTCTCTCTCTCTCTCTCACACACACACACACACACAATTAATTTGTGAACCTCACACACAAATTATGCATTATTTCTTATCTTGACTTTTTTAATTTTTGCAATCCCAAAATTCCATGAAATTTTTTTGGAAAATTACTTCAACAGATCAATTTTGTAGCTTCTGATATAAACTCAACTGAATATTTTTCATATTAATTTGTGAACCTCACACACAAATTATGCATTATTTCTTATCTTGACTTTTTTAATTTTTGCAATCCCAAAATTCCATGAAATTTTTTTGGAAAATTACTTCAACAGATCAATTTTGTAGCTTCTGATATAAACTCAACTGAATATTTTTCAGATTAATTTGTGAACCTTTTGCATTATTCATTCCAGTGACTTGTAGTAACGTCCTACTGTTTACAGGAGAAAAGCAACATTTTGAACGAGAGAGAACATTCAGAGTAATGCCTTTTTAATCAAAGCTCTTTGTTTAATCAAGCCGTTGTTTTATCTAATTTATGGGGTTATAATCTTATCCATAATATGCTCTTCCAGATTCTCACTATTCACCAAGTCATTTAAGAAGACGTGCTTCAGCTCTGATAACACGGAAACTAGGGAAGGACTTAAGAGAAAAAGATATGTAGAAGATAAGAATCAAATTGGCAATGCTATAGCTAACACAAAGGTTTTAAGAAGTATGAAGCGTCTAAAAGACCTTCCGAGACGATCCATGCGGCTGATGTCCAAGGTTTCTAACATTTTCCTTTGCCCATAAGATTCATGATGGTGTCATCCCACTTTTGGTTTTGTTTTGTTTTATTTGTTTTCTTTTGTTTTTGTTTTTGTTTTTTTTTTTCAACTTGAGCATCACATTCAAATCAATCATCGATGTTATTTCCCATGAATATAGTCACTATCTTGGAAAAAAAAAGGATTCCAATAAGTCTGATATGTTTATCTTAAGCTTCAATGTGTAGGAATTTATAGACGTTGCACTTTTTTCTTCTTTTTGTTGTTTTTTAACTTCAAGAAGAATTGTTCCTGGAGAATAAAAAGAGGCTTTGGCTCTGTCTCTTTTGATGAATTGATAGAATGAAACAAGCCTTTGTCATGGGTAACGTGTTATCTCTTATGTATCTAAGTTATGCCAGTTAGTTTGGTAATGGAACAAGGTCATGTTTAATGTCATGCTGCCTGAAGGACCCATTATTTTGTTTTGTTTGGCATTATTGGTACCTTTGCTCTTTTTTTTTCATCTTTTTTTTTTTTTTTTCCCCTTTTATGCCAATTTGTCCTTCAAGTTCATATTTTTGGCACTAGTAAGCACTAAAATTGACAAAAAATTTGTGTAATTTAAGAGAGATAGTCACAGCTTGATATTTTACAAAAACAATCATATAATGTGCTGAATTTCGAATTTTCAAGGACTTTTTGCACCTTATGTGAATATTTTCTTTAAAATTTAAACTTATCATTCAATGGACATGTGGTTACCTTGATTAACTTTTTAAAATTGTTTGTCAATTTTATGGTTAGGAATCAAAATTGCTACAAGTATATAATTGAGGAAGTAATGGGCCCAAAAGAAAAAACATCTAGGGACCTGGCTGTTACAATGATAGTTTTGGGAGTAACAATGTCAAAGGCTCTTTATTTTCTGTGTGGTGTTCTTTGTGAGTCAATGGGTAAATTCTTCTCGGCGTTGCTTTATTTGCTTAATTGATTAATTTTTCACTAAATTTTCTAACTTTATCGGTGTCATTTTTTTCATCTCTCCCCTTTTCTTTTCTTAAACATTCATTTTCATCAACTAAGCTTTATGCGACTACCTCTTATCGTCTTTTGCTTTTTAATCCGATGGTAACTTTGTGACATGGTAGCAGGATTACCTAGCTACAATTAGTATCAGAGTTTTCATGTTGCACTAAACACAATCGTCATGCACATAACTGTGAGGCACTGGGGTGTTTCGGTTTTCTCATTGATATGTAGATTGGTTGTGGACATCGCTTATCTTTCACCTTACAATAGTTTATTGCTTTGAATCTGCTTTTAATTACGTTCACTTCTTATCTCCAGTGATCTTACGACGTGCATATGGCCAACAATAGCGGCATCTATTCTAGTTGAAGTATATTTCTATTGTATGAAAGCAAGAACCCTATCTGCAGTAAGTGAAACTTTTTTTTTGTTTTTTTTTGTTTTAAATTTCCTTCTGGCAAACTTATTTTATTTTTTTGCAAGTTATATATTTCAATAATAGGATATTCCACTTTTAAGTAATAATTAGTAGGAACTAAAGGCTATAGAATATTAGACGCATTACACTACACACACACACACACACATGCTTCTTCAAGTACATTTACAAATTGCATCAAACATTTCTTGATTTACCAAGTAATTCATAGTTAACTATATCGTTGCTCTGCAGGATGCTGCAATTCTTGGGAAAATATTCATCCTGAGAACTGATTCTGATTTCCAAGTATGGATTAGTCAAGTCTCACGAGGAAAGGACAAAACTGAAAACTTAGAGCATAGTCATTTTGGGCGTCCAATATTGTAGACAAATTTCGTTTCCACTGTACAACCGCAATTACAAAGCCTGACGTGACAAAAAGCGCAAAAGAGAAATAAAATGAGTAATTCTTATTTTGATTTTGTTTTAAGTAATGTACATTGATTTTTGAGATCGAATTAGACAAATTTTAGTTGTAGATTAATTGTTTTTCATGACATGAATACTTGGTGAGTGTCAATAAGATATGAGATTGCTGTTTGATACAGTGATTAGAAGAATTACATTACTTGGATTATGTTACACTTTTATAATCTTAAAAATCTTATTTCGACTTTGACGACCAATTGCTCTGACATTAGTATCTCTCGCCATACCTTTGTGCATCTCCCTCACCGTTTTCTTTTTGTCTGCTCTCGCTTCTTCTATCTTCCAATATATATCACGTTTTCAGCTGAGTGTAACATGTTGATGATTTGCATTTCGCAAGACTGCCATGAAAATTCTGGTCGTCGTCCTACAGAGCATTGGCGTTTCCTGTTTATGATATGATCAAAAGACAAGCTGAAGTTTGGTGGGAGAGTAGTAATGGTAAGTACATGTCATTTGCTCTTTGACGACAGATGACTTGTTGTTAAGACGATTGATGCTCCGCCTATTTGAATGCTCGATTGTGCGGGCAACGGGCGTGTTACTTAAATCAGGTGAGATGCTGTGTGTTGTCTAAGGATGTATTACCCAATATTGGCTGTTTGGTTTATACAAGCATATGGACATTCGTATGAAAAGTGAATTCATACGAGGGAAAACATGTAAGCATTTTGTTATGTAACGTTGATAGTGACACGGGATTTGCATTTTGCAAGACGGTTATGAAAGTTCTGGTCGTCGTCCTACAGAGCATTGGCTTTTCCTGTTTATGATATGATCAGAAGACAAGCTGAAGTTCGGTGGGAGAGTAGTAATGGTAAGTACATGTCATTTGCTCTTTTACGACAGATGACTTGATGTTAAGACGATTGATGCTCCGCCTGTTTGAATGCTCTATTGTGCGGGCAACAGGCTTGTTGCCTAAATCCGGTGAGATGCTGTGTGTCGTCTAAGGATGCAGCACACTTACACATATGGACATTCGTGTGAAAAGTGAATTCATACGAGAGAACATGTGAGCATTTTGTTACGTAATATTGATAGTGACACTGGATTATGGCAGATTATGGTAATTGCGGTATGAGAATGAAAACAGTGACTTTGGTACGCTGTTTTTGTTAATACTCGACGTAATTTGATGAAAATATGGGAACGAAGTTCGAACACGAGATTGATAATACAAGCACGTGAACTTCACGCACATTTATTATGTAACATAGATAATCATACCAGATAATGGTAATTGAGACAAGGCGTGAGAATGAAAGTAGTGGCATTACTCAATCTAACAGTTATAATTGTTTCTTGGTAACATAACGAGTGAGCCTGCCCCATATATGTACGTGTGTGTGTGTGTCTCGTGAATAACCTTAATTTTGATTTTTTGTTTTTTATCACGTAGTAGTAACTATCACAAATAATTATGGACTCGTTTAGTTCACTAATTTGAGTTGAGATGTGATTTTATGTTAGAGTTTTTTACTGTAGTAAAAAGTTAGATGTGACTGTTTAGAGAGTTTTTTTTTCGCAAACAAAGCTTGAATTTTAAACTTAAATTGATAAAATGAACGGGGCCTCTGATCATTATCAAAACCAATTGTGAAATACACTAGCATAAATCTTAGTAATTATTGTAATTATTAAAATAATTTGACATGACAGATAAAAATAATAGTAATCAAAGCTAGTGTGATTTTTGAATTTTTTTTTATGCCATAAAAAGATATGTAAAATAATTAACCATGTTGCTAATAGGATACGATTTAACGGTAACCGGAATATTGGAATTGAAAAACAAATAGATCGAGATGACCTACCGATATTTCTTCGTCACCTTTTCTTGCATTGCAAGCACAGCCATTGAAAGCTTTCTGTCAAAATCCATGAAGATATATATTTATATATATATATATATATATATTTTTTTTTTTTTTTGGTAAAGGGAAATTTCATTATGGGAAGGAATGAATTACAAACTCAATATAGTCACAATTAAAAATATCACTAAAAACACAAAACACGATGAAAATATCACCCAAAAAAAAAAAACACACACACACACACACACAATGAAAGTACCATTTCATTAAAAATTCATTGAAATTCTCCTAAATATAGTTCGTCCAATAAAGCTTTGTGTTGCTTTTGATGAAGAGACTATTTTCTAACATTTTTTTTGGTAGCGGCGCTAGTAGATATATCGTATTTTTGGTGAATTATATGTCAGGCTTAAAAAAAAACCTTAAGCAGTATAATTTTATTTTTAACCGTTAAATTTGAAAAAAAAAAAAAAAAAAAAAAAAACTCTCAATTTTGTACACTTTTTTATCCTAATGTGATTTTGATCTTATCTAACATTTATAAATGCACATTATCGATAGGTATTTCTTATTATTGAACCCTTCTCCCCCTGCTCCTGCCCCCTCCCCGACACCCCTTGTTAGTCCACAAATCTAGGGTAACTTTTAGAACTCTAGCATTCAAAGTTCCCAAATATATTGTTCAAATGCACAAGCTATCATATATATTTTGTTTTTAAAATTCTAACATTTAAAATTTGCTAGTTCACATAAAATGTGCTGCATGAATTCTTCTCCAAGAACCAGAACATTGCCCCTAGCTTAGTAGGAAGCGATGAGAATTGAGCATCGTAATTCTATACTACTAAGAGCAATAAAATTGTAGAAATAAATCAAATAAACAATAAAACACAAAATTTATAATGGTTTACTTTTAATGAGAGAGATGTCCACTTTTAACAGTTGAGGTAATTTACTATTGTTAAATTTGTTTTTACACCGGTGCTATAGAGAGTGTTGTAACACAAACTGAAACATCGATGATTAATTAAATTTTTCAAAATCAACAATGTTTGATTAATCAAGCAGGGATTATAAAGCAGAAAGTAAAGTACACTAGAGAAAATGGGAAAAGTCGAAGTGTTATGGCGTAATTACTAACGCCATTATGTTTGAAAGTGTCACAGATTTCAAGAAAATTGGCTATGTGAGCATTTGGATCATCAATAGGTAGACCACTGAATTAGACAGAGGTTTGGATCATTTGAATGGTTGAAGGCTTAATTTCAAAGTTGTTAGCCGCTATGGGTGGTCTAACAATGCTAGAACTAAAGCCGTCTATAGATGGTATAGCATAGTCTCTTAAGGCCCTATGTTGGTTTGGGTTTGGGTTTGTGTTGGCAACTTCTACAATTTCAGCTATGTATAGTTTCTGAGTCTTAGGGTCCGTTCACTTCGCTGATTCGAGTTTGTAATTTGAGTTGAGATGTGATTTTATGTGAGAGCTTTTTACTGTAGTAAGAAAGTTAGATGTGACTGTTTATGAGAGCTTTTTATCAGTAGCAAAATTCAATTCTAAACTCAAATCGACGAAAATAAACGGGACCTTAAAACTCTTCTTTCCCTAAGTAATCTTAAAAAACTGTTCTTTCAATTTCAAGATCAAAGGGTAAAAGTTTTGAGTCTCTACTTCTAGTTATTTGCATACACAACCTAATTTATAGAAATTAAAGAAGAATAAAATAAAGCGAAACTCAAATTAAAATTACTTTATATTAATATTAACAAATATGTATCCCCTACAATGGTGTCAAAAACTTGTTGCGATTGACATCGCAAGTGCACGATATCGCCAATAAGTAATAAAGAGTGTGTTTAAAAGTATCATTCACCCTAAAATAACATATTCATTAAGTACTAAAATTGGAGAATTTTAATTTTATTTGAGTAATCGAAATGATGAATTTTGACTAATTTTACAAAATTAAAATTTACAAACAACAACAAAATTTAAAAATAATAAAGTAAAAAGAAAATTTGTTTCTAAAATGACAAGACAATGATAAAACAATGATTATGAAAATGGTGGGAACCATGATTTCATCAATATTAATCGAATTTAATTTATTTAAATATTACTGTGATTTTGAGATCATATATATTGATGGTTAAATTCTCTTATGTTTTAGTACTTTTTCTCAAGTTATACATAAAATATACATTTTTGTAAAAAAAAAAAAAAAAAAAAAAAAAAACTCACTATATCTATATGCGAATTAAATTACAAAAAATGACCACATAAAAACATAAAGATATATCTCTATACTATCCCAGAATTTACAGTATTTATTTTAGAGTTATGTCACAAAAATCTCCTCTCAGTTTCATTTTGATGCTCAGTTCATTTAAGAAGTTGATCAGAAATTTCGAAACCATTATGTCCAAAAATAAATGTATCAACACAAGTATGAAAATCACAATAACGTTTGCACAAATTAAATCCTCATAATACGATTCGTCATTATCTTAGCAAAATTAAATTTAAAACATAATTATAATTAAACTAACAAAGTACAAAAAATATTGAAATAATATTTTCATAACAACAAAAATAAAAGCAAAGTTTCAAAGACAAACATTAGTGGTAGATATAGTTTCTCATCTACTTCGGATATCTCCTAACAAGACTCGAAACTCATCTAGAATTCAAACTTAAAAACCAAAAATTACAAACTTCGAAATTTAAACTAAGAAATACTAAAACAAAGATTTTTCTTTTTTTATTTCTAAAGAGCTTATTTCTAAATAGCTCTAAGGCTCGAGTGATGTTTTGAAGAGTTGGAGAAGCAGCCTGTTTATAGGCCTTGGAATGCAGATGAGTCCAATGCATGGATGCTATAGAGTTAAGGAGCAAACGCACTTCTTTTTCTTCCTCCGAAATCACCCTGAGAATCCAATATTTTGGATGGAATTCAGTGCGGCAAGGACTAAGTGAAACCAAATTTCTATTGGTCATCAGAAATCAACAAACATTTCAAATTGATAGGACCATTTATTTAATAAGCATGACACGTGGCACAATTGTATTGGTAGGAGAAATCAAGCTCACATAAACTGGCCGTCCAAGGCTCGTTGATGTTTTTTTGCCTGCTCACTCTCTTCCCTCAAAGAGTATAATGCACTCTCCAATCCTGATCGTCCAAGTGCATTGATCTAACGGATGTGAAATTTTATATCACAAATAACACTGAATCTGAATGTGATGTTGCTTGGTTCATGAGTTCAAAGCATAGTATAAATCAAAATTTTGATTTTTATGAAAAAAATAACGTGGCAAAAAGATTTAAATTATGATAAAATATTAATTTACAAGAAGTTTCAGTTTCTATTATCTTGATTCGAGTTGGAGAAAAATGTATCCTTATTTTTTTCCTTAACAAAAAAAAAAAAAAAAAAAAGAAGATCATTAGTCTAACTCTACCCTTTATATTTTTCGTTATTCGTTATTAGTTATTTTAAAAATCTCGAGACCACCGATAAAATGAAAATTACATAACCTAGTTTTGCAGAAAGATCAGCTCATGATGTTTGATCCTACGTTTTATGCAAGATGCAACCGTATAACATGAATCGTGATTTACCTCTTATGCCCAAAGCTCAACAAAAAGATAGCAAAACCATGAAATTGAATGCCCCATTTTCAAAATTAAAAGTATGCAAGCTTGGTCTTCACAAAGCAGAACACTTTCTCCCCCAAAAAAGGATGAAGATTCCAGAGAAACAAACATATAGCAAGAACATAAAAATCCAAATATCCATACTCTCCCTAAAAGGAAGAATAAGTTTCTGGGGGATCATTTTGTTGGAGAACGTTTCGTTCCTCAAATTTTTTTTTTATTTTTATTTTTTATTTTCCTCCATTATCTTTTTTTATTGCATTTTTTCCTCCCTTATCTTTTTTTATTACATTTTTTTTTATTTTTTTATATATTCACGCACTAATTTAATATTACATTGAAAATACTCTTAATCATCATCTTAATTTTCTATCAGCTCAAATTTGTTATTTTGCTTTAAATTTTAAAGAGAAATATTAGTATAATTTGCAACAATATACTATCAAGCCTTCCACTCCTTTCCGTCCAAATGTGAGAAGATCTAAAAATTGGTGGGACCCTCAAATGACTTCTAAAATAAAATAAAAAATAAAAAATTAGATTGTGACTTATTCCAAAATTTGAGGACCCCGGCACTATATATTACTCAATTTTTTAAGGATTAATATTAAAATTTACTTTTAAAAATATATAAGTCAAACTCTTAATTAATAATTTTTTTTAATTAAATAACTATATTAATGAAAAGATAAAAATTCAAATATAAAATTTAAGATAAAATTGTAATTTTCTCAATTCTCTCCCCTGCTTCCGGTTCCTCTTACGAGTGTAGCATGTATTTGTGAGTGGGCCCGAATTCCCAGGCACATTATACAGCTCTCTCAGTCGGCCAATTTCTTCTGAAAATTGCTCCTTCTTTCTTCGGTCGAGACGGAGAATTCGACCGCTCACTAAAATTTCTTCCATTATGTCTCGAGGTAATTATCTCACTCTCATTTTCTCTCTCTCTCTCTCTCTCTCTCTCTCTCTCTCTCTCTCTCCGAATGCTATTTTTCTTGATTCTTCGGAATTTCATTTCTACCGAATTCTGCAGAGAAATTTCCTTTCCGTGCGAAGTGGAAATTATCAGAAACCCATTTTTACTTGATAATGGTGCTTTTTCTTATTGCATTTTTTTTTTTTTTTTGAGAATTTTTGTTTGCTTTGAGTTGCTCTGAATGCGAGGTTTTTCGAATAGGATTGAAATTTTTGCATTGTTGTTGGAGAATTTTTGGTATTTTATGTTGCATGAATTCGAAATTGTTAGAGAGGACGAAGGGTTATGGAATTAGAATTTTTGCTATAATATATATATATATATATATATATATATATATATATATATTCATATGGGTCTTCTTGAATTTTTGTAGCTTAGCTGTTTTCTATGCTTTGATGCGTTCAATGCAGTAAATGAATGAGTAAATGGGGCAATAACAAAAACCTCCCATTTGTGTTATTGAAATATTTTTTAAGGAGTTCTTAACCTGGTTTCTGATGTAGGTTTCTAATACAATTTATAGAACGTAGGCAATAGTTATAACACGATTTATAAGCACAGGGGATAAGCTGGGGTGGAGCCAGAAAATTAATTGAGTAGTGGCGGACATATAATTTCAGATTTTGAGAGAAGACAAACATATATAATTTGAGACTTTTAGAGGGGACAAACTACAAATTTTAACAAAATAAGTATACAACATTAAAAGAGGAGAGGAAAAACAGAAAACATTAGGTGGGTCGGCCGCCTATTCTCGGGAAGGCGTGGCTCCACCCCAGGATAGACGCAACATTCATAAAAGTATATGGTAAAACACAATAATAATTTCTTGAAAGTATGTGGTCCTAATGTTTTGCAATTTTCTTGTGGCCTTTCACTTTGTGATCAGAGTTCTACTTGGGACAAAAACGACCTGCATTTTCTATTGATGGAAGATATGAGGATGGAATCACCTTCCCTTCAAGTATGCATAATGAGCCGTCCGATTCCACAGAGCATAAACGGCCCAGATTTTCTGCTGATGGAAAACAACATGATGGAATGGCCTTCCCTTCACGCATGTCCGATGAAACTGTGCCGAATAAACCAGTTACTACTTCAAAAGTTGTTGATTTTTCCGATCCAATTGCTACTCAAGGTTTTCTTGAGGGGTTAGATGCTGGTAAGTTTGGAAGTGTCACAAAAGATATAGAGGCCATTCTTGCTCTGAAGATGCTAACTTTATACCCGTATTTTGAAAAGTACCCAGCACTTATAAGTCGGTTCTTTGATGCCGAAAAAAACGACCCTAGAGATGGTGCTAAGTTGAAAAATGGGCAAATGGCTTATTCGACGCACAATAATGTCATCGACTTAGATGATGACTGTGTTGCAAATGACACTCCAACAAGGTCATTGCCTATCATAACGATTGATTCTGATGAAGATGGAGAAGACGACGGACCTTCTTATAATTTTCAGAATGTTTTCTTGAACCAACCATCTGGTGGATCCTTCATAAAGGACGTAGAGGTAATTTGACCCTGCATGTATTATAGAAGATTTTGGTATACAGTAGACCTTGCTAAATGACAACATTTTTATGCTAGTGGTTTTCTCTTTCATATTACAACTCTATGAACTTACTTACATTCTATATGCATGCAGCACATCTCCACTTGCCACTGTCCACCACAAATAAACAATTCTTTCATCATTGACTTCTGTCCTGAAAGAAGTATTCATGGGCATTTGTTAGAACTCATATGTGCTTTTGCTTTCAAAAAAGTTACAGTTTGCATTATTAACTGTTCCAATGTTATTTTATCCATCCATAGGGTTAATCAGAGGATTACTTGTGCAGGTTAGGGACCCTGCAGATAGAAGAGCTCGTGTAGAACCCATAAAGCTTCATGGGGAAACTAATGCGGTCATCAACAGGGATAGAGGTGTTTATGTCGGTGTCGAAGATGAAAGTGATTCTGAGAATAGTGCTGAGGATGATGGGCTCCAAGACATGTGGAATGAGATGTCAATGGCACTAGAATTTTCCAAGGTATTATTACAAAGACCAATTGCAACAAGAGAGACTTTCCTTTTCCTTTTAGTGTGCATTTTTTTTATATATATTTAGCATAAGGTTTTTCTCAAATGGGCATCTTTTGTTTCTATCTTTTATTTGTAGATTTTATCAATAGTTTTTTCTTCATATTTGTTTGGTTTATGATTTTTCAAATGTTTGGGGAAGGGCACAAAGCTTTGAATTGTATGAGGATTGTCCTTGAACTACTGACAATAGGTTTTGCAAACATAATTAAAGATCACTTAGTAGTCTAATTTTGTGTAAGGCCTGTGCATTTTCATTTACTCCAAAAAAAAAAAAAATATAATATTGTTTTATATAAGAACTTTTAATGGAAATAGACGAAAACTGAATACATGCATTGTAGGTTTAATAACTCAAGTAATCAGAGTGATTGAATTTCTTTAGATGGTGTGGAGATTGGGGCTTCTAGGAAGTTTAGGTACCTTGGGTCTATAGTGCAGTACGAAGGAGATATAGAAGAGGATATTCAACATAGGATTAAGGTAAGGTGGGTTAAGTGGAAGAATGCTACGAGAGTTTTATGTGATGGCAAGATGCCTATTAAGTTGGAAGGAAAGTTCTATAGGACCCATGTCTGTCCGATTATGTTATATTGTAGTGAATGTTGGGCCATCAAGAGACAACATATATCTAAGATGAGTGTGATAGAAATGCGTATGTTAAGAAGGATGAGTGGCTATATGAGAATGAATCGCATAAGGAATGAAGTTATGGGTAGTAAAGTAGGTGTAGCATCAATAAAAGATAAAGTGCGCGAAGGCCGCTTGAGGTAGTTCGGGCATGTCCAACGTAGACCGTTAGAAGCACCAGTTCATGCTTGGGAGGACATTCTTATACCTAATACTAGGAGAGGGAGGGGTAGACTAAGAATTACGTGGACCGAAGTCGTTAGGAAATACATTCTAGATCTAGGCCTTCAAGAAAGTTTAATTTCGAATAGAGCCGTGTGGAAAAATGAAATCCATATAGCCGACACCAATTAAGTTGGGATTAAGGCTTTGTTGTTGTTGTATTGTTTTATATAAGAACTTTTAATGGAAATACATTCAACTAGTGAAAGTCCTACGATGAATGGTTTACTCTATCACTCACTTAATAGATCTGACCATTTAAACCCTATATATGTCAATACCTATAATTTTAAAAGACGTCAATTTTTGAGCACATGCCCAACTTTATATTACCAAATTAGAAAATTGAAAAGCAACTTTTAATGTTCAAGAATCCCCAATGGTGGCAAATTGAGAAGCATAGGGAATCAAAGGTAAAATTGATAGATAATCCTACCGCTCGATGGGTTAAAATTTCTCTTTCAAGGTTATGTTTCACTCTAAACCTGAAGGTGACTTTCAACTCGGGATATATTAGAATCTACTTTCAAGTTTGTTACTTAGAGTTCATATTTCTATTATCTCCAAAATGTTTTACCACTTTAATAATTGTCACATATAGCATACGTACTAAAGCATGCTTCCGTGCCGTCATCTTTGCTTCCCAGGATGTTGTTGTAGATCCCTCGGCAGATGAACAAGTGAAAGAAGATGAAGAAAGCTGTGACCATTCTTTTATCTTAAAAAGATGATATTGGTTATGTTTGTCGCATTTATGGGGTTATTGACAAAGGAATTGAGAATATATTTGAGTTCCAGTATAACAAGGTCAGGTTTCATATTGTTTTTTTTTTTTTTTTTTTTTTTTTTTTTTTTTTTTTTTTTTAAGAAGCATCTATTTGGTTTAGATGCTTAAAATTGGATTTGTAGATCCAGTGACCTGTGGCCAGCGGGAATGTAGGATCTTAGATTAAAGTCTTAATCAGTGGGTTTTGAAACAACCATGTAATTAATTAGATATTTTCTAATTAAGTAAATGGGCCTTAGAGGTTTATAAACTCCTATTTATTTAGTGATTTTGGAAGTCTATAAGTCCTTTATTTGGGATTTTGGAAGTCTAAAGTTCAAAAGGTCCGTATTTACTTCATGATTAGGAGTCTAGAATTTTATTATTATTATTTTTTAAGGGTAAGACATGAATGTGGTCATTTGGAATACAAGTTTGAGTTGTGATTTCTTTTAATTGTAGTCTGTTCTCTACTTCCATTGTTCTTGGTTTCTTCAGAGAATCAACGAGACATTGATGCATTAAGTCTTTCCTATTCTGTGAGAATCAACAGTTCTTAGGTAGGTGTTGTTTAGGTGCTGATATTCATGTTTCTAGTCCAGTTCCACTGTATCTAGCAGCAACATAGAACACTACTAAGTTATAAAATCAAAATGGTACGTTTTTTTTTTTTTAATTTATAAATATGCTCTAATTCTGCTATTTTCTTTTTTAAGCTGTTTAATTTTGTTGCGAAACTTGTCTGTGAATTTGATTGCATAATAGTATTCTTCAATTTGGCAGTCAATTCATGTACATTAAATTCTTTATTCAGGATTCAATCATTTTTCTATGCGTCCTCTTTTGGATATAAAGTTGTGTTTCACATGTGTCTTTTTGATTGCCTATTATTTCAGGTAAAAAGGTCTTGTCGAACTTACATGTCGGACTCTCGAAACTCCCGAGACAATGAATCAACTGGAATAGCTGGACTTAATTTGTATGGTGATGATTTGATGGTTACTGAAGTATATGCCCACCCCAGGCACACAAAGAAAATGAAACCTCATCAGGTGGAGGGTTTCAATTTCCTAGTTAGCAACTTGGTCGGTGATAATCCTGGAGGCTGCATCCTGGCCCATGCACCCGGATCAGGAAAAACGTTTATGATAATCAGTTTTGTACAGAGTTTCTTGGCAAAATATCCCAATGGTAGACCCCTTGTTGTTCTTCCGAAAGGAATTTTGTCCACGTGGAAAAAAGAGTTTCAGATTTGGCAGATAGAGAATATTCCATTATATGACTGCTACACTGCCAAAGCTGATAGTCGGTTCCAGCAATTAGAGGTTTTGAAACAATGGGTAGAGACGAAAAGTATCCTTTTCCTAGGTTACAAACAGTTCTCCTCCATTGTTTGTGATCCAGAAAACAATGAGGTATCAACTGCTTGCCGTGAGATACTGCTTAAGGCTCCGTCGATTCTTATTCTGGATGAAGGGCATACTCCAAGAAATGAGAATACAGATGTCTTGCAATCTCTTGCCAAGGTGCAGACACCAAGGAAAGTTGTACTTTCAGGAACTCTTTATCAGAATCACGTCAAGGAGGTGTTTAATATCCTGAATCTTGTTCGACCAAAGTTTCTGAGAATGGAGACGTCCCGACCGATTGTCAAGCGCATCATGAGTAAAGTAGATATATCAGGTATTAGGAAGCATTTCAAAGCTGCTGGTGAGGCGGCTTTCTTTGATATGGTGGAGCATACACTGCAGAAAGATAAAGATTTTAGAAGGAAAGTCTCTGTTATACATGACCTGCGTGAGATGACCAGCAAGGTCCTGCACTTTTATAAAGGTGATTTCTTGGATGAGCTTCCTGGACTAGTTGATTTCACTGTAATTCTCAATCTCAGCTCCAAACAGAAGCGTGAAGTTGGAAAAATAAAGAAGTTATCAAGAAAATTTAAAGCAAGTTCTGTTGGAAGTGCCATTTACCTGCATCCAAAATTGCAGTCCTTTTCAGATAATTGGACTGCAACTGAAGCGACAATGGATGAGCTGCTGGAAAACTTAGATGTCGAAGAGGGAGTTAAGGCGAAATTTTTTCTGAATATGCTAAGTTTATGCGACTCGAAGCAGGAGAAGCTGCTGGTTTTCAGCCAGTACCTTGTGCCTTTGAAATTTTTAGAGAGATTAACAGTGAAGGAGAAGGGGTGGTGTCCAGGAAGAGAAATCTTTGTTATCACAGGCGAGTCTAGCTCTGAGCACAGGGAGTGGTCGATGGAGCGATTCAACAATTCCCCGGCTGCAAAGGTTTTCTTTGGCTCAATTAAGGCATGTGGAGAGGGTATTTCTTTAGTGGGGGCATCTAGAATTATAATCTTGGATGTTCATCTGAATCCATCTGTAACCCGCCAAGCAATTGGGCGTGCATTCCGTCCCGGGCAGATGAAAAAAGTGGTTGCATACAGATTGGTCGCCGCTGAGTCGCCAGAAGAGGAAGATCACGACTATTGCTTCAAGAAGGAACTGATTTCTAAGATGTGGTTTGAGTGGAATGAATACTGTGGGTATCGGGATTTTCAAGTGGAGACCGTTGACATCAACGACTGTGATGATGAGTTCTTGGAAAGCAGTCCAGTGTTAGCTGAAGATGTAAGGGTTCTGTACAGAAGGTTAGTATCCCACATGTCTCCTTTTGTTCCAATCTTGATTTCCCACCTTTTTTTTTCTATTTATAAAATAATCCCATAGTTTTTCTGTCATAACCGTGCTTATGTTTTTCAGGTAGATCCTGCTATCTTGTAACGCTGAGACACTTGCTTAGAGTGAAGTAGTATCTGATCTCCAGCTTACTGAGATCTCATCTGTTAATAGTTTTACCCTTGTGTTTGGTTCTTGAGCTTTCTGAAAAGGATAAAGTTTTCAGGTTACTATTGTAGTAGGGATTACTCAAGTATGTATCGTTCCAATTTTACCGGATGTCCCCGATGGGACGATTACTGAAGTATGTAGATCCATTTTGTAAACTGTATAGTGCTGTTGCACAGGGCATAATGACTTTGGTATGAGAGAAACTTTGGACGAATGCAGAGGGAGTTGCAAATAACAAGTTGTAGAAAATTTTAATTCTTTCATTTTGTTAATGTAGGTTGAAGAAGAGCAAGAGATTTCTTGTTATAATGTTCATGAGCAATGAACTTGAGCTGTTACATGTCCTATTGGGAAATATTTGGGATCCCTTGTCACAAAGCTATACATACAGAAGAAAACTCCCATGTCACAAAGCTATACATACAGAAGAAAACATTGCATTGGGGCCCTTTTTTTGAATATAAAAAAACTTTGAGGCTTGTTTGAAAAATACACTTAAATTATGATTTTTGATTTTAACGTTTGAAATTCAAATCTTTTGTGAGAATTCAAGGCAACACCTACCTGAAATCAGTGAGGTCGTGCACATTGACTATTTTTCATGCATTTAATATTTGATAATAAAATTATTATTAAAAAAAACGTTTCCTTCTCTTACAGCTTAAAATTCAAGGCAACATTACTTTAAGGTTAGAACCATGTTTATCTTCAACTGAAATTTTCTCAGGAACCACCCAACATTACTAAAGAAATTATTTCAATGTTCTTCGTGGAAGCAAATATCTCTTGCCCTAGCTTTCCCGTTGCTTCTTGCTAAATATAACATTTGAGGAAAAATGATCTTAAAAAAAAAAAAGGAAAAAAAATTAAAAGAATAAGAAATAACCAATTATTCTATAGGGCATTGTGAGAACACAGACAGCATTAGTCAGTTTCTACTAAAATAATATATTTTTTAGGAAATTTATTTATATCAAACTACAGTATATTTGTTTTTTTATTTGTTCTTAGTTCTTACTACTTGTACATCTCATCTATACAAATATGCTGACCTTACCAACCAATTTCTTGATATAATACAACTGTGTTTATATGTATTTCCATATTTGGAAGACTACAAATTTCCTACCATTTTAAGCAAAGCAAGACCTGATTTTCACTGTCAAGTCTTGTTCCTCACCTTTTAAGAATTGTTGTCACCCCCATTGTTGATTTCTCCAATCAAGCATTTTGTTTATTTATTTATTTATGTTTTCTTTTTCTCACACTAGGAAATCATGCAGCAAATGGGAAGAAGCGAATCGAGGCTGCTGGTTCCCCGAATTCACACACTCAAAATCTGCTGTCTCAGCTCCTACTGAAGAAGCTGCAGCATTGTATATATCATCCCCTCTCATGGCAACAAAACTGTGATGTGTCCCACTAGACATTGGTAGGCTAATATTTTTTTCTATTTTTTTTTCTTATCAGATATTTAATCTAGTGTAACATGGTTAAATTGTAAGTGGAAGGACAAAGAGAGACAGAAAAGGGACAGAGGATTCCGGTCCTATTTTAATGGATTTTGAGAGTACTTTTTTGCCATGAGATTATGAGAATTTTTTAAAACATAGGTACATCACATGCATACAACTCATAAATGTTTATTTTTTTCTCCCCCCTAAGTATTGATATTTCTCCAATTTCTGTGGACAAGATCTCACTAGACAAACTAATCGATTGACAGTAATTATTTTCACACTATGAGTCAGTTTCTATATTTTTTTTTTTCAAAGCTGATTTTCTCAGGGTTTTTTTAGGATTTTCTCATGTTTTTTTCAGGATTTTCTCAAGGTTTTCTCGGGGTTTTCTCGAAATTTCCTCGGGGTTTTTGCAGGTTTTTCTCAGGGTTTTTCTTAGGATTTTCTCGGGGTTTTCTCAGGGTTTCTCAAGGTTTTCTTAGGGTTTTTTTAGGGTTTTCTCAGGGTTTCCTCAGCGTTTTCTTGAGGTTTTCTTAGGGTTTTCTTGGGATTTTCTCAGGGTTTTTCTGGGGTTTTCTCGGGGTTTTCTAAGGATTTTCTCAGGGTTTTCTCAAGGTGTTCTCGGGATTTTCTCGGGATTTCTCAAGGTTTTCTCAAGGTTTTCTCAGGGTTTTCTCAAGGTTTTCTCGGGGTTTTCTTGGGGTTTTCTCAGGGTTTTCTCGGGGTTTTCTATGGTTTTCTCAGCATTTTCTCGGGGTTGTCTTAGGGGTTTCTTGGGGTTTTCTCAGGGTTTTCTCAAGTTTTTCTCGAGGTTTTCTCGTGGTTTTTTCAATTTTTTCTCAGGGTTTTCTTAGAGTTTTATGAGGGTTTTCTCAAGGTTTCCTCAGGTTTTCTCAGGGTTTTCTCAGGATTTTCTCCGGTTCTTCTCAGGGTTTTCTTAGGGTTTTTTCGGGGTTTTCTGGGGGTTTCTCATTGTTTTCTCGGGGTTTTCTCAGGGCTTTCTCAAGGTTTTCTGAGGGTTTTCTTAGGATTTTCTCGGGATTTTCCCAGTGACTAGTAATTGAGTCAAACTTCTGTTTCAGTAATATATGGCACAAACCAAATTTTCGAAGTACGTTTGCTAGCCAGACGCTTATTTAAGTTCATTTTATGTAAGAAAGAGTGTCTAGTGATAAGCCAATTAAGAAGAAAAAAAAAGAGAAAAAACAAGGGAAAAAAACCTAATGAGAACACTTGTGAAATGATATTAAGAAGAAATGAATAGCGTCAGTGTATGCTCTTATTCAAGTGGTCATGTGTTGTTCTGCAAATACTGTTTGGCTTAAAGCCTTTTTATATCTAAAAAAAGGGAAAAAGATAAAACAAAGTGTTACAATTATGTTTTATGTTTGAGATGACATATGTAAAAGGATAAGAAAAGGAGTAAAAAAAGAGAATGGTTAAATAAGTGACCTTCATACTTCTCCATAAACTTACCTAACTGTTCATCAAATTATTTCTGCACATGCAAAAAAATCATATGTTTGACGTGCAACTAATTAATGTGCAGATGTTAGTTGAGAAATGCTAACATCATCACTCTTTCTCTGGCTCTCTTTATTATTCTCTATATTTACTGTTTGACACGTGAATTCTATTATATTTTATGTTTAAATAATAATATATCATGAGTGGAGTCTACGTATCAAATAGTGAATATAAATAGTGAAAAAGATAGTCACACAAGGAGTGATGCTAACATAGTACGCGGATATATATAGCTAGCTTTTTTGTAAACACCTCCCCGCCATTTTAGCTTTATTTTATTTTTGGCCTTTGTTTGCTAATTATCTTTGAGACAATTGATGTTGTATGTTATTCCCTTTTATGTATTAAAATAAAGTGAGAGATTGAATGTGAGATGAGATTATTAGTAGATACTAACTTAATTACTAGTATGTACTACCATATCTTATATCAGTTATTCCCTCTTATTTTCAATTTAATATAAAAAATAATTAAAGAAAAACAAGTTGCAGAACATTCAACATATTATTCCCTCATGAATCATGGCATTGTATAATTAGAAAGACAAATTATAAATTATGGTACACGTATCAAAGTCCTAAATAATCCACCTTTTACCGTATGACGATGCTAGTGTTTATTTGGAAAGTACAACTCAAAACATGATTCTTTGTTTTTTTTTTTTTTTTTTTTTTTTTTTTTAATTCCCTTCTTTCTTTTAATCGTTTTTCGTTTTAATATTTTTCAAACGTCTTTAATGGTTGGTAACATCAATTTATATCTAAAATTTCCTCTACAATAAGGTCGTAGAAATGGGTCCGAAAGAGCATGTAAATGTAGATTAGCACAGGAGACCTTCGCTTTACCTAATGGAAGATTCTAGTAAGTTCTTTATCTTCAAACTACTCTGATTTACGGGGCATACAGTGGCCACAAAATTTTGAAACCTAGATACTCAAGAAGGGAAACTTTAAAAGATTCTTTTAAGTTGTCGAGATGATGTAATAGATTGGCAAATATATATAAGAATAAAAACCAGAAAATAAGCTTTAAAACAATGAGTATGTTTGGAATTAATTTTTACTTATTTTTTAAAACGTTTTTACACGTCTTTTAAGATATAAAAATAAAAACGGTTTGTAAATCGTGTTTGTTTAATAAATGTTTTGAAAATGAAAATAGAAACAAAAAACAGTGAGAATGATTTTTTGTGAAGGAATTAGAAAACGATTAAAAGTTGTTTTCTTTTATTGTTTTAATTTTCCGGAACTTATCGACAATGTTATAATATATTAATTAATAATTATAACTAAATACAATTTCATTTTTTTATAATCAAAACAATTTCTTAAAAAACTAACCAAAAACAATTTCAGAATCAATTATAAAATAATCCTCAAAATAATCTTATTTTTACTTTTGTATTGAAAATAAAATTATTTTAAAAACGTTATGGCATAATGTTTTGTAAAATGAAAACTCTGATATACATACTTGATTAACATATGTTGTAAATTTTTTTTGGCCGAATAAAAAACGAAAAACTATTAGTGTTATCTGGCCTCCATTTCTTTCGCCACTTTATATATCCTGTGGCCCGTAATGAAACTGAAGGGACTTGATTTAATTTTAATTATATATAATTAATATTATGTTTATAATAACCCAAGAACAACCGTTTTCATTGTTTTCTAGGGTCCCATTCGTTGTCAAACAAGCCAACACAGGATCTTTAGCATAGAGAAGAATATAAAAAAATAAAATAAAATAAAATAAAATGCGCCAAGACAAAGACGTCCTTGGACACTGTACAACCCTTCTTTCACTCTCTTCATCTTCCTTTTTGACGACAAGATACATGGAAGTTTATGACTTCCTGCGCATCCCAAGATAAGATAATGAGGTTTATATTTTGTCCTTGCTGAGTAAATAATTATATATATAAATCTATATTTAATATTGACCCATTTGCTTTTTTTAATTAATTAAACACAAATTAATACGTGATTTTCCAACACTCAAATCCTCTCTCTCTCTCTGTTTTTTTTTAGTCCTCTTTAGGGGTCCTTGGGTTATGTATGTAAGTATTGTGGGTGTTCTAGTAACATTCACGTACTGTGCGTGAACATCAGGATCATGCTTCTTAATCCTGTGAAACTATATATATATATATATATATATATATATATATATATAAAAATTAAAGGTGTGTTTGGAGTTGATTTTATTTATTTTTGAAAACATTTTTATACGTCTTTTGAGACATAAAAATAAAAACGGTATGCAAATCGTATTTATTTAGTAAATATTTTGAAAACAAAAATAAAAACAAAAAACAGTGAGAATGGTTTTTTGAAGGAATTAGAAAACGATTTAAAGTTATTTCATTTCTTTTGTTTTCATTTTCTAATACTTATCAATAATGTTATAAAGTATTAATTAATAATTATAACTAAACACGATTTTACCTTATTATTGTACTCAAAACAATCTCTTAACTAAACAATTTTATAGAGAACAAAAATAATATTGTTTTCATTAATAAAAATACAATACTTTATTTCTCACAATATCATAAACATCGATTTTTATAATTAAACTTCTCTCCATCCTTTTTCTTTATAAAAAGGAAAAATGGACATATAAATCTTATGGCCTTTCACAAAAGTATTAGTATTTAAGACAATAGGACAAATTGCCAACATAGGAATCTCAATCTTATGTTTGGGAGTCATAACATTCAGTAATATGTAGTCTGTCAAACACTATTTGTGGGCAAAGATTGTGAGCTTTTGATTATAATTAAAAAAAAAAAAACGTTTTCTTGAAATTTAACATACCATTATTCTAGGAAAATATGAACATGCACCCATTACCAACTGCCATTTTTGTAATACATAGCAATAGTTAAAAAAGAGAAAAATAATAATAATAACACATAGCAGCAATACTTTGGCAGTTCTCAAACTCAAATCCCCCCTGTCCGTTGTATCTATTAATTTATTTTGTTCCGTTTGTGCCATTTATTGAGGGGATGATGTGTCAATAAATAATTAGTTAGACAGAAAAATTAACAGATAAAATGGACAGAGAATTTAAGTTCGGAGTTCTCCACCTATTTTGATACAAAAATTAGAACACACACCAGTTGTTACAAGTAATAATTGATAACCACTATAAATCAAGTTTGGGAATCAAAATTCTATGTAGCAGTTTGGTTCTTTCTGGCAATCTCCAGTGACTCGTGATGCTGAATATTTTTCTTCGCATCCCCTTTGGCAAGTTGTATCGTTGTAGCATGGTCGCATATCGAGTAAATGGATCATTACCTTTGATTCTTTTAAAAGAAAACGACGATATAAAAATTAGAGCGACAATCCCAATTAATTAAATAATTAATTCTACTTAATATCTTAAACTTCAATTATATGAAATTTTAGGAAAAAGAAACAAGTGATAAAACATTATTTAAGGTTTTTGGAATGACTTTTTTTAGGTTGTTTTTGGCTTAATTAATTTCAAAATATGCTTTTACGTATGTTTGGATGATTCACTCAATTGTCTTTCAACTTTTATAAGATTTTCTAGAACAAGTCAAGTCTTTGATACTTATCAAAAGCGAAATGAAATTTTTTATATTTACATTTTTAATCTTTATTTGTGAATAACAAATTAAAAATATCATACATATCCTTTTATCACATTATTTTTTTTAAGAACAAAAGCTTTTGACTTAAACTAACCAACTCTTCTTGATTCAAATAATAAAAAAAACTGACCTGAATCATTGAAGAAGATAAAGAAGATGAATACAGAGGTCAAGAGGCATGTATATTTATAACTCCTAACGATTGTATGAATACACTAAGTTGAAAAACTAGAAGCATTTATAGCATGAGTAATTGCGTCATTTGGTTTTATGAATTTGGTATATTGTGCGCTTGATTAGAGGCTGCAATTAAACTTTTTTTTTTTTTTTTTTTTTTTCCCCAGTGAATTTTGTTTTGCTCTTTAGTAATAGGTTTGAGGGTTTAGTTGGCCTTAATTAGAGTTACAGGTTGGTTTCAATTATCGAATAATAGTACCTCATAATAAAAGAGCCCCGTCATTTTTTTTTTTCTGCGTTTTTTAGGAATCGACAAAGAAAATGCTTCTCCACTATAATTCAAAAAACATTATATGCTTTCTTTAGAATAAAAACATTATATGCTTTGAGGATATTTTTCCGAAAAATTTCTCACTCACTCTGAAGCATATGAGACATGCCCTTCATCTTAATTTCAATGTCGTCATAAACGAATCCGTAGGTTATTTTCAACCTAATCTCTTTAGGATCATCACATCACCTCTCTCGGCCTATGATTAGTTGATATTTATTTTCTGAGACCTTATTTTAAGAGAGAAGATAGAATTTTTCTAGAACTCTGATAGGTGATCTATAAATGGGTGGTTGTAGAAAATTAGAGAACACATTTTTTTTTTTTTTTTTTAGTTTCTCTGTTAGCAGTAAGCGTGTAGCATTCTTAGTATAAGCATGTAACACGCAGTTTGTTAGCATGTAATATTCTGCTAATAGGCGTACAACAATTTCCTAAATTTTCAGTAATTTGAGGAACTGGTCGCTCTCCCTTGCTTAGATTCTCTCCAAGACTTTTCCCAAAACAACTCTTTACTGTTATGTTTACAATACCACCCCTTATACAACTGATTACAATTTATTCACATAACCACTCGATCAAACCAGTTACCAAAATCAGTACCTAACTAATTACAGACGCCTATGCCTCCTAACAAACACTTTCCTAAGTAAAAGCTTATCAGTCAACTCCTCTACTTAAGTTAGAGTTTTTCAGAAAACCTTGAAAAGCGCCAACACATAAAAACTAGGAGAGAAAGAGGTGTAATAACATTTAAATTACCTATCAATCCTTGAAAATGCTGAAAATATTCTCTCCAAGTTCAGAATGAAAGTTTGCCTTCTCACCTTTTTTTCTGTGCAACACAAAAAGGTAAAGACAACAAAACTAAGAGGATAGAAAAGGACGAGCAAAAAGCACATACAACCAAAATGAAATAAACCCAACACATCCCCAAAATATTGAGTAATGGATTCAAACATCGTATACTCAGGCGTTATATCCAGGAAAAAAAGAAAACTACTTTTCAAAATCGATAAAATTGACAATCAACACTCCAAGTTTGGAGTGAAAAGAAAGTTTTTCCAATTTAAGGGAAAATTTTATATAGTAGGATTTTGACTAAAAGTTTCAGCATATAACTCAGACGTTATAGTTTTTTTAGTTTCAGCATTTAATGAAAAGAATACATTCAAATATTCATTGACGCATTTTAGGTGCATTGCATATATAACTATCTTTCAAATTAAAATTCAGAAAAGAGTACCAGATAGATAATAGTAGGGTCGTTCTTGATAGCAGCTGACTCCTCCTCCTCAATCACATAATCAATCATTTGCATGATATACCAACCCAACTCCAATCGTTTTCACAATCAAATCACAAATCTCATTTTGTGTACAGAGTTTAAATTTGAAATAGAATGATGCCTCCATTGCATCAGGATGTCTGTTGAACAAGTTTGTAGGGAGGTATCGCACGAACACATGGTCCGAACTAATCATGATTTTAGCCTCCTCCTCCTCCTCATCATGACGGTAGATCATGAAATCAAGACTATTGTTGTCATATTTGTGGATTTGACCGCACTTGGTTTTAAGATGTAAGTCAAACATAATTTCTATACGCCAAAAGTACTCAGAAGAATAGGAGACTATGCTTGGTGGGAATATTGGAGCAACAATACAAGTGGCAAAACCCATAGAATTATGCCAACCATCGGGAAGCTTCATAGTTGTTGAAGCCCCCTCGCCTTGATGCTTGAACCACTTTGGAATTTCATTCCCCGGATAACATACTTCAATTGTATGACGTCTTCCTTCCTACATCACCAGAAACCAATATATATATATATATATATATATATATATATATATATATATATGAATAATAGTGTATTAATGTTAATTACTTCAATCTTCTAAAATTACTTCAAAAAAGAAAGAGAGATAGAAAATACATACGTACCAAATTCAATTTATCGACTCCATATAAGAAATCAGTTAAAATGCTACATGCATTCCGTCCTAGTTTCCAGCAATTTTGGAACCTAAATGACTTGAAAGGGCGAGTCACATGCCGTATGTTGAATCCGTAGCACCCCGAACTTGATATTGTCTCCAGAGAAGTACAACCACTTGCATTAAGAAGGCTAACAGACGATGGAAGTTGTGGCAAAGATCGGAGCTTCTTGCAATTTTCAATTCGGAGTCCTTCCAGCCGATGAAGTTGTATGATGGTTGAAGGTATATTCTCAAATGGGTTCCTGCTTAGATCTAACCAAGTTAACGAGGATAAAAAGCTCAGCCAAACTGGAATTTCTACTATATTGCAGTTACTTAGATATAGCCTATCGATAGAGAACAATAAAAATTGCTTCACTTGAAGATGTTCAGGTTTCAAACACCCATGGCGGGACAAGAATTTTAGACAACTTAAATAATAAATCCATTTTGGGACAAACTCGAGTTTTCTGCGCCAACTCATATCTTGACGACGAAGCCCAAAAAACTTTTCAATTATAATTGAGTTGCTTAACACTTGGATCCCTGTGAATATTTTCAATCTCGAACAACTGCCAAGTTCAAGCATTTTAAGAGACTTGGATTTAAAAATATTGGTTGGGAGACTCTCAAGCTTTTTGCATCCTCCAAGATTAAATTCCCTTAGACAATAAAGACCCTCAATTGACGATGAAGACACTTGTTCTATTGATGAGTCTCGCAAATTCAATATTTTCAAATTTCTCGGAAGAGCTGCTGGAAGATTCTTGATATGTTGACAACCTTCGAGGGTCAATTCGACAAGATTTTCTAACAACTCAATTGATAAGGGCACTTGTTTTATTGATAAGTCACTCAAATTTAAAACTTGTATATGTCTCGGAAAAGAAGCTGCTGGAAGATTCTTGATATGTTGACAACCACTAAGGCTCAATTCCACAAGACTTTCAAAACACCCAATTGATAAGGGCAATTCTTTTATTCTAGTGTTGTCTAAATTCAAGTATTTGATATTCCCTGATATCTTTGGGAGTGATTTAATCTTAATGCAACCACGTAGTGTAAGAGAGCCAAAACATCCTTGGAAATTAAGCGGAGGAACTTCGACTAAATTTATACAGCCCTCAAGATTAATACTTTCTAGCTTTGGAGCTCGAGATAAATCTGGAAGTTTGATCAGTTGTTTAGAATAACCAAGATTGATACGCTTCAAATTTCCAAGATTCTACAACAAAAAAATAAATTAATTTAGTATATAACAATAATTTTTATTATTTTACCAAAAACATGTAATATGAAGTAGGTAATCATGAACATTCTACACATGATATTCATCCCGTTAACTAATATTATAGCATACCTGTACACCAGTCCAAAGTTGCTTAAGCGCACTACTGGGCATGTCAAGCTCAACAAGATTTTCCATCTTATAATTTGATGGAAATCGGTTTGATGAGTAGTTATACCAACACAAATATCTTAGAGAACGAGGAAGAAATTGCAGACCTTGAGTAAGGTGTACTTTGAATTTATTATGATGTGAATAATTCAAAACATATATCTTGAGCAATCTCAATCTATGCATCTTGTTGAAAACTATAGGTTCCAAGTGTAGAGCATCATCAATCTTAGATATGTCAAGATATATTCCTTCAATTTCTTCGGTACCCTAGAAAATTTAAAAAAATAAATGAGCACATGAAATGTGAAAAAAAAGTTATTAAAACAAATTATGTCAGAGAGAGATGTTGTTGTAGTTTATTGTCATTAGATACTTACCTCATTGTTGTCTAAGACATGATAGATGTCTTGAGGAATCCACAACCGACTACGCCTTCCAAGATGTTTGATAGATTGTTGCCGAACAATTTCCCAACCCATCTCTTGTATCAAGTCATGCATCCAAACTTCACCGTCACTAATGGTAATGAGAGACTTGTTCATGAGAACTTCAATCCCCGAACTTGCAAACAAATCACAATTATCTAGTATGCTCTCTATAAAATCTCTCCTCTCCCCTCTAAGAAAGCATGCAATATCAAGGAGAATATCTTGTTGCTTATCATCTAGCCCATCATAACTTATTTTCAACACCTTTTGAATTTTTGGATTGGGAATTAATTTTAGTTTGTTCAATGTATTAACCCAATATTCTACGGTTTGGGAATGAAGGGAGGAACCTAAAACTTTAAGAGCAAGCGGATTGCAGCCAGTATAATTTACTAACGCTCTTAACAGCTCCAAAAATGTCGTGGAAGGCTTTGTTCTAAAGGCATTGAACTGAAAGAGTTGAAGTGCTTTCTCAAAATCTAATTGTTTAACTTCATATACTTCCTTGTCAGCACTCAAAATAACTTCTTTGTCTCTTGTCGTTATGATGATTTTACTTCCCTCACCAAACCAACTACCATCTCCAATCAATTTCTCCAGCTGGTCTATATCATCTATATCATCCAGAACAATGAGTACTTTTTTACCTATGAGCCTATTTCTCACAAAGTGGTCGACTGTTTCCAGATTTCTTAGATCCAATAGCGTTGAAAACAATTTGATTTCTAGATGAGCCAGTCCATATTTCTGTGAATTTTCTCTAACATTTTCAAGAAAGCAGCGACTTTTAAATTGATAAAAGTACCGATTGAAAATGGCGCGAGCCAAAGTAGTCTTGCCTATACCACCCATCCCCCAAAGGCCTACGCCACGAGGATTTGGTTTGCATAGCAATGATTCAATTTCCTCAAGGCGTTCATCTATTCCAACAAGACCCTTAAAGTCCATAGCAATTTGTGGCAAACGATTTAATTTTCTCCATACATCTTCCACAATCTTCTCTATTAATTCTGACTCATATCTAGTATAAATAGAAGAGAAATAGATTAATACAAAAGAAGCATTACAAAATTAACGAAGAAACAGCATGACAAAGGAAGCATCTACATCTCCATCTAGTGAAACTTTCTAATTAAGACGGTTTTTTTTTTTTTTTTTTTTTTTTTTTTTCCAAATTGCATTCCGAACCAGTCAAAGCATAGTTTAATTTAACAAAAAAACAAAACAAAAAAAAGGAAAAGAAAAGAAGCAATCACTCACTCATCTTGTGAATGAAAGCCAGATAGATTAGCTGCAGCAGTCAAAGCATTTCTCCACTCCATCAATTTTTTCGGCTCAAAACGTTCTTCGTGTGCGGCAAATGCAATAGCATAACTCCCCTTCTGTTTCCTAATATCCGACGGATCGATGTCGTAAAAGACGGGTAAAACAATCTGGTCTCTTTCATTCTTGCATTTGATAATGTGTACGAGCTCATCCAAGCACCAGCTAGAAGAAGCATACTCTTTCGAGAAGACGACTACTGAAATCTTCAATTCCTCAATTGCTCTCAAAAGTGCAGGCGAAATTTCATCTCCTCTCTCGAGATTGGGATCATCTCTGTAGGTCCGAATGTGTTTCCGGCATAAGGCAGAGTAAAGATGACTACTAAATTTCTTACGAGTGTCCCCTCTGAAACTGATGAAGACTTCATTGTTGATGATCACGACAGAAGAAGAAGAAGAAGAAGACGCAACAATAGCCATATCGTTGGGAGGAAAAGAATGAGAAAAGGGTTTCTTCGCTTTTGTGTTGTGAAAGAAACAAAGAAAGATGAATATTTAGAGCTGCATGACCACGTGGTTTAGCAATTTTCTGGAAGGTAGAAAGAAGAAGAAGAAGAAGACCATCTAAGTCAAAAGAAGAAGAAGAAAAAGAAAGGTACGTGTACATCTTTAAATTATTATTTTTATTATTAAGAAAAAAATCACACTATCAATAGGCATTTGTTTGAAGATAACTTTTCATTTTTTTCATTTTTTTTTTTTTTTTTTTTCTTAATGGTAATAAATACAGAAAACCGAAATTCTGAACCGTCAGAGATTTGTTTGAAGATAACTTTTCATTTTTTTTCATTTTTTTCATTTTTTTCAGTGTCTGGGATCCCTAATGGTAATAAATACAGAAAACCGAAATTCTTTTTCTTATTTCCTTCTTCGAAGCATTCTCAGCAGTTACAAAAATATGAATATAACCAAAAATTCGGAGAGAATACATCTTAGAACACCAGAATTATAATCTACAATGTTACTTCTAATAACAAATTGATGAATTGAAGAAATCTCTGAAGAAGAAACGGCCATAAATTATGAAATAGAGCATCTATATATATGAATTAACACAATGAACAAAATGAAACAAAAGATTAAGAAAAAAACACAATAGTAAACTACAGAAATCAGAAATTTGTTTTCTTTTCTTCTTCGAAGCATTCTTAGCAGTTACAACATGAATATAACAAAAAATCAGAGAGAATACATCTTAGAACACCAGAATTATAGTCTACGATGTTACTTCTAATAACAATCTGAAGAAGAAATAGCCATAAATTATCAAAATAGAGCATATATATATATATATATATATATATATATATATATATGAATTAACACAATGAACAAAATGAAACAAAAGATTAACGTGTTCTAGACAAGAAATAAGTGTGAAAACAAAACAGAGCAACATAGTAAATGAATGCAAAGCAAAAAAGAGCTTACCCAGAAAGCTTTTTCGATGAAACTAAACTGGATTATGGAGGAGAAAGATAACAATATAAAAAACGTGGATAGAGAAGTTCACAAACAGATCTCAACTGGGAGACCTCGGACTCGGACATAGTAGCTATAAATAGAGCTATTCGAAGGAGAAATGAATAATTAATTAATTAAAGCAACAGAAAGTCAGAGTCTATTGTGGTTTAGCAATTTCCTGGAAGGTAGAAAGAAGAAGAAGACCATCAGTCAAAAGAAGAAGACGAAGAGAGGTAGTATTTTTTTATTTTTTCTTTTTTTCTTTTGCCCTTTCTCTTTTGGGTTCTTCAGCAATAGGCATTAGTCATTGTCATAGGCTGCAGCAGGCCGATATCTTTGGGAACTAAAGAGAGAGAAGGGTTTTCTTATTTTTGAAAGGAAGATGAATAATGTTTAAAAAACTATAACTTCAAGACAAGTAGAAAGAAGTCAGTAGTCAGTGAATGATACGTAGATAGTGGGTTAGGTCATAGAAGAAAGAGAAAGAGGGTTAGGTATAGATGATGGGTCTCTGATTAGCTTTTTTAAACAAAAAAGGAGATTTTAAAGAGATTTTTAACATCTAAGCATACATCAAGATAAAAATCTTTAAAACTCACTTTAAATGTTCGGATCTAGTTTTGTTGAAACTCACCAACACGTCTTTAAAACTCATCAAGATAACATAATGCAATTGTAAGACGTCTTCCTCCCTACATCACCAGACACCAATATATATATGAATAATATATAGTGTATTAATGTTAATTACTTCAAACTTCAAAAATTACTTTTAAAAAAAAAAGAGAGAGAGAGAAAATACATAAGTACCAAATTCAATTTATCAACTCCGTATAAGAAATCTGTTAAAATGCTACGTGCATTCCGTCCTAGTTTCCAGCAATTTTGGAACAAAAATGTTTTGTTAATGGAAATGAAAGATCACGCATGGTAAAACTAAAGATCACGCATGGCAAAACTTACAAGGATTTAATATGAATTCTAAACATCACGCATGGTAAAACTTCAAATGTCAAGATGATAAGTGACATTAGAATGCATAAAATTCCATGAGTATTACTTAGATTATATGTAAATTATTTAATTCACAAGGATTAAATTCAATCCACAGCATCATTAAGGAACTTCGTAGCTAGGATATCCGTAAACTGGATACAAACACATAAAGTAGACTAACTTTCTCAGTAATGCAAATCATACCATAAGATTCCAACTCAAGCTAAGTACTCCAAGGTTTGATTTAAAGTGACTGTTAGGTAGGCGAGTTTGTCTGTGTAGATTTTTATCAGATATGATTTACACTATTTTATGTTGGTCTACTCGTCAAAATAGTTGAATTCGAAATTTTGAATTTTCTTGGTCTTACAAAGTAGTAGTAGTCAGTGAATGATACGTAGATGGTTGGTTAGGTCATAGAAGAAGGAGAAAGAGGGTTAGGTTATAGATGGTGGGTCCTTGATTAGCTTTTTTAAACCGAATCCGAACAAAAAAGGAGATTTTAAAGAGATTTTTAACATCACAACATAGATCAAGATAAAAATCTTTAAAACTCACTTTAAATGTTCGGATCTAGTTTTTTTGAAACTCGTTTTTAGTTGAGATTAGAGATTTTTTATTTTGGTTTGATTTTGAATGGGTCTTGATGAAAGCATGTTATAAATTGGGGCTTTTTGATTCTTTGAACCCATTTGTTGATTGGAACCTTATTTTGTTAATTTTTCATGAAAATATCTTAAAATCGGATCCAAAATTTCAGTTTTTGATCTTGTTCCTCATGGCGGCTATTATTTTTGGTTAATGATACCGTGAAATTGGTATTATTACTGAATAAGCACTCTTTGAGACAGTGCCAATCTCCCGTACAAACCAGATAATTTTCTGCAAGCTTAATCCCCAATTACAAGAGTTCCCCTTATATATTTTCCCTCCCCAGCAACTAACCGAAACAAAACAGAATTGAAAGAATGAAAATAACAAATTAAGCACTCGGATGCTCCATAATCCTCGCTGCCTCCGCGACCTCCATTGAGCTCAAAACCGTTGAGCCACCTAGGTCTTCAGCGGCCACGATCTCACGCGGGGAATTGATCCTCTCTCGGGATCCTTCTCGGTCTCTGTTTCCTCAATATCCAGCTTCCCCTCAAAACGCTGGTTTTCACTTGTCGTTTCCATATGAGGATTTGGGCCTTGGGCCTTGATTCCTTTCTCACACTGGGCTTCCTTGCCAGTCTCCTCTTGGTTTACCGTCTTAGCCCATTCTCCCAACGTTTCTTGAATTCGGTTGGTATTTAGGACCAATCCTGACCAGCTATCACTCCCCGCAGCTTCGAAAATGACCTTGTCCTCAAGGTCCGGCATGTTGTAGAGCTGGCAGAAAGACGTGAAATCTTCCCAAGTGGCGTCCTCTGGTGGGCTATGGGACCACTGGACCAATATCTGCTTAATTACCTCACCTCTTGCAGCGAAACTGCGAGCAGCTAGGATGGCCACTGGAGCAAGTAGCGGTCTGTTGGTAAAACTCAATTCTGGCAGAGGGTAACTAATGGGCGGTTTATCCCCTTTGAACGCCTTAAGGAGCGAGACATGGAAGGTTGGGTGGATCCGACTTCTCGGTGGCAGTTGAAAGGTGTAGGCGACGGGCCCAGCATGCCCGATGATCGGAAATGGACCGAAATATCGCCGACAAATCTTTGAGTTCAGACGTTTGGCGACTGTGCTCTGGCGGTAAGGCTGCAGCTTGACCAAGACCAAATCACCAATCTGGAACTGGACATCCTTTCTTTTTTTGTTGGCCAATTGACGCATCCTGTTTTGGGCCTGTTGTAAATTTGCCTTGAGACGCTGTAGAAGCTCATCGCGAGTAGTCAGAGTATCCTCAACGGCGTGTAGGGTGGAGGAGCCTCGGGTGTAGGCTGGAATCGAAGGTGGCAGCCGCCCGTACACTGCCTGGAACGGTGACATGCGGATGGCAGATTGGTAGCTAGTATTATAGTGATACTCAGCCCAACATAAAAAATTGGACCACTGCTTGGGTTGTTCCGCTGTGAAAGCCCGCAGATATTGATCTAAGTAGCGATTGAGGACCTCCGTTTGCCCGTCGGTCTGAGGGTGATACGCCGAACTCATTTTCAACCGAGTACCCATCAATTCAAACAACTTTTTCCAAAATTGACTTGTGAATATGGGATCTCTGTCCGACACTATGGATCTCGGCAGTCCATGTAGCTTGATTACCATGCCGCAAAACAACTCTGCTACCTTTGTGGCTGTATAGGATGCCGGTAACGCTCCGAAATGGGCATACTTGGTGAAACGGTCGATAACAACAAGTATGGTGGAGTTTCCTCTTGAGAGGGGTAACCCTACGATAAAATCGAGTGCCAAATCCTCCCACATCCGCTCTGGAATTTCCAGAGGCTGCAGCAAGCCACTAGGGACGGTGGTTGAGTACTTAATGGTCTGGCAAGTAAAACACTTGTCCACAAAGTCCTTGACTTCCCTTCGCATTCCTTCCCAAAAGAAGTTGGCGCTAAGACGAATATAAGTTCGTTCAGCCCCTGCATGTCCCCCTGTTGGTGTTTCATGAAATTCACGTAACATCACTTCCTTGAGTTTAGAAAACTTACTCAAGAAAAATCTGTCCTTGTGGTACAGGATTCCAAACCGCCAAGAATAAGGTGAGTCAGTCGGGGTGCCATCCTTCAATTTTTGCTGGATTTCCAACAAATCCGTGCAAGACGTGTTCTCCTGGCGCAAGTCTCCTAGAAAGTGAAAGTGACCTGCGGACATCGCTGGCCGACACTGCAAAGCCAGGAATTCATGCCGGCGGGACAAAGCGTCGGCTGCTGAGTTCTCAGAACCAGCCTTGTATTCAATAGTGAAATGGTAGCCCATAAGCTTGCTAAGGTAGTACTGTTGCTCGGGGGTTTGTATGACCTGAGTTAAAAGTTCTCGCAAACTCTTGTGATCCGTACGAATGACAAATACCCGCCCCAAGAGATATTGGCGCCATTTTGTGACAGCCTCAACTACCGCCCGTAGTTCCCGAATGTAAGCGAAGCCTTCATCATTCGTGGCCCTAGCTTTTTGCTAAAGTAGGCAATGGGATGCCCTTCTTGCATGAGGATGCCGCCAATACCAATGCTGGAAGCATCGGTCTCAACCACAAATGGTTTTGAGAAGTCCGGAAGCCGGAGTACCGGTGTTTCCATCATTGCTTGTTTCAAGTTTTCAAAAGCAACGGTGGCCTGATCATTCCACAGGAAATTGTCTTTTTTTAGCAACTCGGTCAAAGGGGCAGCGAGTGTGGCGTAGTGCGACACAAACCGCCAGTAGTACCCTGTTAATCCGAGGAACCCCCTTAGCTGTTTGAAGTTTTTTGGACGTGGCCAACTCGCCATTGCTTCCAGCTTTGCCGGGTCTGCCTTCACCCCCTCTTGAGCCACCAAGTGCCCAAGATATTCTATGGTTTCCTGAAAAAAACTACATTTGCTCCCCTTGACACAAAAACAGTTATCCGCCAAACATTGAAGCACCTGTTCTAAGTGCAACACATGTTCATTTGAGTTCCGGCTATAAATTAAAATATCATCAAAGAATACAATGACAAACCTTCGAAGAAAAGGCTTGAAGATCTTGTTCATGGCCGCTTGAAATGTTGACGGGGCATTGGATAACCCGAAAGGCATCACGACAAACTCGTAGTGGCCGTCATGGGTCCGAACGCCATTTTGTGGATGTCTCTTGTGTCCATCCGAATTTGGTGATAGCCCGCTCGCAAGTCCAATTTGGTGAATACCGCCGCTCCCCCAAGCTCATCCAAAAGCTCGTCGATAGTAGGGATGGGGAACCTATCCTTAACGGTGATGGAGTTGAGAGCCCGATAGTCCACACAGAACCTCCACGAACCGTCTTTTTTCTTGACTAATAAGACCGGTGAGGAGTAAGGGCTGGTGCTATGTCGAATAACCCCACTCTCTAGCATCTCCTGCACAAGCTGCTCGATTACATCTTTTTGAAAATAGGGGTATCGATAGGGTCTCACGTTCACAGGGGCTGTTCCGGGCTGTAAGTGGATCCGGTGGTCCACCGACCGAAACGGGGGCAATTGCTTCGGCTCCTCAAACACCCGGCGGAAACGGGTGATGAGCCCCTTCCCTACTACCGGAAGCCCCTCCTCTAGCTTATCTACTCCACCGCTGGTCACTAACTCCTGATGTTCCTCCTGTCCAGTGCGTGTTAACGCGAAAATTCCCCTCACATGGCCCCCATGTACCAGAGAATTTAGCTGAGAGTAAGTGACCGGCTGGGCTGCACCTAACTTGCTCCCCACTAGTTTAACTCTTTGGCCCCCCCATTCAAATTCCATGGTCAACCGGTTATGATCATGCAGGCAAGGTCCGAGGGTGCAGAGCCACTGCATTCCCAGGACTACATCTAGGCCCCATATCGGCAACACAAATAAATCCACCACAAAATCGTGTCCTTGCATCTCCAACCTAACTCCCATACATCTCTTGTCACAAGTCAAATATTGACCATTGCCCATATAAACACGAAACCGCCTAGCAGCCTCCCATGGTATCCCCAGTTTTTCCACCAAGGATTCCTGAATAAAATTATTGTTGCTTCCTGTGTCCACGAGGACCTCCAGTTTTTCTGGTCCGTGGCTTGCCATAATTCTAAAGATATGTGGGTTTGTAGAGTTAGAGAAAGTATTGAGACTTACTTCCGGTCCCTCGTCGGCTGAATTACTCTCAGGGTTGGCTGACATTTCCTCAAGCTCACTATCAACCTCCTCGTCTCCTACCATAAGCAGAACGCGGTTCTTACAGCGATGATTGGCGTGATACTTCTCATCGCAGCTAAAACAGAGCCCCTTCTCCCTCTTCTCACGCAGTTCCTCTGGTGACATGCGCTTCACGGGTAGGCGAGAACCCCCGGCAGGTAAAAATCCCCCTCGTTGGGGTGGGGTGCCGGCAGATGGGCTTGAGACCGCAGCTCGTGGGCTAGTGGGTATCGGTCCTGGTCCAGCACGGTGAGGCGGCCCCTCGTGACTGCGTCCCCCGTCCCTACGTTGCGTACGCACCAGGTCATCGATGCGCTCCTCAAATAGCTGAGCCATCGCCATTGCGTCTGTCAAAGACACGGGCCGAGCAATCAACAGTTCTCGACGGATATCTGTTTTGAGTCCCCAAATGAAAAAATTAAGAAACAAAGGTTCAGAAACACCTGAGATGCGCGTCATGAGTTCCTCGAACTCGGCTCTGAATTGAGACACCGTTCCCCTCTGGACCAATTTGGATATGCGACCTAGAGGGTCATCATAGATAGACGCCCCAAAACGTTTCCGGAGCTCGCGCAAGAAGATCTCCCAGGTGGTCAGCACCCCATTCTTCTCCATCCATTGAAACCAGGTAGAAGGTTCACCATCCAGGTGGAAAGACACAATGGCCAATCGCATCTCCGGTTCCACGCGGTTGAGCGCAAAAAACTTGTTGATCTTGTAGATCCAGTCGTCAACATTACTTCCATCAAACCGAGGTACATCGACGCGTAGGGTCCGCAAAAGGGAATGCAGATCGGGTCGGCGTGGTTCTGAGTCCTCCCTCGCTCCGTGGTGGGGGTGGTTGTCGGTCTCACCCACTGTGCTGTCCGTCGGATCGCCCTTGGTCGCAACGGTGAGCTGGGTCAGCCGGTTTTCCGTGTTGGTCATGAATTGTTCCAAGAGGGAAGTGAACTTGGCGAGCTGGTTGTCAGAGTGCTGTTTGAAGCTGGTCTCCATGGCCGCCATGGCCACGGCAACGTCCTCGTTCCTCATCTCTCAATGAAAGCACCAATTGATACTGTGAAATTGGTATTATTACTGAATAAGCACTCTTTGAGACAGTGCCAATCTCCCGTACAAACCAGATAATTTTCTGCAAGCTTAATCCCCAATTACAAGAGTTCCCCTTATATATTTTCCCTCCCCAGCAACTAACCGAAACAAAACAGAATTGAAAGAATGAAAATAACAAATTAAGCACTCGGATGCTCCGCAATCCTCGCGCTGCCTCCGCGACCTCCATTGAGCTCAAAACCGTTGAGCCACCTAGGTCTTCGACGCTCCCTGATCTCACGCGCAGGAATTGATCCTCTCTCGGAATCCTTCTCGGTCTCTGTTTCCTCAATATCCAGCTTCCCCTCAAAACGCTGATCTTCACTTGTCGTTTCCATATGAGGATTTGGGCCTTGGGCCTTGATTCCTTTCTCACGCTGGGCTTCCTTGCCAGTCTCCTCTTGGTTTACCGTCTTAGCCCATTCTCCCAACGTTTCTTGAATTCGGTTGGTATTTAGGACCAATCCTGACCAGCTATCAGTTAATCTGCTCCCCACCAGTCGACTGGGTCATCACTCTACCAGCCCACCGGTGGAGTTACAATCATAGGCTACAGCAGGCCGATGTCTTTGGGAGCAAAAGAGAAAGAAAGGTTTTCTTATTTTTGAAAGGAAGATGAATAATGTTTAGAAAAGTACAACTTCAAGACAAGTGGTAAACAATTTCCTGGAAATGTACAAGACGGTAGAAAGAAGGCAGTAGTCATAAAAGAAAGAGAAAGAGGGCTAGATCATAGATGGTGGGTCCCTGATTAGTTTTTTTTTTTAATAGAAAAACAATCAGCTTTTTTTTAGATATAGGTCTAATTTAGTTATTCAAATTTTTTATTTAAATTGTGATTTTATATTAGAGTTTTTAATTATAATAAAAAATTAAATATAAAAATATGGCAAAGTCTTTAATCCGGCGGTTACTATTTACCGGACTGAAACGGCAGATGTATAATTTTATCATTTTCGTGTATATTTATATATAAAGTGTGTATATTTACATTTAAAGATGTATATGTTAAGTTATAAAAAATGACAATGTATATTAATCATTGAAATATGTATTTTTTATAGCAATTAAGTAAATACATAGCATAAAAATATGTATATTGACTGATTTATTGTATTTCATGTTAATGAATGTAAGTGACAATGTATATAGTGAAATATGCTTTTAGTATCTTGTGTTCTTGATAATATTAAAATGACACCTCAACATTTTTAAAAATATATTCTTGGTACTCTGAAGTTGATTTTTAAGATGTAAAATGACCTTAGTACTCTTTTACTTAATCAAAATCTAATAAATCTAGAAAAAAAATCATGAACTTTTTATTTTATTATTTTCTTTTAAATATTTTAATGTCTTAAAATATTTTCATTTTTTTAAGAAACTAGTAAAAGTAGGCACGTGCAATTGCATGAATTTGATCATTATATGTATTGTCTATTAGAAAAATAATTTTATGATGTAAACAAATAAGTTCTAACTAATCGCCATACTCTATTATTTTTCTTAACATTTAAACCGCACAGCTTATTTTGATGGTGTGAGTTTTGTAGATTCGGAAGCCACGTTCAGAACGTAATTCAAATATTATTTAATTTGACCACTTTTTTTAAGCTCTAAATAAGAGAAAATAGTAGATAACAAATAAGTAAAAAGTATAAAAAGTGAATAACATAGAATAAAAAGTGAAGAACATAGAAGGAAACACAAATTAAACCATTTTTTTCTTAAGACTTAAGTAAGATAAAACAGTAGATTACAAGTAGATTAAAAATACAAAAATTGATAAGGGCATAAATAGAAACACGTAAATAAAAAGGTACATAACACGTAAATAAAAAGTACAAAAGGTAAATAACATAAATGGAAACACAAATTAAACCGTTTTTTTTTTTCTTGAGCCCTAAGTTAGAAGAAACGACAATGTATATTAATCTTCAAAACATGTTTTTTTTTATAGCAATTAGTGAACACATAATATGAAAATATGTATATTAACTAATTTGTTGTATTTTATGTTAAATATACACGATTTTATATATAAATATACATAATTTATGTATAAATATACATAAAAAATATATAATTATATATGTACCTGACTGGTCAGGTACTTTTCAAGTGCTTGACCAAAAACAATTCCTAAAAATATAATAAAATTAAAATTTAAAATTCGAATTTGAATCCCCACAAAAAAAGTTAAATAAACAGCCACCTTGTCTATCCACCTCAATGCCAAATCAATTGCCACGCTTGGTAGTGAGAGGCACCAAGGGTGCCGTATAACTTTGCATAGGAATAACGCTAAGGGCACACGTGGTCTCCACGTGTCTGCCCACTTGGCTTTGACATATGTGGATGTGAAAAATTTTTATTTACCGTGGGATCCACAAAATAATTAAAAATTTAAATGAATTACATTAATCTTCTACAGTAATAATCACCGTTTCTTTCCGCTAAAGTGAAAAACAAAGGATTCTTTCGGTAATGTTTTTAAAATGGTTATTTTTTTTGTACAAAAATTAAAATAAGATTATTTTAAAAATTATTCTGATTTAAATCATTCTTATATTTGTACTGATTTAACTCCATCATCCTAGGTTTGACATTCTCACACGACACAAATTCGGTAGCGAGCGATGCCCTTAAACTTACGAGAGGCATATAGAAAGAAATTTTAGTACATTTTCCCAACTTTGAGGTAAAACAATTTATTGACAAAAACATCAATAATTTTATTTGAAGCGGCGAAATTAGGGAACTTTAGAATCTTGTCGGAGCTTATTCGCTCTTACCCTGATTTGGTATGGGCAGTGGATTAGAAAAGCCAAACCATCTTCCATGTTGTTGTGTTGAATCGTCATGCAAACATCTTCAAACTAATACATGAGACTTGCGCCATCAAAGAAATCATATTAACCTACGAAGACTGCAAAAATAACAATATTCTACACCTCGTTGCAAAATTACCACCTAAACATAGACTGAATCATGAGCTTGGAGCAATATTGCAAACTGATTTTGGAATATTACCACCTAAATCATTTAGTTTTGTTGGAACTCGGTTTTAGTTGAGTTTGGAGATTTTTTATTTTGGTTTTATTTTGAATGGGTCTTGATGAAATCATGTTAGAAATTGGGGCTTTATGATTCTTTAGACCCCATTTGTTGATTGAAACCTAGTTTTGTAAATTTCTCTTGAAAGTATCTTGAAATCGGACCCAAAATTTCAGGTTTTGGTTGTGTTCCTTGTGATCGGCCATTGTTCTTGGTTGATCTGCTCCTCACCGGTCGATCGAGGTGGTTGACCGGTCATCACTTCACCGGCCAACCGGTGGAGTTATACTCCTTTGTCACCGGTCGACCGGTGTACACTAAATCCGACCCTAAAATGCTGAAAACCCCTGTTTTGACCCCGAAACTCAATGTAGAACTAACCTAACATCATTTGGGAACTCAAAGTGAGTGGATTAGCCACGTTAAAATTCTCAAAGGATCATGATTTGAATTAAGAGTTGTTTATCAACTTTCAATTTGAGTCAAGGCACAGTAGTATGATACAATTGTATATAATTAAACTAGATTGTTTGGAGATAAGGATTAAACTCTAATTAACTATTATTTTGATGATGAGCCTAGCGGCACGATTGGACTTAGAGATTCAAAGACAAGTGGAGCTAGGACTACATGAAGTTATCCGTAGGATTGATATCCGAGAAGTAGGATATTCTTGTCCATATCCTTGTTAGACTGTTTTAAAGTGTTTTGGCCTGATTATTGCTAAAACATGTTTGATAAAGAAAAGTAGTTTAGCATGATTATTGCTATTGAACTCATAATGAACTGATTTAAAGTTTTAATAGATATCTTATAACATAAGATATCTTGCGAACTGGTAAGCCCCCTAATGGCCTAGAGAGAATATGGAGATCGTATCCTTGGGGGAAGGACCTGAAACCTAGTCGGGCCACTACGGTGGTGATTGGCCTTGTAATGGTCGTAAGTAATTTATCATTAAATTACTTGCTGGTGCTTGTAACTGGAATTTTAGTTTATTTTTCTTTCTAAAAAAGGTTGTTTGGTTCTGAATGATTCGTTCGGGTCTGTACTTTCATTTATTTATTCAGTTTCATAAAATTATATCCTACTGGGCCTTTCACTCACTTTTTCCTTGTTTCAAATGTAATTTAACCACTCCCAGGCGACGCTAGAAGTAGCGTTGAATAGGTGGGTTCAATGGTGAGGAAATTCGGTTCAAGAAGAAAGGAAGCAGCACAATATTGCCTTCATTATCGTATTCATTTAAGGCATCTATATATTCTATGGATTGTAAATGTTGAGTTCTACTACAATTCTGGTTGGTGCCAGTAGTTTATTTTTCTGTATTTACTTATGTATGCACAATTTGAAAACCCTGTGGATGCCAGGGGCTAACTTTTGAAAATCAATTTAATTCTGATTGTAATTTTATAAAGTCCACCTCATTCTTTTCTTAAAACTCAATTTCCTTTAAATAGTTGGGTTTATTTAGAAATTCTTATACTTATACTACCTTTGACTTTAACTTTTGCTTAATTACTTTTTTAATCCATACTTTATTTCTAAACAAGCGTCCACGTCACTAACTCTTGTTTGAAAAAATATATCCAGAATTTTGCCTCTACAGTATTGTTGTGTGTATGTCATTTTGTTAGTACTCCAATATGCATGTTTGTGTGTTTGCTTGGTTGAGCGTGTGTATGTGGTCTATATATGCAATTTTAGAATTAATCTCATAGATACTCATAAACTTTAGAGTCATTTTCAATTTGGCCCTTAGACTTTAAATACCCTTAATTGTCATTTTCAATTTGGCCCTTAGACTTTAAATACCCTTAATTTACCCTTTGAATTTTGATTTAGTCCCACTTAACCCTTTTGTTAGAATTTCTATTAAAATTAAGTAGAAAAATAGGGGGTTAAATATCATCACGTGGTCCTTTTCTAATTTCTATTTGAGTATAATAAAAATTAAAATCGTGTTTGTTTACATTTACATCTGTTTTAAGTACATGTAATTAATGATCTTAAATTAATATATTGAGATTAATTTTGTTGGAAACCTACCTTCAGGCGGCGAGGGAGGGTTTTACAAAATGATTTTAAGGGAAACAGTCGGCGCGTTTGGAACTCGTTTCAAAATGATTTCATTTTTTGTATGAAAATGAAAATGAAAACGTTTTCAATCTCAGAGAGAAATCATTTTTGAAAATGCGTTTGGTAGTTTTATCAATAGATTATTTTTAGTTTCCCATTAATTTATCTCTTTCTCTCTCTCCGCTCCGAAGAGAAGAAAATGAAAATAAAAAATGAAAAACGATTAAAAGTCATTTTTCATTTCTCTTTCATTTTGCACTAAACTAAAAAATCATTTTCATTTCTGTTTTTTATCTTTGTTGCATCAAACACCGTTTTGAAAATGTTTTTATTTTTTTCTCGAAACACGTGAAAAATAGAAACTTGATCAATTCCAAACTTCATTTCCTAGGGTGAGAATGAGTGGCCATGAGCTACAAGCATTGAAATTTAAGAGGCTTTGCCACACGTCTTTGAATCCTGTCTTGTCGAAAGTTCATCACCCAGCATTAAGTAAGAAGGATGTATGATTGTATATATTTTTTATTATATATAACCTAGTTATCACGATAATCACACTAATATGTAAAATCATAATTTGATCGATAATAATATATGGAATTGTCCAGACTAGAATGATACTTGTATATTTTTTAAACATGTATATTTCTTTTTTAAATTATGTATATTTCCACTCAAAATATATACATTTTCCTTTTATGATAAAATATACAATATATACATGTTTTAAGAGAAAATATATATACATATTTTAAATAAAAAATATACAAGTATCGCTACAGTCCGATAACGGACTGGAGACTTGGGCATAACACATATAACATTGCTCTGTTATTTTTTTTATTGATTTTTTCGGTAGAATTTATGACAACTTTATTGCTTCATTACTAGCAAGGTAACTATATGACAATGGATCAAAATTCGAATGAAGTTCAAGGTAACTATATGATTGGCCAATCATTCCCACCCTAAGAAATGCTTGATATGTTGACAACCACCAAAGCTCAATTCACAAGACTTTCAATACGCCCAATTGACAAGGGCAATTCTTTTATTCCACTCCTATCTAAATCCATGTATTTGACATTCTCCGATATCTTTGGGAGTGATTAAATCTTAATGCAGCCACGTAATGTAAGAGATCTAGAACATCCTTGGAAATTGAGGGGAGAAACTTCAACTAAATTGCTACAGCAGTCAAGGTTAATGCTTTCTAGCTTTGGAGCTCGAGATAGATCTGGAAGTTTGATCAGTTACTCGGAATAACCAAGATTAATACGCTTTAAATTCCCAAGACTCTACAAGAAAAAATAAATTAATTTTGTAAGCCGCAATAAATTCATGAATAAAAATGTGATTTTATGACAATTTAGATTATGAATTTCCCCATTAGTACATGTCATGATACTTTACTTGCGATAAGAAAATTATTATGTTATTTGATGATCAACTATGTAAGCATGTCTGAATAGGCGTGTTTTTAGTTCATCAATTTAAATTGTACACGATATCTTTAGAATAAAATTTTTTTTAAAGATTTTTATCCCTGCTTAGTAATTTTAAGTTACAAGGATTTATTAGGAATTATAAATGTTCCAATAGATCCTAAAAGATCACGCATGGCAAAACTTCAGAATGCATAAAGTTCCATGAGTATTACTTAGGTTACGTAAGGTATTTAATTCACAAGGATTAAATTCAAACCACAGCATGATTAAAGGAAGTTCCTAGATAGGATATCCGTAAACTGGATACAAACACAAAAAGTAGACTAACTTTCTCAGTAATGGAAATCATACCATAAGATTCCAAGGTTTGATTTCAAGTGACTGTCAGGTAGTCAAGTTTGTCTATTGTTGTGAAAAATTGTAACACAAGTAAACGTTATCGAAATTAAGTAATATAATTGTGAATAAGAGTATCATCCCACAAGAATTTTTGTTTACTAATTACCGAAATTATATTAACCCTAATTTTATTTGAATAATCAAAAAGAGAGTTTATAAAATTAAGTAAAGTAAAACTAAAACAATTAAATAAATTAGACAATGCTAAGCAGTGGAATACAATTCAATAAATTAAGACTCTAGGGTTTCTGATTTCACCAAAATTAATCCTCTTCAAATTCCCATAATTCAAGAAAATTAACTTTCAATCCTATACTGACAGTAACTTCTCTAAAGCAATTATTATTCTTTCTCAAGCAACAATAATTTTAATCTAATAAGCAAACTCTACATCTTTATCAGACTTCTAAACCTATTAAAAAAAGGGTAAGAAATTCAAAAGAACTAAACAAGCATCATAGATATCTCTATCCTATGAACAACTCATGGTATTTCAATTAAGAGCTTATTTAATTATCACCTCTCGGTCTCAAATAAAATACAAAATTATGTAATAGTTGGCCAAACAATCACAAGCATTAAGAATAAATTAAAATACTCAGCATATATGGATTAAACATCAATTACTTAAAAAGAAGATTGAGAATATGAACATTCATAATCCGGCTACATTTAATTCATCTCTAAACAAAATAAATTCCTAAACAAAGTCTTAATCATTGGAAAGGAAAGACAAGAACTAGTTTGGAGTTGAATTGAAGCATCTTCGTCTTCGGATTTTAGCTGTTGTTCTTCTTCGTACTCAATTCTCCTTTCCCTTCTTGAATCTCCTCTCAAAAGTCAGCTGTCACTTCAGTCCAAAAGTCCCCCCAAATTGCCCTAGAATCATCTATTTATATGTTTTGGAGCATTAGAATCAAAACGGGTAAGTTTTCTCATGATTTACCTTCAAAACATGTCTTTTCTCGCGTCGTAGCGCTGCGGTACTGATCTCCAAGTGCTGTGGCACTGTCTGTGCAAAATCAACGCCAACGTTAGTTTTAGAGAGCTACAGTTGTAACGACCCTCCTATGAGGCCGCCACCGTAACTTAGCTTTCAACTTGTACTTACTGGCATTTCTTAAAATTTGCGGAACATTTTTTTTTTTAAACATAAGAAGGAATACTTTCATAATTCGTAACAATAATTTTAAAAGAATAAATCACTGAATTTCTTAAAGTTTTTCTTAATTTCAATTAAGATAAAACCTTTTAGAAATATTTTTCAAATGAAGCTGTGTTTGAACTCTTGTTTCAAATACTCTTTAAAAGCCTTTCTAAAACTAGCCAATTCAATTGGGCCATTTAATTTGACTTTAAAACGGATTTCATGAGAAATCTTAAATTCAAGTACATCTTAAAGTCCTTTTAAAATCAATCATTTAAATTGTCATGTTTAAAATTCGTTTATTTGTTGCATGCACTGTTGCAACGTTCTAAAACTTAAATACTCAAAACTAAGGTTGTTAGCTACAACTTCGATTACGTACATATGTACATATATATTTTTTAAACATACATGCTTGAAACCTTTGAATCATATAGGCATATACATGATTTTTCTTAAACTTACTGCGGAAGATAACTGCGTGAGCGGTATCCATTCCCATCTCCACCATTCGTCCGCCGCTCGCCATTGCCCTTCAAGAATTGCTGATAGGTTTCTTACCTACAAGATGAGCATATCTGATTGAGCTTTCGCTCAGCAAGTAGGAACTATCTCTCGCAAAATAACTATAAGTTCACATGAATAAATATGCATGAGCTGATTATGCTTAATTATGATATCTTATCATAGTCTTATTATCTTATCTTATCTTTCTCATGGGCCCGAGTGCTCGCGTACCACTTGCGCGTAATCATTGGGACGTGAGTGTTTGCAAGGTCCCCCGCGACACCGTGATTATAACTTGAATGCCTCCCTTAAGTCGGAGGACATTCTTTTTTTTTTTTTTTTTTTTTTTTTTTTTTTTTTTCTCCCTTGTGGAGCTGGAATTACCTCCCGTAGGTTGGAGGCTGGTACGGCACTCAACTGGTATTATTCTTATAAGTTCCTCTTGACTTATTAAGGTGTATGCAGCATGACATGGCATCGCATACAATACTTAAAGCATAAACATGTATATATATAGCATGTGTAAATTTTTTCTTTAAAATCTATTCATGCTGTAGGCGAGATTCCTACTTACCTGATTTATAGAGCTGGAATCCACTTTTTGCCAAATAGTCTATTCTCTTACTTGCTTGTTTCTGAAAATGAACACCCATTGAGAGTGTGAGATTAACTGTCGTTTGCTATTCTATTTAGCAACTTATGAAGGAATCTAACCCTTTTCTTAAGGCCGATATTCCTTTCCTTTTCTGAAGGATAATTTACTATAAGGATCAATTTGTTAAATACTCAGAATCTTATTTTCCTTAATTGCCCTTAACATACTTATGTCTAGATTGAAAATCATTTACCCAATCTAGTAACTTATTCTCCATAATTTTCCTCATTGGACTTATTATGATATTAAGGCCCAATTCGGCGTATAAACTTATTAACGACATTCCAACTCTTAGGCCGCTGAAATTTAAACTCAAACAGAGTCTCTTAAATTAATGCGGGCGTTGGACCCACATCAAATCCTCGAAATCCTAAGGATCTATCGTGTTGGGCTCGTAGGTGCCCGTTGGGATGATTTGCTCGATAACCCACTATGTTCTTTAAAGAAAGCATTTTTCTTGAAAATTTTCTTTATGAATACTTCTGTTAAAGTGAGGTTTAAAACTATAATAATTTACTAAAATCACATATCGGGTTCTTTGATCACTTTTTGTTAAAACCAACACTAGGTTAGTTTTGTTTCGTTAAAACTGTGCAGTTTCTGAAATCTGCATTTTACTATATCTTAGAGTCAGATTTGAAAATTTTGTTCTTCACAAAACTTCCTCGTCTCATCGAGATATAAAATTTTTGTTTTTTGTGAAAGTTGAAATTCGGCCTCTAAAGGCCTCGTTTGGCTAAAAACCGTAGCTGCTGTTTTTCTTGAAACTGTTTTAATCAAAGACTGTGTCATTTCAGAAATCTGCATTTTACTATATCTTAGGGTCGGATTTCAAAAATCTGTTCTTCACAAAAGTTCTTCGTCTTGTCGAAATCTAAAATTTTTGTTTTATTGAAAACCGAGATTCAGCCTTTAAAGGTCTTGTTTTGGCTGAACTAGTTTTGTTCCCGAAACTGTTTTGGATTGCCTGTGCTGTTTTCGAGAAATAGCTTAAAACTTGCATTTAGAGTTAAAATGGGGTTTTGTCACAGCCACATAAAATGTTCAAAACATAAAGGGCTACAAGTTTAAGCTTTGGAACACCTAAAAATCTTACTCTAGGGTTATCACTTCCGTGTTCAAAGTAACCGGAAATTTTTCCTCTAACCGGAAATAAGCAAACTTAAATCAAGCATAAACATACCACATCAAACTAACCTCAAAACACACAAAATCAACATAAAACTCACACACCCTTACTACAAACTTATTTCCTCAAGAACCACAAATTACATTAATGGATTCTTAAACTTAAACTTTACTAGAAAAGGACAGATTAAGGGTTTACCCTTGAAGGCCAATATACTTGATTTCTCTTAGCTTCTTATTCACATTCTTCCTCCTCTAAGGTTGGATAATGGCTTGGAACTAGAGGAGCGGAAAAAAAATTTGAGAAATACTTTTAGATCTCAAGCTTTGCTAGGAAACAAGAAAGAAAAGGTTTTAGAGTTTCACCCTTCAAGAAAATCCTTAGCTAGACATCTCTAGAACACCTTGATTCCTTTCTTCTTGTTGAGAGCAAAGACTAATGCTTTGTATTTGGGAAGATAAGTGAAAAATTTAGAGAGGGTACAAGAGAGAGGTGTGGCCGGTTGTGTATAGAGAAAGAGAGAAAATAGAACAATCACTTAAATATGGACAATTCTCCTCAAGCATGGCCTGTTGGAGTTTTTAGAAAAAGGTGATGTAAGCTTATATGGAAAATAGTTGATTTGATCTATCATCATCAAGTCTTGTAGTACACTCAACTTGTCAAACAAATTTTTGTCTAAAACTTCCTATACATACAGGGCAAGCCAAAGGAAGCAAGAGAGAGAGAAAAAGTTTTATGATTACTCTTCTCCTCCCATCATCAAATGACATCATCCTATCACACCTTATCATGTCATTCACTTCCACACTCCACTAATTACATTTTGGCTCTACATTTGCTATGCTTGGCCGGCCATGTGGGGAAGGAGAGGGAGAAAAATCTCACCTACCCCTTGTACTCTAGTCCACTTAAATTTCCCTTGAATCAGATAAAAATTATACTGATTGTAAGGAAGTACCTAGCCGACAGGAAATTCTAGTTTCTGACAATTCCTTTTCTACTGCTCATTTACAGTTCAATATTAATTCTTGACAACTTTGACATCACATTAAATTCTTACTCGCGTAATATTTTGAACTGTTTCAAGTCTTGAAATTAATTCTAGACTGAACAAATTCTACATTTAACTTTTCTACATTATATCCCAGGAATGACATTGTTTCTAATGGCGTCAAATCCCAAATCACATTGTACCCTTGTACTATGGGTATTTATCTTGTGACTTTAACCTAGCTGTCTGGCAATTAAGGATCTTTTTCTTCTTTTAAAATGTCAGTGCATTTTTTTATACGCCGCTAACATCGTGCTGTGCTTGGAGATTCTTGAAATTAAGATTCTCAAACTATACTTGTACTGAAAATTATTCTGCCTAAAATACGACGAAATTTATCGATCGAATTTACTTGATCGAAACATGAACTTAACATGAAATCACTATCTAATTTAAGAATACGATATTGATTCCATAAATCCTTCAGTCACATAATATTTTCTAGGAAAATCCTTGGCTTAAATAAATAAATTGTATTATTTAAAGTTTGGGATTTTCTCAGTCATTACAACAGCACTGTCATGGGCACCAAAACGCTACCGGTTCTATCCAAACGTGCTGGTACCGTAAAAATCAGTGCCAAAACGCTACAAATTGGCGCATAAACGCTATGTTTGCTGTCTTTTTCTACCAAAAGTTGTCAAAAACCTTACAAATCATAGACTTTCACCTAACCTTCAAACAAAGAACAAAAACACACATAAAAACTAACAAAAATCTCGAAAACCAACTAGATATTAAGTGTAAAACGATACTAAATGAGCGAGTAAAACTCACTCATCATCTGTGTAGATTTTTATCAGATATGATTTATAATATTTTATGTTGGTCTACTCGTCAAAATAGTTGAATTCCAACTTTTAAATTTTCTTTGACTTACAAAGTAGTGGTCCGAGAACACGGGCCGTTTCAAATTTAGTAAGTAATTGGTTTTTTTAAAATAAAAAAATAATAGGTAATCATAAACATTTAATACATTATATTTAACTTATTAATTAATATTATAGTATACCTGTACACCTCTCCAAAGTTGCTTAAGCTTGCTAAAGCGCATGTCAAGTTCAACAAGATTTTTCCCCTTATAATTTGATGGAAAAGATTTTGATGGGTAGTTATACCAGCAAAGATATCTTAGGGAAGGAGGAAGAAACTACAGATCTTGAGTAAGATATACTTTGAATTCATAGGAATAATTTGCAACGTATATCTTGAGCGATCTCAGTCTATGCATCTTGTTTAAAACCGTAGGTTCTAAGTGTGGATCATCATCAATCATGTCAAGGTAAATTCCTTCGATTGCTCCGATTCCCTAGAAATTTAAAGAAATAATAAATGAAAATATGAGTTATGAAAAATAAAAAGGAACAGTTACTAAAACTAATTACGTATAGAGAGAGCGAGAAAGATGTTCATATAGCCGTTTAATTAGAATTTGATACTCACTCTATTGTTTTCTTTAATAGATTGTTGGTGAACAATTTCCCAACCCATCTCTTGTATCAAATCATATATCCAAACTTCGCACCCAAAAATGCTAATGAGAGACTTGTTTATGAGAACATCAATCCCCGAACTTGCAAACAAATCACAATTATCTAGTATGCTCTCTATAAAATCGCTTCTCTTCCCTTTAAGAAAACACGCAATACCAAGGAAAATATCATGCTTTTTATCATCTAGTCCTTCATAACTTATTTTCAATGCCTTTAGAATCTCTGAATTGAGAATTATTTTTAGCTTATTCCATGTGTGCTCCCAATGTGTTAGGGTTTGAGAATGAAGGGAGGAACCTTAAATTTTAAGAGCAAGCGGATTGCCTCCGGTATAAGTTACTATTGCTTTCGACAATTCAATGAAATGTGTTATGGAGGGCTTTGTTTTAAAGGCATTCAAATGAAAGAGAACAAGTTCCAGAGAGGGAAGAATTGGATGGCATTATCATGGAGCCACTGCCTTTAGGAGGAGAAAGACCGAATCGAGAAGAATATCATACATGGAATTGAGAGCAAAATGATTCCTATTTCTAAGGAGACCTGCTAGTAGTGCTATACCAATTTTTGCAGCATCTTGCTATAATCCATTCTATCCTGTATGTTTTCAAAAAAAAAAAAAAAAAAAAAAAACACACACACACACACAGAGTGAGTATATTATTAGCCTTGTAATAATATAAATTCGATCAATTCTATAGCCAAAAAAAAAAAACTTCTCTAATCACTTCTTTTCTTTACATATAAATTTGATGGTACCAGTTTACATATATAACAAAAAATGTTTACCTGCAGCTTCATTTGACAAACTTGACATTTTAAGGTTCAATGCTTACCTTAACACACTCAACATTTATATATATATATATATATATATTATATGCGCGCGTGTGTGTGTCAAATGATACAAAGTGGGTGCGTATTATAAATATAATATGGAGGAAGAGAGTTTCAAAATGATTTTGAAGTATAAATATGTGTGAGGGTGGAGAGAGTTTAAGAATGATAACTGACTTCCGAAATTTCTAAAAATATTCGTGATCGCCACAACTGAAGTTATTCCTAGTCTTATGAAAATGAAAAAAATGCCTATCGACCCAAAACTAATGTTGAATATCAGTTAATTATTCTATCGTTAAATGCTATGAGTTAAGAGATATATTACCATCATTAAGCATTTCAAATCGTGTTTAGAAAACTACGTACATTTCATTTGAAGTATTATTTTAAAGCCTCAGGCAGAGTGGCCCTCATTCAGCTGGAAGTAGGAAATCAATCCCGGCACGACCGATGACTTAGTCTCCTTCTCCGCTTCGACTCAACCACCTAACCTCTTAGAAAAGATCCGATAGATAGCAGCTACCTAAGGCGCTTTTAAGCCCTTCACCACTCACGGTCTTTCATCTAGTAAGTCCAAGTACTATGTTCTCCAAGCTTGACTAATAGAATAGGCAGGCCTTTTAGAGAGCAGTAGAATTAAGGGTTAGCTCTGCTTTCTTTCCAGCTAATTTACCATCTCTTATGGCCTCGTAATAACTATTAGAAGGCCCGGGGAATTCCTATCGATTTCACAAAAGTAACTATTATCCAAATCGCTAGGCCCTCTACTTTTCATCAAAAAAAAAAAAAAAAAAGTCAATGCCACTTTAGAACTGGGAACCTTTCCTTGCACCAAGGGGATGAGCTCGGCAGATGTGTGGCTCGAAGAGGGTGGGGAGAAGGGCGGGGATGGGGATGGAGACAGCGAGAAATAGTAGGGAGGTGTTGGAGGAGAAGATGTTGGAGAAGCAGTACAGCCATCTACTTTCCTCCTCTTCCATTTTTTTTTTTTTTTTAATTTTGGAAACATATACAAACCTTTCTCTCTCTTAAAACTTGTAGTTTGTGACTTTGATCTTGTATTAGGAAATGGATTTTTTTTTTTTCTTTTCTTACTTCCTCAGGAGTGTTTGAATTTTAGGTAAAACCTAATAGTCGTTACTCATCAGTCTGCATATTGAAACTAGACTAGCATTTTTCAGCTGCCATTCCCTTTCTAGCTTGCGCCAACATTTTTTTTTATATATATTTTTCTTTTTGGTTTAAGTTAAAGGATCTAAGAGAGTATGATATGATCTTGCATGTTTCTATGCTCCAAAATATGTTGCAGACCATTCTCTGCAAATTCTAAGATATGAAGAGTTTACAATTAAAAAAGGACATGACAAATGATGAACGACCAAAACAGATTCTTCACTGACAAGAACGAGCTAATTAATAAATAGAAAGATTATAGTAGTCAAGGTCCTAAGAAATTCATTTAATTGATTCAAAAAAAAAAAAAATCGTTGAAAAAAGTCATTGAAGGTGCTGCTTGGCACATAAGCACTTTTTTACTTTTTTCCTCTTTTAGTGGGAGAATTATAGAAAAAAAAAAAAAAAACAGAAATAATATTTTCAAGCCTTATTTTCACAAATACTCCAAACTATGTACCTTAGTTTAAAATGTCTCTTGATTTTTTAAAATAGTTCAAAAGACCCTTCGAAATATAAAGAAAGTTCCATAATGCCCCATCTATCCATTTCCGTCTATAATTCTAACGATTATACTAATATGGCATATATTAGAAGTATAAAATTTGTATTTTAAAATAAAAAAATCTTTATTATAAAAAATATTAATAAAAAGCTAATTATCCCATTTAATATCAGCCATTAATTTAAATGGAGGGGTGAGATTAAGTCAATTTATATCACTAGTGTGGTTAGTATATACTCATACAATTCCAAATAAATCTCTAAAACGTAAGTTGTTAAAAAAATTTTAAGGTGATGTTTGGTTCATGGATTCAGAATCATGACTTATAATTCTAATATTTAAAATTCAAATTTTTTGTTAGAAAAAATAGTACTGTAATAGAATCACGAGCTATGATTTTAAACCAAACATAACTCTTAAAACAAACGTCACCTGAGGATTGCTAACCTCCAAAACTCTAGGCAAGAAATTCCTCTTAAAAGCAATTGTTCAGGTTTTTGGGATCTTGATCTTTGAGTGGTGGTGTGGTTGCCAGAAAAACTTGGCGAAAAGGACTCCCTTGAAGAAAGGAGTTAAGGAATTCGAGAAAAGCCCTTTGCTGTTCTTAGGTTTCCATTCGAAGAGAGGTCCCTACTCCTCTCTCAACGTGTTTTGTGTTTTTCTTCTTCTTTTTTTTTTTTCTTTTTTTTTTTTTGTCCAAATATGCCAGGTCATATCATTTAGTTAGTTGTAATATTGTTTAACTTTTTTTTAACATGTTTTTAAACAAGAAAGTCATTTTGCCAATTAAATCTTTTGGGTAGTCATTTTGCAAATAAAGAAACCTCTTTATGTCATTTTTGGAATCAGCTCCTAGAAAAAACCCCTATCAATCTGTATGATGAGGAATGGCTAAGCAATTTCATGCCTACGATATATGTTAACGAAGCTAATCACAGCTCAACATCAGAATCAAAATCACAAGCGTCGCCTAAAAAAAAGTCCGAACACCCCCACCCCTCCCCCTAATTTGCATTGTGTCACCTCTATTTTTCACCAATTATAGGATCCGACATGACCTTATGTTTGCCTAATCCCCACTCCTAATCGTGCCCAACTCCGATATGAATCATTGATTCACTATAAAATAATACAATACAATATGTCAAAAATGAGCCGTATTCAATAATACGATAAAGACCGTATTAATTTACCATCTGTATTAATTTATACAATACTATAGTCACATTAAACATTATATTATTGCATTATTATAAACACGGTGCCCTAATACATTTAAACAAACATGCCAGAGCTAGTTTCTAAACAAACAAAATTTGTACGCCCTTTACGTTCATCAGATGACTTAAGATACGAAGAAATTCATGTTGTTTGAGCTTTCCTAAAGCTCGTAACATCCCTTGAATCAGAAAAAAAATACAAATATCTAAATTAAACCAAAGAACAATTTTTTTTTTCTTTTCTGTAGCCAGAATGACATTTCACAAGATCAGAGCAATGGATCTTTTTAGAAAACAACCATCACACAGTAGCTCTCTCTAATCCTCCTGATGATCATTTGAGATTTGTTAGCACAAACAATCCTTTAATTTCTTGGGCAACATAAAGAATTTTTATGTGAGATTAAAGAAATAATAGGAAAGAGAAGCAGGAGAGTATAATACCTTGCATCTTCTTTTTTTCCTGCAGCGCAACAAAATCTGTAACTTCATGATTCCTACATAATATAATTAATAAAAGAGATATTAAGATTAATAGTAAGTGTTAAGTAACATGTATGACCTAACCAAAAATCTGATTTGACTAATGAGACAATGAATAATTGACCAAAATTCATCGTTGAAGTGAAGCTATTATCAAAACAGGGAAAATTTTGTCATTTTTTCTCAACCAAAGTTGTCAAAAATGAAAAATCAAAGTATAAATAAATACTCAATAGTTTCTTCATATCATATAACCGAGGAGCATTTCCAAAAGGATCCACTGGCGTTGATGTACACATCAAAGACTGGGCCCACATCATTACAGAACGTGTAGTCTTAAACATGCTTGTAAAACTATTTGATTTATGTAATTGAAAGAAAGAAAAAAAAAACGAAAAACACAAACAACATTAAAACTAGAAATGTTCTGAAAAACTCAAAGTCACAAAATGAAGTCTTTTGTTTTCATCATATAATAGCAATCTCTAATCATCTTGAGGATCAACTAAGATTTATACTTATAGCACAATCAAACTTTTCCTATGCGTGACATAAAGAATTAATTACATTCTTATTATTACTACGCACCCAAATTAAAAGAATTTATAGACAGCATGAAAAATTAAAGAAATAATAGGAAGGAGAAGCAGAGGAGCGTAATACCCTCCATCTTCTTGTTTTGCTTCAGCACCACAAAACCTGTAATAATTCTTTCCTTATCCCCAAAACATTTGAGTCATGAATTCAAACATCGTATCCATGAAGCTATTCTTCTAACATTTGAAGTCGCACACGTTTGACAAAAGAATATTCAAGAAAAATAGTAACTAATTTTTAAACCGATCAAACTGACATTTAAATTTAAGGGAAAATTTTATAGTGTGATTTTAGCTAAAAGTTTCAGCGTATAACTCGGACATTATAGTTTTAAAATTTCAGCATTTAAGAAAAGGAAATGTTCAAATATTCCTTGACGCATTTTATCACGCAGCTAAGAGGCAACCTCAATGCCCCAACTCTGTGTGCATATAGTCACCAACGGGTTATGATTTTTCCACAGGATTCTTACCTAAATTATAACGGAAATTACAATCATATATACGCAACGTAATCAATATAATAATTGCATAAAAGGAAGCATACTCCTCAGGAAACATAAAATTAAAAAAGAATTTCAGTGCAAGAATGCATTTATTTTACCCTTTTTATTTATGCAAGTGTCCTAGGTGTTAAACATTAAAAACAACATGGACAGATCCTCAGTGTCCGACTCCAACTTTAAGTGCATACGTTTCAAATCAAAATTCAGAGAAGAGTACCCGATAAATAACAGCAGAGTCGTTCTAGATAGCAGTTGATTCCTCCTCCTCAATCACGCGTGCATATATCAACCCAACGCCAATCCTTTTCACAATCGAATCACAAATCCTATTTTGCGATTTGAAATAGAACGATGCCTCCATTGCATCAGGATGCTCGTTGAACGAGTATATATAGGGATGTAGCGCGCGAACACATGGTCCGAACTACTTGTGATTTTAGCCTCCTCCTCCTTATCATAATGGTACATCGGGAAATTACTGTAATTGTTGAGATATTTGTGGATTTGACCGCACTTGGTTTTAAGATGTAAGTCAAACGAAATTGTGCCTGCGCCTGCTGGGATTATAGGAGCAACAATGCAAATGGCAAAACCCATCAAATTAGAATTATGCCAACCATCGGGAAGCTTCATAGTTGTTGAAGCCCCCTCGCCTTGATGCCTGAACCACTTTGGAATTTCATTTCCCGGATAACATACTTCAATTGTATGATTTCTTCCAACTCCCTACATCACCAGACACCAACATATATGAATAATAGTGTATTAATGTTAATTACTTCAATCCTCAAAAATTACATCAAAAAAGAAAGAGAGATAGAAAATACATACGTACCAAATTCAATTTATCAACTCCGTATAAGAAATCAGTTAAAATGCGACATTCATTCCATCTTAGTTTCCAGCAATTTTGGAACGTAAATCTTTTGTGATTGGAAATGAAAGGGCGAATCACATGCCGTATGTTGAATCCATAGCACTCCGAACTTGATATTGTCTCTAGAGAAGTACATGCACTTGCATTTAGATCTCTAACAGACGATGGAAGTTGTGGCAAAGATCGGAGCTTCTTGCAACCGTAGATGTAGAGTGTGTTCAGCCGATGAAGTTGTATGATGCTTGAAGGTATATTCTCAAATGGGTTCCCGCTTAGATTTAAGATGGTTAACGAGGATAAAAGGCTCAGCCAAACAGGAATTTCTACTATATTGCAGTTACGTAGATCTAGCTGGTTGAAAGAGAACAATGAAAATTGCTTGACTTGGAGATGTTCAGGTTCCAAATACCCATGGCGGGACAAGAATTTTAGACAACTTAAATAATAAATCCATTTCGGGACAAACTCGAGTTTTTTGCGCCAACTCATATCTTGACGACGAAGCCCAAAAAACTTTTCAATTATAACTGAGTTGCTTAACACTTGGATCCCTGTGAGTTTTTTGAATCTCGAACAATCCCCAAGATCAAGGAATTGAAGAGACTTGCATTTAAAAATGTTGGTTGGGAGACTCTCAAGCTTTTTGCATCGTGAAAGATTAAATATCTTGAGGCAATCAAGACCCTCAATTGAAGAGGAAGACACTTGTTCTATTGATGAGTCTATCAAATACAATCTTTCTAGATTCCTTGGAAGAGTTGCTGGAAGATGCTTGACATGTTGACAACCACGAAGGCTCAATTGCACAAGATTTTCTAATGACCCAATTGATGAGGGCACTTGTTTTATTGACAAGTCGCTCAAATTTAAATCTTGTAGATTTCTCGGAAAAGAAGCTGCTGAAAGATTCTTGATATGTTGACAACCACGAAGGCTCAATTGCACAAGACTTTCTAAATGCCCAATTGATAAGGGCAATTCTTTTATTCCAGTCTCGTCTAAATTCAAGTATTTGATATTCCCCGATATCTTTGGAAGTGATTTAATCTTAATGCAGCCATGTAGTGTAAGAAATCCAAAACATCCTTGGAAATTGAGGGGAGGGACTTCAACTAAATTTGTACAGCCCTCAAGATTAATACTTTCTAGCTTTGGAGCTAGAGATTGATCTGGAAATTTGATCAGTTGCTTGGAATAACCAAGATTAATACGCTTCAAATTTCTAAGATTCTACAAGAAAATATAAATTAATTTTGTAAGCCCCAATAAATTCATAAATAAAAATGTGATTTTATGACAATTTGGATTATGAATTTTCCCATTAGTACATGTCATGATACTTTACTTGCAATAAGAAAATTATTATGTTATTATGTTATTTGATGATCAATTATGTAAGCAGGTCTGAATAGGTGTTTTTAGTTCATTAATTTAAAATGTACATGAGATCTTTAGAATATAAATTTTTAAAGATTTTTATCCCTGCTTAGTAATATTAAGTTAGAAGGATTTATTAGAATTCTAAATGTTCCAATAGATCTTGAAAGATCACGCACGGTAAAACTTCAAATGTCAAAATGATAAATGACATTAAGAATGCATAAAGTTCCAAGAGTTATGTAAGTTATTTAATTAACAATGATTAAATTCAATCCACAGCATGATTTAGCTAGGATATCCATAAACTGGATACAAACACAAAAGTAGACTTAACTTTCTCAGTAATGCAAATCATACCATAAGATTATTCCATCTCAAGCTAAGTCCAAAGGTTTGATTTAAAGTGACTATAAGGTAGTCAATTTTGTCTGTGTAGATTTTTATCAGATATGATTTACACTATTTTATGTTGTTCTACTCGTCAAAATAGTTGAATTCTAACTTTTGAATTTTCTTGGTCTTACAAAGTAGTGGTCCGAAAACTCGGTCGTTACAAATTTAGTAAGTAATTGGATTTTTTAAAATAAAAAAAAAATAGGAAATCATAAACATTTAACACATGATATTCAAATTCTTAATTAATATTATAGCATACCTGTACACCACTCCAAAGTTGCTTAACCTCACTACGGGGCATGTGAAGTTCAACGAGATTTTTCCCCTTATAATCTGATGGCAAAGATTTTAATGGGTAGCTATACCAGTGAAGATATCTTAGGGAAGGGGGGAGAAACTGCAGACCTTGTGTAAGATATACTTTGAATTTATGATCATAGGAATGATTGTATATCTTGAGCAATCTCAGTCTTTGCATCTTGTTCAAAACTGTAGGTTTCAAGTGTAGATCATCATCAATCTTAGACATGTCAAGGTATATTCCTTCGATTGCTCCGGTTCCCTAGAAATTTAGAGAAATGATAAATGAGAATATGAGTTAAATAAAAAGGAACAATTACTAAAACTTATTACGTATAGAGAGAGAAAGATGTTGTTCTATAGTCCCTTAATTAGAATATGATACTCACACTATTTTTTTCTAGAACATTATGGACTTCTTCAGGAATCCATAACCGGCTACGCTCACCAGGATCTTTAATAGATTGCTGACGAACAATTTCCCAACCCATCTCTTGTATCAGATCATGCATCCGAACTTTGCCCCCAAAAATGGTAATGAGAGACTTGTTTATGAGAACTTCAATCCCCAAACTTGGAAACAAACCACAATTATCTAGTATGCTCTCTATAAAATCTCTTCTTTCCCCTTTAAGAAAACATGCAATATCAAGGAAAATATCCCGCTCCGTATCATCTAGCCCATCATAACTTATTTTCAACACCTTTTGAATGTCTGAATGGGGAATTATTTTTAGCTTATTCCATGTGTGTTCCCAATATTCTACGGCTTGAGAATGAAGGAGGAACCTAAAATTTTCAGAGCAAGAGGATTGCCTCCGGTATAAGTTACTATTGCTTCTGACAATTCAATAAAACGTGTTATGGAGGGCTTTGTTTTAAAGGCATTCAAATAAAAGAGTTCAAGTGCTTCATCGAAATCTAATGGCTCAACTTGGTGTGTGCTTTCATCGGCAACCTTTTTAAGAAGTTGTGCATCTCTAGTCGTTATGATGACTTTACTTCCTGGGCAAAACCAACTGTCATCTCCTAACAAACAGTCCAGCTGCCTTATATTATCAACATCATCAAGAACAATGAGCATCATTTTATTGCGGAGCCTATTTCTCACAAAGCTGTTGACTGGACTTTCTAGATCTCTTTCCTCCAGTAGATTCGAAAAAGTTTGGTTTCTAGGTAAGGCAGTCCATGGTTTTCTGAATTTTCCCTAACATTCTCAAAGAAAACAGCAATTTTCAAATCGATACGAGAATCGATTGAAAATTTCAATGGCAAGAGTAGTCTTGCCGATACCACCAAGCCCCCAAAGGCCTATGACACGAGGATTTGGTAATCCAAAGCATAACAAGGATTCAATTTCCTTAAGTTGTTGCTCTATTCCAACAAGGCCCTTTGTATCAATACTAATTTGTGGCAATCGTTTTAATTTCAATATACATCTTTCACAATCTTCTCAATTAATTCCGACTCATACCTAGCATAAATATACAAAGAGAAATGAATTAATATGAAAATACCACAATGAAATGCAAAAAAGAAAAAAAATAAAATGTGTACTTTTTTTCATCTTTTTTGAGAAATCAGATGTATTACGGATTGTAATTCATTATCTGACAATTTCCAATTGTATTATTGTTTTACCTATTTTACTTTTATTGCTAATACTATTTACCTATTTTAATTTTAAAATTAAAAAAATTACAAATTGAAGAAGTAATAATTAATTCTTACTTGTGTAGTCATTTTCCATTTTCAAATATTATTTAGAAGATTTGTATAAAATATCATACTTACTGATCTTGTGAATGAAAGCCAGATAGATCAGCTGCAACAGTCAAAGCATTTCTCCACTCCTCCACTTTTTTCGGCTCAAAACGTTCTTTGTGTGCATCAAAGGCAATAGCATAAGTCCCCTTCTGTTTCCTAATATGCGACGGATCTATGTCATAAAAGACGGGTAAAACAATCTCACGTCTTTCATTCTTGCATCTGAGAATGTGAACGAGCTCATCCAAGCACCATCTAGAAGAAGCATACTCTTTCGAGAAGACGACTATTGAAATCATTGATTCCTCAATTGCTCTCGAAAGTGCTGGTGAAATTTCATCTCCTCTCTCGAGATTCGGATCATCTCTGTAGGTCCGAATGCCTTTCCGGCATAAGACAGAGTAAAGATGACTAGTAAAGTTTTTACGAGTGTCCCCTCTGAAACTGATGAAGACTTCATTGTTGATCACAGCAGAAGAAGAAGAAGGAACAATAGCCATATCGTTGGGAGGAAAAGGAGAAAAAGGATTTCTTCGCTCTTGTGTTGTGAAAGAAAGAAAGAAAGATGAATATTGTTTAAAGGTAGAACCACATAGCAATTTCTTGGAAGGTAGAAAGAAGAAGAAGACCATCTAAGTCAAAAGAAGAAGAAGAAGAAGAGGTAGGTGTACGTCATTAAATTACCACAAAAACAAAACAATCCCAGGAAAGAACAAAAAGAAGATGGGGATCATCACATACGTATTATTAGTAGTATTCTTTTTATTTTTTATTTTTTATTTTATTAGTAGGCATTAGTCACAGTCATAGGCGGCAGCAGGCCGATATCTTTGGGACAAAAGAGAGAGAAGGGTTTTCTTATTTTTGAAAGGAAAATGAATAATGTTTAGAAAACAACAACTTCCCAACATAGTATCTATTAATTTATTTTGTTAACTATTCCCAAATCCCCTGTCCATTGCATCTATTAATTTATTTTGTTCCGCTTATGCCATTTATTGAGGGGATGATATGTCAGTAAATAATTAGTTAGACAGAGGAATTGCCAGATAAAATGGACAAGGAATTTGAGTTCGGAGTTCTCCACCTATTTTGATACAAAAATTAGAACATGCACTAGTTGTTACAAGAAATAATTGATAATCACTATAAATCAAGTTTGGGAATCAAAATTCTATGTAGCAGTAACACACTCCAGCTGGTGTTTTAGATTGTTTCTGGCAATCTCCAGTGACTCTTGACGCTGGATATTTTTCTTCGCATCTCCTTTGGCAACTTCTATCGCATCTCCTCATCCTAGGTTCGACATCCTCATACGACACAAATTCGGTAGAGAGTGATGCGCTTAAACTTACGAGAGGCATATGGAATGAAATTTTAGTACATTTTCCCGACTTTGAGGTAAAACAACTTATTGACCAACTGCCAATATTTTTATTTGAAGAGACGTAATTAGGGAACTTTTAAATCTTGTCGGAGCTTATTCGCTCTTACCCTGATTTGGTATGGGAAGTGGATGAGAAAAGCCAAACCATCTTCCATGTTGTTGTGTTGAATCGTCATGCAAACATCTTCAAACTAATACATGAGGCTCGCGCCATCAAAGAAATCATATTAACCTACGAAGACCGCAACAATAACAATATTCTACACGTCGCTGCAAAATTGCCACCTAAACATAGACTGAATCCTGAGCTTGGAGGAATATTGCAATTACAACAGGAGTTATTATGGTTTGAGGTAAACCCTATTTCGTCAAGTTTAATAGATTTTGTTATAAACCCTCGATTCGAAGATGATTATGAGATTAAATTATCCAACAATTTCTGACCCTGAAGATCACGCAACCATCCTATGCGGAAAAGTAAAACTCAGATGGCTTAACGTGTTCACTTTGACACATGCTACAATGCTTAAAGACGGAGAGCATTAGATGTTAAAGTATAAAACTATTATTGGCCTATCTCCTATAAGCTTAAGCTTTTGGGATGAATTGGTAAACTAACATAGTATCAGAGTGAAAGGTCCTAAGTTCAAACTCATGTAATTACACTCTTTATCCACATTTAAATTGTCATCATGTGTTAGGTATTTAGTATATCTCGGGCTTTAATATTTACATGTTGGGCTTCTCAATTAATTTACGGGAGAAAGAGGAAAATAGGCCAAAATTTGAGATGAATTAAAATTAATAGGCCAATAGTTTACATAAGTTAATAAATAGGCCAAATTATTATTTTCGTCCATAACTTGTCTGGTTATGAACCATAACTTGACAAGTTATTATTCATAATTGTCCATAACTTGTCCGGTTATGAACCATAACTTGACAAGTTTGTCCATAACTTATTTAGTTATGAACCATAACTTGACAAGTTATGGCCTATTAATTTCTATAACTAAAAATTAGCCTATTTACTTTCTTAAGCTTTTCATAGTGGCCTATTTTCTACTATTTCTCTTAATTTACCTACACAATTGCCCAATGTCTAACCCACACGTGAGGGGGAGTGTTAAAATAAAAAAACTATTGTTAGACCACCTCCTCTGAGCTTAAGCATTTGGGATAAATTTGTAAACTAACAGAAATGTACAGCGACATCTTGCGTGTTGGTTTCCCGGCTTCTTCTTTTTCTACTCTCGTTTTTACTGTTATTGATAATAAAGAAAGAGGAACGGTTTCGTCTTACGTTCGCGACATGTTGGAATCGATAGCGTTAGTTTCCGCCTCAATCTCAACCTTAGCGTTCTTCTCCATTCTCACATCAAATTATGGAAAAGAGGATTTCCTTCGTTTGCTAATCTGTTCTATGTCAAGTATGATGGTAGCATTCATCGGAAGATTAAAGTGGGTTCTTGTTCCAACTTTTATAGGTTTATCTATTCCAGTTGCTTTATTTATTCTCGTACAAATGTTCCAACTTTTATAGTTGTATCTATAATGTCAGGGAAAGCCTAGTGGAGTCACAGGACGCTTGTGATGAGCGCTTTTTGTTTGTATAGAGTTTGTATCGCAGGATTTGTATGACGTATTAACTTTTATATATATACTTTGGCTCTTTGTATTGTTAGAAAAATAATTTTAACTGTTAACAAAAAAAAATTAAATAAAAACAAATGCAAAAGAAATTATTTTCATAAGAGTAAAATGAGGAAAAATATATTTTAGAAAACAAGCGTAAGAAATTATAAACTGTAAGTAACAATTTCAGAAGTGTAAAATGAAAGAAAATATAATTTTGAAAAACACACGTAGATATTTAAAAAAACATCTACAGAATAAATTAATTCTACTTAATATCTTAAACTTTTCAGGTTATAACATAGGAATTGTGCTATCCTTGCCTTATGTACTAGGCCTCGTTCACTCCACAGATTTGAGTTTTTGATTTGAGCTGAGATGTGACATTTTCTGAGAGCTTTTCACTGTAGCAGAAATTTTGATGTGATATTTTCTGAGAGCTTTTTACTGTAGAAACTTAAAACTAAAAACTCGAATCGGTGAAGTGAACGAGGCCTTATATTCTTTACAAGCTTAGGGTTTAGGGTTTAGGGTTTTAGGGTTTAGGGTTTTAGGGTTTTAGGGTTTTAGGGTTTTAGGGTTTAGGGTTTAAGGTTTAGGATGATGACCAAAAGTTAGGGTCGTCAAATTTCTATCAAACACTGCATGTCCGTGCACACACAGTAAGGTTTTTCCTTGCTAGTTATTGATCTTATCATCTCTCTCGAGGAGCTCTCAATATGGACATAACAAAAAATCAAAAATCAAAAATCAAAAATCAAAAGACTTAAAAAGAAAAAAGAATGTAGATAAAAAGGTAAAGAAGGGAACAGAAAAAGAAAAAAAGAAATTGAGGACTTAGCAGTAGCTTTCGGCTTTTTTTTGTAGTAATAGAGTTAGATGAAAGGTATTACATATTCGGAAGAGGAAAAAGCAGAAAGTTTTTTATGGAAAAAATATAACATGAATAGTGTCGAGTTTTATTTACAGCTATTTTATACTAAGTCCTTTAAATTTGTATCACAAGTTTATGAACTCTACGTAACAAGTCCACTTAGCTAATATTGAATTTTTATGATATTTGCTCATAAATATTATGGAGAACAAAAGTGATATTCTTTTTATTAATAAAAATACAATACTTTATTTCTCACAATATCATAAACATCGATTCTTATTATTAAACTTCTCTCCATCCTTTTTCTTTATATAAAGGAAAAAAGGACATATAAATTTTATGGTCTTTCACAAAAGTATTAGCATTTAAGACAATGGGACAAATTGCCAACATAGGAATCTCAATCTTATGTTTGGGAGTCATAATATTTAGTAATATGTAGTCTGTCAAACACTATTTGTGGGCAAAGATTGTGTGCTTTTGATTATAATTAAAAAAATATATTTTCTTGAAATATAGCATACCATTATTCTAGGAACATATGAACGGGCACCCATTACCAACTGCCATTTTTGTAATACACAGCAATAGATTTAAAAAAAAAAAAAAAAAAAAAAAAAAAAAAAAAAAAAAAAACCATTGCAGCAGTAATTTGATAGTTCTCAAACCCAAATCCCCTGTCCATTGTATCTATTAATTTATTTTGTTCTGTTTATGCCATTTATTGAGAGGATGATTTGTCAGTAAATAATTAGTTAGACAGAGAAATTGACAGAGAAAATAGACAGAAAATTTGAGTTGCAAGTAATAATTGATAACCACCATAAATCAAGTTTGGGAATCAAAATTCAATGTAGCAGTAAGACACTCCAGTTGGTGTTTTAGGTTCTTTCTGGCAATCTCCAATGACTCTTGATGCTGGATATTTTTCTTCGCACCTCCTTTGGCAAGTTCTATCGTTGTAGCATGGTCGCATATCGAGTAAATGGACCATTATCTTTGATTCTTTTAAGAGAAAACAACGATATAAAAATTAGAGGGATAATCTCAATTAATTAAATAATTAATTCTACTTAATATCTTAAACTTTTCAGGTTATAACATAGGAATTGTGCTATCCTTGCCTAATGTACTTAATATTCTTTACAAGCTTTTCACTGCCATTTTTTGTTTACATTTTTAATATTTATTTATTTTTAATAACAAATTAAAAATATCATACATGTCCTCTTATCACATTCCTTTTTATAAGAACAAGAGCTCTTGACTTAACCTAACCAATTCTTCTAGATTCAAATAATTATTTTTCACTTATGTTTCTCTTCTTCTACTCGTTGCATGTATATATGTTCCTTTTTACCAAGTTTTTAGTCGCAATACTTTGGTAAAAACTAATTTCATTAAATCAAAAAGAGCCGAACACTTTAAAAGAGAAATGCTATGGTAAACTTAAAGTATAAGTGTTTCCTCAATCCTTCACCTCAGACACTTAGAAGAAAAAAAAAAAGAAAAAAAAAACTGACCTGAAAGAAAGTTTTTCCAATTTAGGGGAAAATTTTATATAGTAGGATTTTGATTAAAAGTTTCAGCATATAACTCAGACGTTATAGTTTTATAGTTTCAGCATTTAATGAAAAGAATAAGTTCAAATATTCATTGACGCATTTTAGGTGCATTACATATATAATTGTCTTTCAAATCAAAATTCAGAGAAGACTACCAGATAGATAATAGCAGAGTCATTCTTGATAGCAGTTAATACCTCATTCTCAATCACATAATCAATCATTTGCATGCATATACCAACCTAACTCCAATCCTTTTCACAATCGAATCACAATTCTCATCTCGCCAATCTCTATATTTAAAAAAGAATGATGCCTCCATTGCATCAGGATGTCTGTTGAACAAGTGGGCAGAGTCGTATTGCACGAACACATGGTCCGAACTAATATCACTAATTGTGATTTTATCCCCATTGTTGTCATATTTGTGGATTTGACCGCACTTGGTTCTAAGATGTAAGTCAAACATAATTCTCCCTAGTGGGATTATTGGAGCAACAAAGCAAATGGCAAAACCCATCAAATTAGAATTATGCCAACCATGAGGAAGCTTCGTAGATGTTGAAATCCCGTCGTCTTGATGCCTGAACCACTTTGGAATTTCATTTCCCGGATAACATACTCTAATTGTAGGATGACTTTCTCTCTACATCACCAGACACCAACGTGACAACTTCAAAAATTAATAGTGTATTAATGTTAATTACTTCAATCTTCAAAAATTACTTGATAAAAAAAAAAAAGAGATAGAAAATACATACGTACCAAATTCAATTTATCAACTATGTGTAAGAAATCAGTTAAAATGCTACGTGCATTCCGTCCTAGTTTCCAGCAATTTCGGAATCTAAATGACTTGAAAGGGCGAGTCACATGCCGTATGTTGAATCCATAGCACCCCGAACTTGATATTGTCTCCAGAGAAGTACATCCACTTGCATCAAGAAAGCTAACAGACGATGGAAGTTGTGGCAAAGATCGGAGCTTCTTGCAATTGTGAATCTCAAGGGTTTTCAGCCGATGAAGTTGTATGATGCTTGATGGTATATTCTCAAATGGGTTCTCGCTTAGCTCAACGAAGTTAACGAGGATAAAAGGCTCAACCAAACTGGAATTTCTACTATATTGCAGTTACTTAGATGTAGCCTGTCCAAAGAGAACAATAAAAATTGCTTCATTTGGAGATGTTCAAGTTCTAAACACCAGTGGCAGGACAAGAATTTTAGACAACTTAAATAATAAATCCATTTTGGGACAAACTCAAGTTTTCTGCACCAACTCATATCTTGACGGCGGAGCCCAACAAACTTTTCAATTATAACTGAGTTGCTTAACACTTGAATCCCTGTGAATTTTTTCAATCTCGAACAATCCCAAAGATAAAGGAGTTTAAGAGACTTGGATTTAAAAATGTTGGTTGGGAGACTCTCAAGCTTTTTGCATCCTCCAAGATTAAATTCCCTCAGACAATCAAGACCCTCAATTGACGACGAAGACACTTGTTCTATTGATGAGTCTCGCAAATTCAATATTTCCAGATTTCTCAGAAGAGCTGTTGGAAGATGCTTGATATGTTGACAACCTTCAAGGCTCAATTCCACAAGATTTTCTAACAACTCAATTGATAAGGGCACTTGTTTTATTGACAAGTTGCTCAAATTTAAAACTTGTATATTTCTCGGAAAAGAAACTGCTGGAAGATTCTTGATATGTTGACAACCACAATTATTCTTGATATGTTGACAACCACAAATTTAAAACTCAATTCTACAAGACTTTCAAAACGCCTAATTATTAAGGGCAATTCTTTTATTCCAGTCCAGTCTAAATTCAAGTATTTGATATTCCCCGATATCTTTGGGAGTGATTTAATCTTAATGCAACCACGTAATGTAAGAGATCCAAAATATCCTTGGAAATTGAGGGGAGGAACTTCAACTAAATTTATACAGCCCTCAAGATTAATACTTTCTAGCTTTGGAGCTCGAGATAGATCTGGAAGTTTGATCAGTTGTTTAGAATAACCAAGATTAATACGCTTCAAATTTCTAAGATTCTACAAGAAAAAATAAATTAATTTAATATATAACAATAATTTTTATTATTTTACCAAAAAGATGTAATATGAATTAGGTAATCATGAACATTCTACACATGATATTCAACCCATTAACTAATATTATAGCATACTTGTACACCAGTCCAAAGTTGCTTAAGGAACGTTCTACAGGGCATGTCAAGCTCAACAAGATTTTCCTTCTTATAATCTGATGGAAATCGGTTTGATGGGTAGTTATACCAACACAAATATCTTAGAGAACGAGGAAGAAATTGCAGACCTTGAGTTAGGTGTACTTTGACATTACTATGATGTGAATAATCTGAAACATATATCTTGAGCAATCTCAGTCTATGCATATTGTTGAAAACTATAGGTTCCAAGTGTAGAGCATCATCAATCTTAGATATATCAAGATATATTCCTTCAATTTCTTCGGTTCCCTAGATAATTTAAAAAAAAAAAATGAGCATATGAAACGTGAAAAAAAAAGTTATTAAAACAAATTATGTCAGAGAGAGATGTTGTTGTAGTTTATTGTCATTAGATACTTACCTCATTGTTGTCTAAGACATGATAGACGTCTTGAGGAATCCACAACCGACTACGCCTTCCAAGTTGTTTGATAGATTGTTGCCGAACAATTTCCCAACCCATCTCTTGTATCAAGTCATGCATCCAAACTTCACCGTCACTAATGGTAATGAGAGACTTGTTCATGAGAACTTCAATCCCCGAACTTGCAAACAAATCACAATTATCTAGTATGCTCTCTATAAAATCTCTCCGCTCCCCTCTAAGAAAACATGCAATATCAAGGAGAGTATCTTGTTGCTTATCATCTAGCCCATCATAACTTATTTTCAACACCTTTTGAATTTTTGGATCGGGAATTAATTTTAGTTTGTTCAATGTATTAACCCAATATTCTACGGTTTGAGAATGCAGGGAGGAACCTAAAACTTTAAGAGCAAGCGGGTTGCATCCAGTATAATTTACTAACTCACTTGACAGCTCCAAAAATGTCGTGGAAGGCTTTGTTCTAAAGGCATTGAACTGAAAGAGTTGAAGTGCTTTCTCAAAATCTAATTGTTTAACTTCATATACTTCCTTGTCAGCACTCAAAATAACTTGTTTGTCTCTTGTCGTTATGATGATTTTACTTCCCTCACCAAACCAACTACCATCTCCAATCAATTTCTCCAGCTGGTCTATATCATCAATATCATCAAGAACAATGAGTACTTTTTTACCTATGAGTCTATTTCTCACAAAGTGGTCTACTGTTTCCAGATTTCTTAGATCCAATAGCGTTGAAAACAATTTGATTTCTAGATGAGCCAGTCCATATTTCTGCGAATTTTCTCTAACATTTTCAAGAAAGCAACGACTTTTAAATTGATAAAAGTACCGATTGAAAATGGCGCGAGCCAAAGTAGTCTTGCCTATACCACCCATCCCCCAAAGGCCTACGCCACGAGGATTTGGTTTGCATAGCAATGATTCAATTTCCTCAAGACGTTCATCTATTCCAACAAGAGCCTTAGAATCCATAGCAATTTGTGGCAAACGATTTAATTTTCTCCATACATTTTCCACAATCTTCTCAATTAATTCTGAATCATACCTAGCATAAATAGAAGAGAAATATATTAATACAAAGAAGCATTACAAATTTAACAAAGAAAAAGCTTGATAAAGAAAGCATCTACATCTCGATCTAGTGAAACTTTCTAATTAAGACTTTTTTTTTTTTTCAATTTACATTCCGGAACCCAAATAATCAGACATGATTTTGTAATTCTACTCAGAGAGAGAGAGAGGACAACCAGTCAAAGCATAGTTTAATTTAACAAAAAAAAAAAAAGGGAAAAGAAAAGAAGCAATCACTCACTCATCTTGTGAATGAAAGCCAGATACATCAGCTGCAGCAGTCAAAGCATTTCTCCACTCCATCACTTTTTTCGGCTCAAAACGTTCTTCGTGTGTAGCAAAGGCAATAGCATAATCCCCTTCTGTTTCCTAATATCCGACGGATCGATGTTGTAAAAGACGGGTAAAACAATCTGACCTCTTTCATTCTTGCATTTGAGAATGTGCACGAGCTCATTCAAGCACCAGCTAGAAGAAGCATACTCTTTCGAGAAGACGACAACTGAAATCCTCGATTCCTCAATTGCTCTCGAAAGTGCAGGCGAAATTTCATCTCCTCTCTCGAGATTTGGATCATCTCTGTAGGTCCGAATGCCTTTCCGGCATAAGGCAGAGTAAAGATGACTAGCGAAGTTCTTACGAGTGTCTCCTCTGAAACTGATGAAGACTTCATTGTTGATCACGACAGAAGAAGAAGAAGAAGCAGCAATAGCCATATCGTTGGGAGGAAAAGAATGAGAAATGGATTTCTTCGCTCTTTTGCTGTGAAAGAAAGAAAGATGAATATTGTTTAAAGTTAGAACCGCATAGCAATTTCTTGGAAGTAGAAAGAAGAAGAAGAAGAAGAAGAAGAGAGGTAGCTGTACGTAATTACCACACAAACAAAAGAATCCCAGGAAAGAGCAAAAAGAAGATTAAATTTTGGGGACCTTTTGGCAGTGTCATCACCTGGGTGTTGTCCATTTTCCTGGAAAGTGCACGTCTAAGTCAAAAGAAGAAGAAAAAGAGAGGTAGGTGCACGTCTTTAAATTATTATTTTTATTATTATTAGAAAATAATTCTTAAGAAAACAAGAATGCAAACAATAAGAAATATGGAAAAATAAAAATCATCAATACATGGTTATTAGACATGAAAAAGGTACAAAACAAAAAGAGAGAAAAAACGCAAAGAAACAGAGCATACCTTCGTGTCTTTGAGGATATCACCAAAGCAATTCCAAATCTGCCAAAAATAACAAGATTATTAGACATATAAAACAAATAAAGGACGAAAAAGAGCAGAAAAAAACAACCATGATTTCTTCTGAAAACATAATTGTGAGTGAAAAAAGCAAGCAAAATATTATGTTCCGCAGAGGAAAACTAAATTTTATGACCTACAGATTGTGGGTTTTCTTGTACGACTAAGGAATTTCAAAGAAAAACACAAATCATCATTACAGACTTTATGAAACCAAAAGATTCGAAAAAAAAAATAGAGAAGAATGCCGTGATTCGAGGAGAAACAAGCCGAAAAAATCAGGGCATACCTTGGTATATTCTATCAAAACCCAAACTCTTACAGAGAAATGAAAACCTAAATCGGAAACCTAAATCAGAAGAAAAACCCAAACTTGTACAGAAGAACGACCCAAACTTCAAAAGATCAAAAACCTAAATTAGGGAATGCTGCGCGATCTCCACTATGAGAGGGAAGAATTCTTGCCGATCTCCACTATGCGCGATCTCTGCACGTTTACACTAAGAGTTCATCGGGTGAGATTTTTTTTGGCTGGCTAAATGGCCCTCCGAGTGAGAACAGTGAGAGAGCAACAGGCTGCAGGCATTTTCTTCTTTCTTCCCCTTCGAGTAGAAAGATGAATATTGTTTAAAGGTAGAACTGGAAGGTAGTGAAAGTGGTTTAGCAATATCCTGGAAGGTAGAAAGAAGAAGAAGAAGACCATCTAAGTCAAAAGACAAAAAAGAAAAAGAAAAGTACGTGTACATCTTTAAATTATTATTTTTATTATTAAGAAAAAAACACTATCAATAAGCATTTGGGTATAATTCTGAATTGTCAGAAATTCTTTTTCTTTTCTTCTTCAAAGCATTCTCAACAGTTACAAATATATGAATATAACCAAAAATTCAGAGAGAATACATCTTAGAACACCAGAATTATAATCAAATCTACCAAAAACGACAAGATTATTAGACATGTAAAAAAAAAAAATAAAGGACGAAAAAGGGCAGAAAAAAACAACCATGATTTCTTCTGAAAACATAATTGTAAGTGAAAAAAGCAAGCAAAATATAATGTTCCGTAGAGGAAAACTAAATTTTATGACCCACAGATTGTGGGTTTTCTTGTACAACTAAGGAATTTCAAAGAAAAACACAAATCATCACTACAGATTTTATGAAACCAAAAGAATCGAAAAAACTAGAGAAGAATGCCGTGATTCGAGGAGAAACAAGCCGAAAAAATCAGGGCATACCTTGGTATCTTCTATCAAAACCCAAACTCTTACAGAGAAATGAAAACCTAAATCAGAAGAACAACCCAAACTTGTACAGAAGAACGACCCAAACTTCAAAAGATCAAAAACCTAAATTAGGGAATGCTGCGCGATCTCCACTATGAGAGGGAAGAATTCTTGCCGATCTCCACTATGCGCGATCTCTGCACGTTTTCACTGAGAGTTCATCGGGTGAGAATTTTTTTTGGCCCTTCGAGTGAGAATTGTGAGAGACCAACAGGCTGCAGGCATGTTCTTCTTCTTCTCGTTCTTTGTGTGGAGGATTCGGAGTCCTCTTCATGATTAGAACATATGATTAATATTGATTATAATTATTTTTAATTTATATATATTTTTTATAAAAAAAAATATTATAATAAATCACAAATTATAATTTAAATTAAAAAATAAATTCTCTTACTATATAAATATATAAATCATAATTATTTTTGAACGCTATTAAGTAAAAGCTTATCTGTTATATTGTAGCATGTAGTTTTTCAAAATTTTTCTTATATGGCCTCTAGATTTTTGAAAATTTGTTTTATTGTATTTAGTTTTTTAAGAATTTTTTATATATGCCTTCTCATTAATAAGATCTTATACATACCTCTTTATTAACAAAATTTTTCTCTAATTTATGTCTATTATTTTTTTAAATATGTCTTTACTAAATTTTTCTTTCTTATTTATTTGCTCATGTTAAAGTAATTTTTTTCTTTTGTAAATGTATCTCTACTTAAATATTTTTGTTCATACGTTTTGGTAGTTTTTGAACACAATATCTTTAGAAATGTGGCATGTTATGTACCATTTTTTCCAAATTGCCGGACAGAAATAATTTTTAATATGTTTCTACTTAAACTTTTTTTCTTGCATCCTTTTCAAATATTATTTTTTCTTACGTACCCACTAAATAATTTATTTTCAAAATTTTCACATCAATATAATTTTCATTAAGTGTTCTCCTTAATTTTTTTCACGCATAAGAGAATAATAAATTGGGTTAAAATTGAACTTTTATGAAAATTCTACTATTATATAGAAAAAGATTCAAAAAATTCAATATTTATACCCTTCCAACTATGTAATATTATTAAGAGTTTATAAAGCTTTTCACGTTTTTAGCTTATGTCCTTCTGAATTGAAATCCCGGCTCCGCCACTATATTTGTGCCAATAACTAAAAAATTTTGTCAATTAACAACCTCTGTACTAAGAAAATACTTGTGAGGTTAAAAGCAGAAGAAAAAAAATACTCTTTTTATGTAAATCCTGGATTGTGAATTCATGTGACTATTCTAACACTTGAAAGTAACATAGGACCGAACACGTGCGAAATCTTCAGTAAATTTTTTCTTATTACAATTTTAACTATGTATAAAATATATATTTAAAATTTCTATTAACCTTCAATTTCACATTTTCTAGATATCAGTTTTTATTTATATTTATCATAATTCATTATTGACTGTGTAGGTATATGTTGATATTAAATCTTGTTCGTTTTGCTCATTTAAATTAAAAATTTAAGTTAAAAAATAAATTTATATGAGATAAAATATTACAAAAAAAAGGTTACATTTGAATTATTATAAAAAACACTATAACAAAAATTTAAATTGTGATTAATTTGATTAATTTGGATGCATGACGGAGTCTTGTAAAGTAAAACAAAAATTAAAATTAAAAAAAAATGCAGTTGTTTCTAAGACATTGGAAAAATTATCCAAAAATAAAATGCATCTACTAGACTTATAGGAAAGGACGCCACCTTCACAGGATAGGAAGAAAACAAACTGGTAATTTTTAGGGTAGAAATCTAATGGAGACACCATGCACTCTTGATTGTGACAGAGAGGTCGCATGCCGGACAATATTATTTTTATTATTACATTTTTATTGTGATTTGTGCTCCTTTCTTTATTTTTTATGTTTTTCAATGAACCATAATTTTTTTTTTTTTCATGTTATGGATAAGCCCAAATACCTAGTCGCTGATAATTTGTAATGTCCGAGAAAATCTAATAATTAGTAAGTAGAATTAATTAAGGATTTTCTATAATACGAGAAGCCAAATTAGATGTTGAATTTCTAGATGAGCAAGACAACACTAGAAATTACGTGATCGTGTGAACGGAGACTTCAAGATGAATGATGCTCGGAATACAAGTCAGAACAAGGATATATAAAGCTTCATTCAATGGTTTGGAAGAGAGCTAACACATGGACTTTCATCCTTTAACCCTTCATCCTTATTTTTCTATCAATAGAGAGCTACGGTCAAGGCAACTCCGCTACGAAAAGAAAAGAAGCCGCAAGCCTTTTTCTGTGTGATTGCTAGCCCATGATCCAAGAGCGGCATATGAGCATATCTTCACCAGAAGCTGATTATATTGGTTGTCGCAAACTGGGATCGCTCGCCAACTAGGTCAGATTGGAGCAACCTTTTTTGAGAACATATTACCCATATTCAGGGACAAAGGGCGGAACGACCTCTCGATCTACTTCCTGTAGCCCAGGAATAAAAACGTCATAATGAATAACACCCATCACTCTACCATGAGAACGAAGAAAGTAGCAAATAAGATACACGAAGAATGAAAGAACATGTCTTCTTTAAATGATTGCCACTAAGGATAATGGTATTGAGCACCTCGACATGAAGGCCTTCTGGTTTGAACCAATAACGAGGACAGCGATATCAGGACTAGAGATGATGTAAAAGATTATATAGACGTCGTATCACTGTTAGAGGCGTGACACTCCATACGATTGAACAAGAATGTTATAGGTATAAAAGTATGACTTATGTATGAATAGTTCAGAAGAACTTTATGTTGTGTGACTTGTTGTAGTCGAGAAAGGTATCGAACTTCGAACGGTCTATGATATGCAAGAATTGCTAATTTTCAAATATTTAGCGGGTTCTATGATGTGAAAAATTCGAATTCTATGATATAAAGTACGATGAATATGTATATGAATGCTATGAATTTTGTCTATTGTATGTATTATAAATACAATATAACTTATAAGTATAATATAAAGTAGTTGCTAGCAAAAGAAAAATGTTTAGCAACTTCACGATGTGAGAGTATGAACGATATGAAAATGAATGATATGAGCATAAGGATATGTGTATACATGAGCGAGACATGTGTAAGAGATATGTGAAAGGATAAGCTGGAATAGCATGAATTTTTAGAAGTTTCAGAACAAGTAGTTACGCATGTTATACACTACAATAACTGCTAGTCCTGATAACGGACTAAAAAAGTTTCATGGATAAAGTGATAAGATGATGAACTTGCTAGCTAGTCCCCACGAACTAGATTATTATCCAAAGGTAGGTAGGGGATACGAAAGAAAATGTTGTTGAGTTGTATCAAAGTCCTTACTTTCCATAACGTTTAGGTAAAGCATCCGTATTAGGCACGAGAATTACAGAAGATCGACATTTCATAATGGAAATGGGATCAAATCATGATAGAATGTGTAGTAGGATTGCTAGGTCATCCGACAGTAATGATGCGATTAGGTGATCATCGATCAACTGATCAAGTCCGCTTACTTTTGCTCATGAAGTTCAGTTATTTTATCAAATGACTAGCTGAATTGAAAAGAGTCTAAACTAGTAACATTGCATGGAGTTCTCGAGTCCATTATTGAAACCGAGATAGTCACTTCATGTCAAGGCTCTGAGAGAAAGCGTACAAGATGCAGCAAGCTCTAAGTTAAAGTTCAACATGACATTTCACTTGCAGACGTTTAGAGGTTTAAGTGGGATACTTAGACTTCCTGAAGGTTATACTAATGAAAGATGAAATAAGAATTCAATAGGAGATGAAACTTAACCCGAGATGTATTATACCTTTCAAGATCTCAAAGAGAATTGGTGACGATGCGTACATGCTAGCATCACCATAAAAATTAGCATCCGTGCGCAATGAGATTCACGTAATGATGTTGAAAAGTTATGTGCCAGATCTATCGTTTTGTTGCACCAGGAACTAGTTAGTTACGATGCACACAAACCTACAAAGAGAAATTAGTTCAGGTTTTAGCTCACGAGGAGAAATCTTCAGAAGAATTAAGGTCATATTCCTTATCAAAGTACTTGAGGTAAAATTGCTAGATGAAGAAACCCCGAGGGGTAAGTTAAAAAGCAATAAGATATCCCTAATATATTCAAATTTTTAGGACCGAAAATTTTGTAAGATGGGTAGATTGTCTTGTCCGGAAAAATCCAATAATTAGAAAGTAGAATTAATTAAGGATTTTCTATAATTGATAAATGTAGGATCTAGTTGTGATTTTTAGATGAAAAATCATTTACACAACAACAAACTTGCGGAATTTCAAAAATTTAACATATCTTTTAATTCCAAATTAAACGTAAATCACAACAAGAGATACATGCATGGTATATGTTTATAGACAAAGGAATAAAATGACAATCATACCTTTGTGACAATTGAATCAAACATGACCGCAAGGATCTTGTCTCACTATCTCACGTTACTCGAGATGGAGAATTGCCGTGAAACAAGACTGTGATTTATGAATACGATCACACCAAAACCACTCATTGATTCAAGACTATGACTCTAAGTGTTTATGGGATGAGAGAGTGGGCTCTTTTGAAAAACCTAAGGAAACAATTTTCCTTCTAATTTTGTCACAAAAATCCGGCCACCCTAGGGAGAGAAAAGTGTGTGATATTTTTCTTCTCTTAAAAAAAACTCTTTTCTAGGGTTTTCAATAATATCCTTTTATAGGAGGAAATTCAAAAACTCAAACTCTAGATGGGATTTCCGAATTTCCCCTTCTCTTTAGGATCAAAATCCGAATTCCCCATATGCCAAGGGATTTCCGAATTTTTCCCAAATAAATCAACTTTCTCTCTCCTTTAGTTGCCAAATAAAATCATGTTCAAATTTTATTTTGAATTTTAAATTAATCACTATCAATTTCAAAATTCAAATTCATTCCTTTTATTTTTCAATTATCAAATAAATGAAAAATAACATAATGAATTTTTAAACATAATTATGTAACAAAATATCAGTTTCAATTTTCCCACTTATTAGAGCTAGCCTTGAGACCGAATGGACCAATATGAACAAAGCTATGGAATTACAATACTCGACTAACTTATCCCGATAAGTTATCGACATATTTAATTCGACATCGCATTTACTCCACTAAAAGTTCGATGCCGACTAATCTCTCAATTCATATGCGTTATTTTTTTCCGATGGTGTTAATACAATTTATCACACAATCCCACGAATAAATGCATTATTATCCTTCGTAAATATCGGTGATCGAATGGTATAGAATATTACCGTTTTACCATTCCAAATATTATTTTCTCAACTCCTTTATTTGACGGTGAATAAGAAAGACATATGTTCGTAAGATGTCTCGCACATGTCACGATATCTTAATCAATGAATATCATCATTAAATACCGTGCCTGGTTTATTTATTCACACATCCATCAATAAAGCATGAGGTGATATTATTTCTTCTAATTCCATATTCATGAATCACACAACTCCAACTCAATTATGTCATGATCCCAATAGCCGAGATGTTGTTCAAAAACTATGAACTAATCTCACCGGTGAATCAAAGATCATGAGAAATTAAGTCGAGTTATGTATTCACTTGTGATTGAGATAATTATACAAATATACTTATGTTGTAACAATTAGGTTTAGAGCTCTGTAAACGGTTTTTACTCTAACCTAACCAGTCACATGGTCTATTCAACATGTTGTGTACATGTCTAGATCAACCACAGAGACCAACTCCCATGCCTCGAGACCAGCATCATATGGTTCAATCTAACAGTCATAATCGGATTCGATTGTCCAATCGATCCTACGACTGCGAATATATATTTTAAACTATATCAGAAGAGCTTGTCCGGCAGGATTTCCCTGACTCTTCTTTCGTTGATAACTGTCTATGGACTAAGCAATATTACTAATACTCTTGAGTATATATCAAAACATAACTTTATTTTATTTATAAATATCAGCAAAATAATAATGTCCTACATTTGTCATTTCACAAATAACAAATTACATCCTACTTTATAGGCACATTTCCAACAAACTCCCACTTGAACTTAAAGTAGGTGTGTACAATCTCACATGCCCAAACCCTCTAGATGACTATCGAAGACTTTACCAGATAAAGCCTTTGTGAATGGATCAGCCAAGTTGTCATGTGTCGATATCTTTGTTACTTCAACATCGCCTCTTTGTACAATCTCCCGGATGAGGTGGTACTTCCGCTCTATGTGCTTGGACCTTTTGCGGCTTCTAGGCTCGTTAGGGTTTGCTGTAGCCCCACTGTTATCGCAATACAACACCATGGGCCTATCAGCTTCCAAAACAATTTCCAGTGATACAAGGAACTTCTTAAGCCATACGGCCTCTTTTGCAGCTTCACAAGCTGCCACATATTCGGCCTCCATGGTGGAGTCAGCTATGCAAGTCTGCTTAATACTCTTTCATACCACCGAACCTCCATTCAGGACAAACACTGATCCTGAAGTAGATTTTCTGGAATCCTTATCCAGTTGGAAATCGGAGTCGGTGTATCCCGTCATAGTCAGGTTAGTACCTGAATATACAAGCATATAGTTCCTTGTTCTCCTAAGATACTTGAGGATATGCTTGATGAAGAACCCAAAGGTTTCGTGTCCGTGGTTAAACTGAATCTACTCACCACGCCTACCGCGTAGCATATATATTAGGTCTAGTGCAAGCATTGCATACATGAGGCTTCCTACTACTGTAAGCGTAAGAACTCGGCTCATGTCTTCCTCTTCTTGAGGAGTTTTGGGAGACTGCTCCTTTGAGAAGGATACTCCATGTCCAAGGGTAAATAACCCTTCTTGGAGTTTTGCATGGCGAATCACCCATTACCTTATCGATATAGGATGCTTGAGATAGTGCTAATTGTTTGTTCTTCCGATCTCGAAGATTTGAATTCCTAGAACATAGGCAGCTTCTCCTAGATCCTTTATGTCAAATCGCTTTGCCGAGACGGAGCTTAACCTCAGTCAGTCTTCCTACATCATTCTCAATGAGTAGTATATCATCCACATATAAGACTAAGAAAACCACTTTGCCTTCTTGTATCAACTTATACACACAAGGCTCATCTAATGACTGAACAAAATCATAAGTTTTAACAGTCTCATTGAATCTGATATTCCATGATCTGGATGTCTGCTTTAGTCCATAAATGGACTTTTGCAATTCACAAACCTTTTCTTCTTGACCCTTTTCAATGAATCCATCTGGTTGTGACATATAAATGCGCTCATCCAGGTTGCCATTCGGAAAAGCTGTCTTCACATCTATCTGCCAGATTTCATAATCTAAGGCAGCAGCAATGGATAGAAGAATGCGGATGGATTTAAGCCTAGCCACCGGAGAGAAGGTATCCTCATAGTCAATTCCTTCTTTCTGGGTGTAGCCCTTGGCTACTAGTCTTGCTTTGAATGTCTCCACATTCCCATCTGGACCCTTCTTCTTCTTGTAAATCCATTTATATCCTATGGGTTTTACCCTTCAGAGGATCTACCAATGTCCATACGCCATTTTTATACTTGATTGTATTTCAAAGATTCATGGCTTCATGCCATAGGTTTGCTTCACTTGCTTGCCATAGCCTGCGAGAAAGTAGGAGATAGGTTCGTACTACAACCAATGCATCTCCATAAGACATATATCTATCCCGATTGTCTCACAACCCTCCCACTAAAGCGAGGCTCTATTGGTGTTAGTTTTTGTTGTGGTTCATCTCATTATCGGTTCAGAATAGAACGTGGAGATGTTACCCGAACATTTTCACCAATCAATTCCTCAAGTACAAGCCTGCTCCTAGGCTTCATATTCTTCACAAAATCCTCTTCTAGAAAATGAGCATTCGTGCTAACGAATGTTTTCTAATCGGTAAGACTATAGAAGATGTAGCCTTTTGTCCCTTTAGGATATCCTACAAACAGGCATAATTCTGAACGACTGGCTAGCTTACCAGTCTTCTTTCTAAGCACATGTGCTGGGCAACCCCTTATTCTGGTGTTGCCAAGAGATAACTTCTTGCCACTCCATCTTTCATATGGAGTTCCAGGCACTGCTTTAGATGGAACTTGGTTCAGAATATATCTTCTTTGCTTCCAAAGCATATCCCCAAAAGGAATCGGAAGGGATGAGTAACTCATCATTGATCTAACCATATCTAATAGAGTTCGGTTCCTTCTTTTCGACATGCCATTCTCACGAGGAGTACCGGCGCAATCGAGTTGAGAAAATATACCTTTTTCTTAATATAGTCTTGAACTCTCCTAGCAAGTATTCACCACCATGATCGGATCGTAGTGTTTTGATCTGTTTGTCTAATTGTTTTTCAACCAATGTCTTGAATTCTTTAAACTTTTCAAAGGTTTCAGACTTTTGACGCATTTGATAAATATGACCAAAACGAGAATAATCATCTGTGAAGGTTATAAAATATTCATATCATCCTCTTGCTTGGATATTAAATGGCCCACATACATCACTATGCATGAGTTCTAGGCAAATATCGACTCTATTACCCTTTGCTGAAAAGGGTCTCTTGGTCATTTTTCCTTCAATGCGGGATTCACATGTAGGTAGTGAGCCTACACTTAAGGTTTGTAAGGGATGGTCTCTTACCAACCTTTTTAATTCTGTCAAGGCTAATATGTCCAATATGTAGATGCCATTTATAGGTTTGATCTGTTGGGTCTAACCTCAATCTTTTACTATCCCTAATTGAATCATCATTCAATTCAGTGTCATAAATCATTGGAACAATTGGTTTGATGTAGAACAGATTGTTTATCATGATTGTAGAAGTAATCATGAAACCATTCTTAAGAATCTGAATAACATCATTATTGAATCCTAAAGAATATCCTTGCTCAACCAAACGAGCTACAGAAATAAGGTTTTTCCCAAAAACCGGGACATAATAAACATTGTTCAAAACAATAAAACTGTTCTCAAAAACTAATTTAATGCTTCTAACTGATATTGCCGATACTAATGCTCTGTTCCCCCAGCGAAAGTTAAACTCGCCCCTACTAAGCCTTTTGCTTTCCCTGAACCCCTGCAGAGAACAACAAACATGATTAGTGGCTCCAGAGTCTACAATCTAAGAAAAAGTAGCGTCAGCCACAAAACAAGCTTCGGTCACAAGTAATGTACCTTTAGCTTTAACCTCCTTCAGGTAAGTAGGACAGTTGCGCTTCCAGTGGTGAGCTACTCCACAATGGTGACATTTGTCATTACTCTTGTCCACCTTTGCAGTGTTCTTGCCCTTTCCAGCCTTTCCTTCCAGCTTTTTCTTATTACAGTTTTTCTTCTGTTTCTCGGTGCCAGAGATGGAAGGCTTTGCTTCAGCAAGGTTTGCCTCTCCATTCCTCTTTTTGACTTTAAGCAGTAGGGTTTTCACTGTCTGAAGCTCCTTCATGAGTTCTGGGAGTGAATAGTTCAACTTGTTCATTGAGTAGTTGAGTTTGAAGTTGTCGAACATCTCTAGGAAAGTCTCTAGGATCATATCCACTTGAGTCTCCCCATCCATCTCAGCTCCCATGAGCTCTATCTCATTCAGGTGACTAATGATCAGTAGCATATGGTTCAGAACAGGAGTGCCGGATTTCATCCAGCAGTTTATGAAGTTACGCACCGTAGCTTGCTTGGCTTGACGGCCTTGGCTGCCGAACATTTTAGCAATGTTGTAGATCATATCTGCAGCCGTCAGCATGGTCCGATGTTGCTGTTGCAACACATTGCTAATTGATGCTAAAATGTAGCACCTAGCGATCTCATCGGAATGCATCCAAGTAGTGTATGTGCCTCGCTCCTCTTGAGTGGACTCATCAGTCGGCCCAAGAGGACAGGGGGTGGTGAGCATATGCTTGTGCTTGTCTACCGTCAACACGGTATCAAGGTTAGGTTTCCAGTCAACGTAATTTTCACCCACTAGTTTGTTCGTACTAAGAATTTGTGCGATCGGGGATAAAGACATGATTGCTGAAAAATAAAATAAAGTGGCGTTGGCAATTGCTTAATTTTTAAGAAAAGTATGATGCATGAATGCAAATACTTAAACATAAAGAAAATCCTTTTAAAAAAAGTTTCATCTATGGTGTTACAATCATAAATGGCAACCCGTCCCACCTAGGGGTGGCATCCGTGAAGCCTCCTATCGCATAGAGACTCCTCTCGTTTAGTCCACTTCACAGGATGCTCCACATCTAGTGCAACAAATCACCATCCTTTTGGTCACCTCAGTCCCATTGCCTAGCTCCTAAGGGAGGTTACAATGATCTTCAGTCTAAGTGTTTAACCGACTAATCGACTCTAGAGGTTGTTATGAACTAGCGATCCATCTAGGGATGGTCCCGCCTCACTACTTCCTTTTCGAGTCTTATCTTCTTAAGCAACCTGATGACTCCTTAGCGACATGTTTCGTGGGTTTCTCCTATTGAAGTGAGGACCACTATGGTGGTTCTTAACCCGTCCACGTGTCACGATCAGGCTAAAGTCGAAGACCTTGGGAATGTTTCAACGCAAACGACCCTCCCACTTAGCTTTTTGAAAAAGGGATTTTGTTTTAAAAAAATTAAGTCCAATTAATAATTTGTCAACAAAATTATAACCCTTATAAATTTGTTGTTGCATTTTATAACACTTTATAAAATTTACCCATTGCATTTATAATTATAACAATTTATAATATTAAACTACAATGATGCATGAACATGTCTGCATGGCAATTTGATATTGGCATCTCTATATCTCATATGACATGTTTTAATGATGCGAGATTAAATAATAAATCATACATTCACAATTTAACCTCTCTATGGCTCATTTCTAATTACAATCCATAAAACAAATGAACAACAATTACAATAAATTTCTTCATCTTGTCTCCTTAGCATCTTCACCATTTTCCCTTCTAATGATCCCTGAAAATAGAAAATGTTTTTGTGGAAAAATCTAAAATTTGAAATTCAAAATTTTAATTTTTTTTTATTTGGGCAGGGCTTGGGACAATCCCGAGCCCACCATGTCTGCCTCGGCAAGGCCAGGCCATGCCTAGCGCAGCATGGGCTGCCAAGCTAGGCAGCCCTTGCGCGCTCAACATGGGCCGCGGCCCTTGCCTGGGCAAGGCCAGCGGCAGGGCCTGTGGCCCCTGCCTGGGCAGGGCCTGCAGGCCCGCTAGGGTTTCAGAAAACCCTAGCGCACACTAGGGTTTTTGAAACCCTAGTGTGCCGTGCAGCCAAACCCAAGGGAGGGGCTGGCAGCTGTGCTTGTGGCGGAGGCAGGGATTCGTGCGGCTGTGTGCGACGGCGACGACACTCAAAAAAAATTTCTAGAATTTTAAATTACAAAATTTCCTATGCCCTTTAATGGCTTACATTATTTTCTAGAGAAAAAACAAAAACCGCCAACCTTGCGTAATTAAAAACCTAGAGCCAATCAATCGGGATCCAATCACAAATATAATCAAAACAATTTTGAATTCATCACATATTCATGCAAGAAGCCAATATCAACACATATCATACAATCAAATCGCATAAACATAAATCATCCATGATCAAAACCCTAGGCTCGATACCAATTGTAGGATCTAATTGTGATTTTTAGATGAAAAATCATTTAAACAACAACAAACTAGCGGTGAATTTCAAAAAATTTAACATATCTTTTAATTCCAAATTAAACGTAAATCACAACGAGAGATACATGCATGGTATATGTTTATAGACAAAGGAATAAAATGACAATCATACCTTTATGACAATTGAATCAAATATGACCGCAAGGATCTTGTCTCACTATCTCACGCCCGAGATGGAGAATTGCCGTGAAACAAGACTGTTGATTTATGAATACGATCACACCAAAACCACTCGTTGATTCAAGACTATGACTCTAAGTGTTTATGGGATGAGAGAGTGGGCTCTTTTGAAAAACCTAAGGAAACAATTTTCCTTCTAATTTTGTCACAAAAATCCGCCCACCCTAGGGAGAGAAAAAGTGTGTGATATTTTTCTTCTCTTAAAAAAAACTCTTTTCTAGGGTTTTCAATAATATCCTTTTATAGGAGGAAATTCAAAAACTCAAACTCTAGATGGGATTTCCGAATTTCCCCTTCTCTTTAGGATCAAAATCCGAATTCCCCATATGCCAAGGGATTTCGAATTTTTCCCAAATAAATCAACTTTCTCTCTCCTTTAGTTGCCAAATAAAATCATGTTCAAATTTTATTTTGAATTTTAAATTAATCACTATTAATTTCAAAATTCAAATTCATTCCTTTTATTTTTCAATTATCAAATAAATGAAAAATAACATAATGAATTTTTAAACATAATTATGTAACAAAATATTAGTTTCAATTTTCCCACTTATTAGAGCTAGCCTTGAGACCGAATGGACCAATATGAACAAAGCTATGGAATTACAATACTCGACTAACTTATCTCGATAAATTATCGACATATTTAATTCCGACATCGCATTTACTCCACTAAAGGTTCGATGCCGACTAATCTCTCGATTCATATGCACTATTTTTCCGATGGTGTTAATACAATTTATCACACGGTCCACGTAATAAATGCATTATTATCCTTCGTAAATATCGTTGATCAGAATGGTATAGAATGTTACCGTTTTACCATTCCAGTCATTATTTCCTCAACTCCTTTATTTGACTGTGAATAAAAAAAACATATGTTCGTAAGATGTCTCGCACATGTCACGATGTCTTAATCAATGAATATCATCATTGAATATCAGGCCTGGTTTATTTATTCACACACCCATCAATAAAGCATGAGGTGATATTATTTCTTACGAATTCCATATCTGTGAATCACACAACTCCAACTCAATTATGTCATGATCCCAATAGCCGAGATGTTGTTCAAAAACTATGAACTAATCTCACTGGTGAATCAAAGATCATAAGAAATTAAGTCGAGTTATGTATTCACTTGAGGATTGAGATAATTATACAAATATACTTAAGTTGTAACAATTAGGTTTAGAGCTCTGTAAACGGTTTTTACTCTAACCTAATCAGTCACATGGTCTATTCAACATGTTGTGTACATGTCTAGATCAACCACAGAGTCCAACTCTCATGCCCCGAGACCAACATCATATGGTTCAATCTAACAATCATAATCGGATTTGATTGCCCATTTGATCTTAAGACTAAAGGAATATCTATTTTAAACTATATCGGGAAGAGCTTGTCCGTGAGTTTTCCCGACTCTTCTTTCGTTGATAACAGTCTATGAACTAAGCAATATTACTAACACTCTTGAGTATGTATCAAAACATAACTTTATTTTATTTATAAATATCAGCAAAACAATAATGTCCGACATTTGTCATTTCACAAATAACAAATTACATCCTACTTTATGGACACATTTCCAACAGATAAATTCATAAGAAAATATGAGTACAGAGCTTATAATATTAAGCTGTTGTTGGGAATAGTGTCCTGAAAGCATGAGATGTAAAAGGATATTTATTATTTATTTAATAAAATAGTTTATTCATCATTTTATGTGCATATATTTATGAATATTTTATGAATATCAAATAAAATTCCTTGATTATTTATGTAACCTTAAACATGGTATATAAGTGTTATATACAAGAGGATAATGTTTAAGGATAATAATCAAAAAAACGATAATTCATAATGAATTTAATTAAAGTTCGAATCTTTAATTAAAACATTATTGATACATGTCATTCCCATTTAGAATGGAACAGTGTTATCCGTGACCGTTAATATGGCGAGATATTGAATGAGTGTATTACGATAATGAGATTATGTGGAACATGGACACAGACACAATATGAATTTCTAATAATTTCCGTTAAGCATAGAAATTCTAATTGAGTCTACCGATGGTCATATATAGAATGATCTTAATCCCGAGTTCTTAACAAACTCCTATTTATGGATTTATGTCTTTTGATTTACTCGGCACAGATTCCGAGACCCCGAATCCTATTCCTTGTATTTTGGAGACATAATGAAATAGGTAGCTGGAATGTTATTATACGAGATGGAATCCATTCCTTCTTGAGAGAGAAGCAGATAAATAATTCTCTTGAGTGTTGATTCGGTACTTGGATTAGTAAGAGCGCTCGGTTCATGAATGTGTTTTATGAATCACTATCCATTAGAGAATCAATGGTACTCAAGGATAAAGATGTAATTAGAGAGGTTAACGATTCTACCCGACTCTAATTATGAATTATTTATGGAGGATCGATCTATATGCAATGACTATATCAAATGGACACTTCACGGTTTAGAAGTAATTAATGTCTATAATTCCGAGAGTGCAATTCCAAGTTTATAGTGGAGTAACTATTGGGATTAATAGAATTAATTAATTAATTAAAGTGTTTAATTAATTATTAATTTTATTGGAGCTCAGAATTATAGGTCCATTAGTCCCCGCGTCGTCCTTGTAATTCTACCGCACACAAAGGGCAAAATGGGAATTTTAGAATTACGGAATTCTAAAATTAAATACTCAAGAATAATTAATTGAGAATTAATTATTATTTAAATAATGAGATTATTTAAATTTGAATTTGAACATATCTAGATTTATCCATTTAAACTTATTTGATAAGTTGTTTAATTTAGAATTCAAATTTATTTAAGTTTGACTTAAATTCAATTTGAATCAATTAAAATTGAACTACTGGATAATGGATAAAATATCTTCCTTCCTTATCTTATTTAGGTGCCACACACAAAGGGATAAAACCCTAGGGTGGCCGGCCAAATAAGGGATAAGGGAAGGGATTTTTTTTGTTCCAAATTCAAAATTGGAGATAAGGATTTGATCCTATTTTGAAGATTGACTTCTTCTCTTTAAATATGAGATAAATGAAAGATTGTGTGACAATCTTAAAACACTTTTCAGCCCTAGTTTCCTAGGGTGGCCGAAATTTCTCATAGCTAAGAGAGAGAAAATATTTTTCTCCAAAAAATTCCACATCGTGCATGCGTTGGTGTTTGTGGAAATTCGAGTGTTTTAGAAACCGTTTTGTCTCACGTGTGCCCACACACACGTCTACGTGGAATCAAGGAATTGACGTGGAAGACTTTGGTGTTCTAAACAAAAGAGCTTGGATCTAGGACTGTTCGTGGTCAAAGAAAATCAAGATATCATCCGAGTCGGCTACAAGGTATTTTTTTCGGTTGATCCTTGAATCTTATAAATTAATGAGATTAATTTATTGGTGCATAAATTAATATAATCTATAGAGTATCTCAAAAGTTTTATGAAAATTTTTGTTATACACGATCCGCCTTTCCGCTGCGTTTTCGCCGCCGAATTCGATTCGGCAACCAACAATTGGTATCAGAGCGGTCTATAGACGATATTAATTTATGCTTCAATTAAATATGTGATATTTAAATATGTATGTATGTGATGAGTAGGCACTTGCATTTATGGATGTTTATTTTTATTCATGATGATGAATGTATGGATGATGGATTTGGTCGTTAATTATATGGTTCCATGGATCGGTTATATTCATTCGTTAATAAATTATTTCTAATTTAATTCGGGATTAGAATTATTGTAATTCTAGGATTTGGGTAGAATTAGGGTTTATGATTTTGAATCAAGAAGGAGGCCATGAAGATCATATTTGAAGCCTTCAAAGAAGCCCGAAACGCCCAGAAAAAATTCCGGAAATTGCGGCCCCAGACGCGTCCCGGACGCGGCCCAGGCGCGCCCAGACGCTGCCCAGGCGCGCGTCGGACGCGTCCCTCGACGCGGCCCAGGCGCGTCCAGGCCATGCGGCCGCCAGTCCGTCAGGCGGCGCCCAAAGCCCAGTCCCCGGCCCCAAATACAAATAGTGGCCAGCGCCCAATACGTGGCGGGCCGCGGCCCAGCGACTGGCGCCCAAGTTCGGGATTTGATCCCGAACGGGCCCGGGTTTCCGAAACCCTCGTGAAGCGTCTTGACGGGCCCGGAAAAGTTCCGGATCCCAAGGAAGGTGAAGTCCAACCCGGAGACAAAGAATGAAGCCAAGAATGAAGAATTCAAGAATCAAGTCCCGTTGATGTAACGGAAGAATATAATTATTGTAATTATTTATTTATTCGATTCGATTGAGTTGTAATTTATTTTTCCATGGGACCCGGTCAAATCCATCTCAATAGTTGATTGCATATATTTATATTTTATGTTGATAATTATATATTATATATGTCCATGCATATAACATGCCATGTAGATATAATGTGCCTACTCATATGTTATTTATAACATGCCATGCATACACGCCGCAATTATTGTTATTATTTATTTTATTTATTATAAAAGTGTTTTAGAAAAATAAAATAAAAATAAGAACCATCTTGTTTGAAAATTGATTTAATATGATTAAATTGATTTAAGTTGCAAAATTGATTTGCAAAATAATGTTACATGTGAAATTGAATTTAAAAGTTAAATTTTTTTTTAATTTCACATATCCGAAAAATAAATTGTTTATTTTTCGATTTGAAAGTCATGAGATGATTTTCAAACAAAATACATGTTTGTAAAATAATGAGTGGGAGAGGGTTGTATGACAATACGACCCACTGGTCTCCATCATTAGTTCAACACCGTGAGATTCGAAAGGGGCTTCGCGGCGGCACCGATTCCGCACTCCCTACGGAAAGTGTTCTTTTGGATCAATAACAAGGTTGACTTCCTAGCGATAGGATTCAAGGATGTATTTCCGGTTTGACCTACCCTACGGCGGCACTCGGAGTTAAGTCCATAGAATCAAATGATGGGTTACACTTATGGAGATATAATCAAATTGTTGATTATATTTTTGACCAAAATTAACGGTAGTTGATAAATATGAAAATATGAGATATTTTGATTATATTTATTAATTGAGAAGGTCTCGGTTCAATTTGCGATATTTTGACCTACCCTACGGCGGCACTATATTCGTGGTAAATTGAATTATCGTTGGCACCCAAAATTAAAACATGATTTATGTATTTTCATGTGCATCATGCATCATATTTAATTGTGCCAAAATTAACATGCCTTGATATTCATGCACATAAATTAATTAGATGAATATTCTATTTATTCCCAAAGAATATGTCGAATCCCATTATCACACTACTAGCGACTTGAAAAATTAGACGGTGATAATTATGCTAAGTGGAAAAGTAACATGAACATACTATTGGTCTGCGAAGACTATAAGTTTGTCCTAGCGGAGGAATGTCCTCCTGAACCCGCTGCAATCTGCATCCAAAACCGCAAGGGAGCCTTTTGATCGTTGGATCAAGGCCAACAATAAAGCAAAGTGCTTTATGCTTTGGCCAACATGAGCGATATTAACCGCAAGAAGCATGAGGAGATGGAGACCTTATGAGATAATGGAGTCTCTAGAAGCCATGTTCGGCGCCCCCTCCGAAAAGGCTCGTTTGGATGCCGTAAGGGCTTTCATGAATGACAAAATGAAGAAAGGTTCTTGATCCAAGGCACATGTTCTGAACATGATTGATCACCTCCACGATCACGGAGCTCAATGGTGCGAATCGATGAAGCCACCCAAGTTGGCATCATCCCGAAAGCCTATCCCCGACTTTCATGAGTTCGTGAACAACTTTGCTATGAACAAAAGGAAGTGCAATCTCACTTTGAACTCATGAATGACCCGCAAAACTTCGAATCCACTAACAAAAGAAGGGAGGAGAAGCAAATGTTGTAGTTGCAGGAAGTTCGATAAAAACAAAAGGAAAAACCAGAACCGAGGAAAAGCGAAGGAGAAAAAGGAACAAGGTAAATCAGTTTACTAGTTCTTGAAACATGTTTAGTAGAGGGTGATACCTCGGCCTGGATAATTGATTCGGGAGCAACTAATCATGTTTGTTTTTCTTTGCAAAGTCTTAGTTGTTATCTTGAGTTAGCCGATGGGGACTACACGATGAAAGTAGGCAATGGCGCAAGAGTTTCGGCAAAAGCGGTGGGAGAAGTTAGACTTCGTTTTAGGAAAATAAATTTTAGTTTTGAACAATGTTTATTTTATTCCGGACATTCGCAGAAATTTGATTTACGTGGCCAAATTATTTGAACAATTATTTAAAGTTTATTTTGATAATGAATTTGTTCATATTTCTCGAAATGGTTTAAATATTTGTTCGGACGTCTGGATGATGGTTTATATTGTATAAAACCAATCCCTAATTCACTTTGCTTAACACTTGAAATGTTCGGAGTTGCCGAACCTAAGAATAAAAAGCAAAAGATTTCTCACGAAAATAACACATATCTCAGGGCACCTTAGACTTGGTCACATTAACCTAAATAGGATTGAAAGACGGTAAAGGATGGTCCTTGCGTGAGCTAAAAGTTGGCGAGCTTCGATCTGTGAATCTTGTTTGGAAGGTAAAATGACCAAGAGACCTTTTACAACAAAAGGAGTAAGAGCTACGTAACCCCTACGGTGATACATTCGGATGTATGTGGACCGTTAAACGTCCAAGCTAGAGGAGGTTACGAATATTCGTCACCTTTATTGATGACTATTCGAGATATGGTTATGTTTACGATGCAACGGAAATCAAACTTTTGGAAAGTTTAGGAAATTCCGGCGAAGTTGAAAAACAATTAGGTAAACCAATCAAGACACTTCGATCGGATCGAGGAGGTGAATACCTGGACCAAGAGTTCCGGGATTTCTTGATTGAAGAAGGTGTGGTATCCCATTTGATCGCACCCCGTACACCACAAAGAATGGTGTGGCGAAAGGAGAAATCGGACTTTGCTCGACATGATAAGATCAATGTTGAGTTATTCTTCACTGCCTACTTCTTTTTGGGGTTATGCCCTAAAAAACCGCTATGTATATTCTGAATCTAGTTCCATCTAAATCTATACCTAAGACACCCCTAGAGTTGTGGAATGGTCAAAAACCTAGTTTGAGACACATTACCGCATATGGGGGAGTCCAAAGACACGTCTTGAGGCAAAAGACCGGGAAGTTGGAACCAAGGTCGAAGTATGCATCTTTGTGGGATACCCACAAGGGACAAGAAGGAGGATTGTTTTATAGTCAAGCGGATCAAAAGGTGTTTGTATCGACAAATGCCACATTTCTGGAGCATGACTATATGATAGATTTCAAGCCCAGAAGTAAGATAGCATTAGAAGAGTTACTTTCCGATGAGATCGGACCACAATCGACAAGAGTTGTCGGACCACTCAGAGAAAAGACCACAGTTCCTAATCAGACTCCAGCGGCACCTCGTCGTAGTGGGAGGGTAAGCACGTTACCTGACCGTTATACCGGGGAAGCCCAAATCGTCACTGCTGATGACGGTAAGGAGGATCCATCGACCTTTAAGGATGCGATGGATGATTCTGATAAGGAAGAATGGCAAGCAGCTATGAAACTCGAGATGGAGTCTATGCACTCTAACTCAGTCTGGCAACTTGTAGATCTACCCGAAGGGGTAAAACCCATTGGATGCAAGTGGATCTTCAAGAGAAAGAGAGGAGCGGATGGAAAAGTAGAGACTTTTAAAGCAAGGCTAGTGGCTAAGGGTTATACCCAAAAGGAGGGAGTTGACTATGAGGAAACTTTCTCGCCAGTAGCCATGCTTAAGTCCATCCGGATACTCCTGGCCATTGCAAAGATATTTTGACTATGAGATATGGCGGATGGACGTCAAGACAGCTTTTTCTGAATGGCTATCTTGATGAAACCATCTATATGGATCAGCCCGTAGGTTACATAGTGGAAGGCCAACAGCAGAAAGTCTGCAAACCGCAAAGGTCCATTTATGGACCGAAGCGTGCTTCTAGATCATGGAACATCGGGTTTGATGAGGTCAGAAAGTCTTATGGATTTGATCAAAACATTGATGAACCATGCGTCTACAAGTATAAGAAAGAAGAGAAAGTGGTCTTCTTAATTCTTTACGTCGATGACATCCTACTCATAGGGAATGATGTGGGAATGATGACAGATGTAAAGGAGTGGTTAGCCAGCCAATTCCAAATGAAAGATTTAGGAGAGGCAAGCTATGTTCTTGGGATCAAGATTATTCGAGATCGCAAGAAAAAGCTTTTGGCATTATCACAAGCATCTTATATAGACAAAGTGTTGTCTAGGTATTCGATGCAAAACTCCAAGAAAGGGAATTTGCCTTCTAGGCATGGTATTCATCTTTCTAAGGAGCAATGTCCAAAGACCCCGCAGCGGAAGAAGATATGAGAAGGTATCCCACGCTCGGCCGTGGGAAGCCTTATGTATGCCATGTTGTGTACAAGACCAGATATCGCTGCAATGGGAGTAGTCGATCGCTACCAGTCCAACCCAGATTAGATCATTGGGTTGCGGTGAAGTGTATTCTCAAGTATCTTAGGAGAACGAAAAACTATATGTTAGTATATTCCAGAGAAGATCTGTCTCTCACCGGATACACAGATTCTGATTTCCAATCAGATAGAGATAGTCAACGGTCGACATCTGGATTTGTGTTCACTCTTAATGGAGGAGCCGTGGTATGGAGAAGTATAAAGCAAAAGTGTGTTGTTGACTCTACCATGGAAGCTGAATATGTTGCAGCTTGTGAAGCCAAAAAAGGAGCTACATGGCTCAGGAAGTTCTTAACTGATCTGGAAGTTGTTCCGGATATGGATAAGCCAATTAAGCTCTCTTTGTGACAACAAGTGGAGCGGTGGCTAATTCAAAAAGAACCTAGAAGCCATAAGAGTGCGAAACATATAAAAAGGAAATATCACCCGATCGGAGACATTGTGGATAGAGGCGATGTAAGCGGTTCAAGATCACGTCAGGAGGACAACCTTGTGACCCGTTCACCAAGACATTGCCATTGAACGCGTTTTGATCGGCACTTAGATGGATTTGGGATTAGAGACATGACACACCCCTTTAGGACAAGTGGGAGATTGTTGGGAATAGTGTCCTGAAAGCATGAGATGTAAAAGGATATTTATTATTTATTTAATAAAATAGTTTATTCATCATTTTATGTGCATATATTTATGAATATTTTATGAATATCAAATAAAATTCCTTGATTATTTATGTAACCTTAAACATGGTATATAAGTGTTATATACAAGAGGATAATGTTTAAGGATAATAATCAAAAATAACAAATTCATAATGAATTTAATTAAAGTTCGGAATCTTTAATTAAAACATTATTGATACATGTCATTCCCATTTAGAATGGAACAGTGTTATCCGCCTTTATTAATATGGCGAGATATTGAATGAGTGTATTTCGCATAATGAGATTATGTGGAACATGGACACGAGACACAATATGAATTTCTAATAATTTCCGTTAAGCATAGAAATTCTAATTGAGTCTACCGATGGTCATATATAGAATGATCTTAATCCTCGAGTTCTTAACAAACTCTATTTATGGATTTATGTCTTTTGATTTACTCGATGCGGTTCCGAGACCCTGAATCCTATTCCTTGTATTTTGGAGACATAATGAAATAGGTAGCTGGGAATGTTATTATACGAGATGGAATCCATTCCTTCTTGAGAGAGAAGCAGATAAATAATTCTCTTGAGTGTTGATTCGGTACTTGGATTAGTAAGAGCGCTCGGTTCATGAATGTGTTTTATGAATCACTATCCATTAGAGAATCAATGGTACTCAAGGATAAAGATGTAATTAGAAAGGTTAACGGATTCTACCCGACTCTAATTATGAATTATTTATGGAGGATCGATCTATATGCAATGACTATATCAAATGGACACTTCACGGTTTAGAAGTAATTAATGTCTATAATTCCGAGAGTGCAATTCCAAGTTTATAGTGGAGTAACTATTGGGATTAATAGAATTAATTAATTAATTAAAGTGTTTAATTAATTATTAATTTTATTGGAGCTCGTAATTATAGGTCTATTAGTCCCCAGCGTCGTCCTTGTAATTCTACCCGGACACAAAAAGGGCAAAATGGGAATTTTAGAATTACGAATTCTAAAATTAAATACTCAAGAATAATTAATTGAGAATTAATTATTATTTAAATAATGAGATTATTTAAATTTGAATTTGAACATATCTAGATTTATCCATTTAAACTTATTTGATAAGTTGTTTAATTTAGAATTCAAATTTATTTAAGTTTGACTTAAATTAATTTGAATCAATTAAAATTGAATTACTGGATAATGGATAAAATATCTTCCTTCCTTATCTTATTTAGGTGCCACACACACACAAAGGATAAAACCCTAGGGTGGCCGGCCAAATAAGGGATAAGGGAAGGGATTTTTTGTTCCAAATTCAAAATTGGAGATAAGGATTTGATCCTATTTTGAAGATTGACTTCTTCTCTTTAAATATGAGATAAATGAAAGATTGTGTGACAATCTTAAAACACTTTTCAGCCCTAGTTTCCTAGGGTGGCGAAATTTCTCATAGCTAAGAGAGAAAAATATTTTTCTCCAAAAATTCCACATCGTGCATGCGTTGGTGTTTGTGGAAATTCGAGTGTTTCAGAAACCGATTTTGTCTCACGTGTGCCCACACACACGTCTACGTGGAATCAAGGAATTGACGTGGAAGACTTTGGTGTTCTAAACAAAAGAGCTTGGATCTAGGACTGTTCGTGGTCAAAGAAAATCAAGATATCATCCGAGTCGGCTACAAGGTATTTTTTTTTTCGGTTGATCCTTGAATCTTATAAATTAATGAGATTAATTTATTGGTGCATAAATTAATATAATCTATAGAGTATCTCAAAAGTTTTATGAAAATTTTTGTTATACACGATCCGCCTTTCCGCTGCGTTTTCGCCGCCGAATTCGATTCGGCAACCAACAGCTGTGGCATTAGTTACGATAAAGGGTTATAAGAAAAAGAGAAGGCAAAATACAGAAAAGTCAAATTTTGACTATTGAGCCCAGAAATAGTTTTAAAACATGAAACAGTCCAATTTAGTATACAATTAAGACTATAAAATGATATTGCATTATTCAAAGATTAATATTGGACTGTAACTAGTAGATTAACTTACGTCAGCTAAACTAATTACCTCTAGTCTGTATAAATTTTATCTGTTTGGAGGAAATATTTGAGGATAGGATCAAATACGTGATTTTACTTTAATCAAACACTTTACAAAGTGAAATTATTACGGTTCTCTCTTGCTCTCATTCACTCTTTCTCCTCTCGCTCTTTCTCTCTCTAAAACCGTCCATGGCCAAAATCTTAATTTGAGATCTGAACCTCCGCTTTCGACACAACCGTGTCAATGGAAAGCTCTCGATCGCTAAAGCATTTTGACAGTCGCACTTATGGATAATATGGCATCGAAAAGAAATTTAAATTTTAAAATTTAAATCAATGCCAAAGCCAATCAAGAACATGTTCATGAGGCTATATAACATAAATACTAAAGATCTAAATCACACCTTTAGAGATTTAGGAAATAGCACATCTGACAAATCAAAACATTCCAAACAGCAACCGGAAGAGCCTCAACCAACTGATCTTCTTTGCTATTCTCGTTTCCACGATTGGAGTGCGAGTGGGCACACGTCGTTCAATCTCCTCTTGGTATTCTTGAACTCCTTCCAACCACAAGAGAGCTAAAAGAAAATTCGTTCTTGAGAATTAGATAATTTTTTCTCTCAGGAATCTTTTGCTGATAACCCCAAAAAAGTCTCTAAAGTGATCTAATGAATAATGTGACTTAATGCACTATTTATAGTGTTTAAAAAGTTATATTTCTATAACAATTAGGTTTTCCAAAGTTTATCTCACCTACAGAGTCAGTTTTGCGAAGTCAGCATACGCTACACGTTACAACTGGTCCACCGATGATAGAGACGTTATAATTCACCGGTCGACCAGATCGGTCGATCTATCTGAACTAGAGAAACTTGTTTTCCTAGTTTTTCAACACAAAAAACTTGCACAGAGCCTTAGTTTTGATTCAAGCAACCCAATATAAAAGTTTCTTGATCAAAACAGTCATATAATAGTCTTTCCATATTAAATAATTCTTAAAACAATAATTAAACCAATTTATCTAGAATTAATTTCACAATTAATCCACCTGATAAATTACTTATGAACTAATTAACCAATCTCATATTAACTTTGAACCTCTTTTATGGAAATAACACAAGTTACTAATATGTAGGAAATACACCGTATCGTTATAGGAAATTATGTAAGCTAGCAAAGGGACCCGATAGACATATATAAACTAAGCTCCTATAATCACAATGCTACTTGTAAACCAATAAGTCAATCTCATGATTATAAAACTCTAGCGCTACTCCATTAAAAGCCTAGAGTTGCACTCTCAATTTATATAGCGTATTTACAAAGCTCTGAATAGCTCTCGTTCATAACTCAATATATTAGTGTATTATCCCCGTTTTACCTTCCCAATTACATTTATCTTATGTTCCATTACCACTCCATCGAAAAACCATCCTTCGTACCATTATAAATAGTAAACCATTAAATAACACAGAGTAGTATAATGATCAAGAGCTGATATTTTCCAATCACTAGATAATGCATAAGAGGATATCATTGACTCTTTGTAGGAGTAATAGATTCCACTATCTATGAATAACGAATCTATACATACACGAGTCATACTCTTAATGTACCGGTAAGCGTACCTTTACATAATGTCAGGATGTTTCCCTTTGGTACATCAAAGGATACAAGTCAAGCATACAGGTTCATTATCCATCTCAGGATTAAGATGACCACCTATAATTCGTCAAAAGTGAATTGTTTTATAGAAACAGAATTATTAATTAAAATAATTCAACTTTGGTCCGACCTAATATAGATTTCACCATTAGAAATTATATCAATGTCTCTACCCGTAAAGTCTCACGTCCGACGACCAGGACAACTCGTCTCCATTAGAAAGCAGACAACATAACAATCTTAACATGAATAAAACGCCCAACTTTATTCCCTCAATTGTGGATCATATGATTTAGACTATCATCTTTAGATTCTTGTTTTCCGCATGTTCTTCTCATTGCATGCATGACCTAAAGATTTAGAATGACAGTCTCAGACTTTCAGTTTCATTATCATACATTCAACTAATATGAACATAAAGAGGACAATATGTGGATATATGAAATAAAAAAATCTTTATTAATAGTTAAAGGGTCCGTTTAGTTCGTTGATTCGAGTTTTTAATTCGAGTTGAGATATGATTTTATGTGAGAGCTTTTTACTGTAGCAAAAAATTTAGATGTGATTGTTTGTGAGAGCTTTTTACTGTAGCAAAACTCAAATTTTAAACTCGAATCAGCGAAATGAACGGGGCCAAAATGTCTCAAAGAACATTGTTACATTTATTCCTAAGGGCATAAACACTAACAATCTCCTACTTGCACTTAAGTGAGTAAATGTGACATGCTACGCATCCCCATAGCCTCAACATGCTTTTCAAAGGCCTTAGCAGGTCAGCCATATTATCCTCCGATGCGATCTTTCATATTTTCACAAACCCTTCTTCAATAAAGCTCCTTATCACATGATACTTCATGTCTATGTGCTTACTCATTTTCTAATATCTTAGTTTTTTGGTGTTAGCTATTGTCGCACTATTATCACAATATAGTCTCAATGGCTTATCTACACCAGGAACTACGTCAAGATCCATCATAAATTTATGGAGCCATACTACTTCTTTTGAAGTATCACTAGCTGCCACACTCGGCTTCCATCGTTGAGTCAGCACTGTAAGTTTGCTTGACACTCCTTCAAATGACAGAACTGTTGGAAATGTGTCCATGAAGTAGGATGTAATTTGTTATTTTTGAAATGACAAATATCAGACATTATTGTTTTGCTGATTTTATAAAATAAAATAAAGTTATGTTTTGATACATACTCAAGAGTGTTAGTAATATTGCTTAGTCCATAGACTGTAATCAACGAAAGAAGAGTCAGGGAAACCCTGCCGGACAAACTCTTCTGATATAGTTTAAAATAGATATTCGCAGTATTAAGATCGATTGGGCAATCGAATCCGATTATGACTGTTAGATCGAACCATATGATGCTAGTCTCGGGGCATGGGAGTTGGACTCTGTGGTTGATCTAGACATGTTCGCAACATGTTGAATAGACCATGTGACTGATTAGGTTAGAGTAAAAGCCGTTTACAGAACTCTAAACCTAATTGTCACAACTTAAGTATATTTGTATAATTATCTCAATCCTGAAGTGAATGCATAACTCGACTTAATATCTCATGATCTTTGATTCACCAATGAGATTAGTTCACAGTTTTTGAACAACATCTCAGCTATTGGGATCATGACATAATTGAGTTGGAGTTATGTGATTCACAGATATGGAATTCGTAAGAAATAATATCACCTCATGCTTTATTGATGGGTGTGTGAATAAATAAACCAAGGCCGGTATTCAATGATGATATTCATTGATTAAGACATCGTGACATGTGCAAGACATCTTACGAACATATGTCTTTCTTATTCACAGTCATATAAAGGAGTTGAGGAAATGATAATTGGAATGGTAAAACGGTAATATTCTATACCATTCTGATCACTGATATTTACGAAGGATAATAATGCATTTATTCTGTGGACCGTGTGATAAATTGTATTAACACCATCAGAAAAAATAGCGCATATGAATCGAGAGATTATTCGGCACCAAACTTTTAGTGGAGTTGTGCGATGTCAGAATTAAATATGTCAATAACTTATCGGGATAAGTTGGTCGAGTATTGTTATTCCATAGCTTTATTCATGTGGGTCCATTCAGTCTCAAGGCTAGTCTAATAAGTGGGAAAATAGAAACTGATATTTTGTTATATAATTATGTTTAAAAATTCATTATGCTATTTTTCATTTATTTGATAATTGAAAAATAAAAGGAATGAATTTGAATTTTGAAATTAATAGTGATTAATTTAAAATTCAAAATAAAATTTAAACATGATTTTATTTGGCAACTAAAGGAGAGAAAAGTTGATTTTCTTTGGGAAAATTCAAAAATCCCTTGCCATGTGGGGAATTCGAATTTTGCTCCAAAAGTGAGAAGGAAAATTCGGAAATCCCTAGACATATGGGGATTTTTGGATTTTAATCCTAGAGAGAAGGGGAAATTCGAAAATCTCATCTAGGGTTTGAGTTTTTGAATTTCCTCCTATAAAAGGATATTATTGAAAACCCTAGCTATGAGTTTTTAGAGAAGAAAATATCTCACACTTTTCTCTCCTAGGGTGGCCGGAATTTTGAGACAAAATAGAAGGAAAAATTGTTTCCTTAGGTTTTTGAAAAAGAACCCACTCTCTCATCCCAAAACACTTAGAGTCATAGTCTTGAATCAACGAGTGATTTTTGGTGTGATCGTATGATAGATCTGTTGGTTGCCGAATCGAATTCGGCGACGGAAACGCAGCGGAATAGCGGATCGTGTATAACAAAAATTTTCATAAAACTTTTGAGATACTCAATAGATTATATTAATTTATGCACCAATAAATTAATCTCATTAATTTATAAGATTCAAGGATCAACCGAAAAAATACCTTGTAGCCGACTCGGATGATATCTTGATTTTCTTTGACCACGAACAGTCCTAGCTCCAAGCTTTTGTGTTTAGAACACCAAAGTCTTCCACGTCAATTCCTTGATTTCACATAGACGTGTGTGTGGGCACACGTGAGACAAAACGGTTTCTTAAACACTCGAATTTCCACAAACACCAACGCATGCACGATGTGGAATTTTTGGAGAAAAAATATTTTTCACTCTTTTTTGCTATATGAGAATTTCGGCCACACACTTTCTCTAGGGCTGAAAAGTGTTTCAAAAATTGTCTCACAATTTTCCATTTATCTCATATTTAAAGAGAAGAAGTCAAACTTCAAAATAGGATCAAATCCTTATCTCCAATTTTGAATTTGGAACAAAAATCCTTTCTCCTTATCTCTTAGTGGCCGGCCACCCTAGGGATTTATCCCTTTGTGTGTGGCACCTAAATAAGATAAGGAAGGAAGATATTTTATCCATTATCCAAAGAGTCAATTTTAATTCAGATTCAAATTCGAATTTAAGTCAAACTTAAATTAATTTGAATTCTAAATTGAACAACTTATCAAATAAGTTTAAATGGATAAATCTAGATATGTTCAAATTCAAATTTAAATAATCTCATTATTTAAATAATAATTAATTCTCAATTAATTATTCTTGAGTATTTAATTTTAGAATTCCGTAATTCTAAAATTCTCATTTTGCCCTTTGTGTCTGCGGTAGAATTACAAGGACGACGTGGGGACTAATGGACCTATAATTACGAGCTCCAATAAAATTAATAATTAATTAGACACTTTAATTAATTAATTAATTCTATTAATTCAATAGTTACTCCACTATAAACTTGGAATTGCACTCTCGGAATTATAGACATTAATTACTTCTAAACCGTGAAGTGTCCATTTGATATAGTCAATTGCATATAGATCGATCCTCCATAAATAATTCATAATTAGAGTCGGGGTAGAATCAGTTAACCTCTCTAATTACATCTTTATCCTTGAGTACCATTGATTCTCTAATGGATAGTGATTCATAAAACACATTCATGAACCGGCGCTCTTACTAATCCAAGTACCGAATCAACACTCAAGAGAATTATTTATCTTTCTTTCTCAAGAAGGAATGGATTCCATCTCGTATAATAACATTCCCAACTACCTATTTCATTATGTCTCCAAAATACAAGGAATAGGATTCGAGTCTCGGAATCCGTCTTGAGTAAATCAAAAGACATAAATCCATAAATAGGAGTTTGTTAAGAACTTCGATTAAGATCATTCTATATATGACCATCGGTAGACTCAATTAGAATTTCTATGTTAACTTGAAATTATTAGAAATTCATATTGTGTCTGCGTCCATGTTCCACATAATCTCATTATCGCGAAATACACTCATTCAATATCTCGTCATATTAACGGTCATGGATAACACCGTTCCATTCTAAATGGGAATGACATGTATTAATAATGTTTTAATTAAAGATTCTGAACTTTAATTAAATTCATTATGAAACGATTACTTTTGATTATTATCCTTAAACATTATCCTCTTGTATATAACACTTATATACAATGTTTAAGGTTACATAAATAATCAAGGAATTTTATTTGATATTCATAAAATATTCATAAATATATGCACATAAAATGATGAATAAACTATTTTATTAAATAAATAATAAATATCCTTTTACATCTCATGCTTTAGGACACTATTCCCAACAAGATCAACGATCTTGTTTCACGACAATTCTCCATCTCGGGCGTGAGATAGTGAGACAAGATCCTTGCGGTCATTTTGATTCAATCGTCACAAAGGTATGATTATCATTTTATTCCTTTGTCTATAAACATATATCATGCATGCATCTCTGGTTGTGATTTATGTTTAATTTGAAATTAAATGGATGTGTTAACAATTTTTGAAATTCCGCCTACAAGTTTGTTGTTGTTCAAATGATTTTTCATTAAAAAATCACAACTAGCTCCTACAAGAACCACCTCTCATAGTAAGGACAAAACCCAAAATCGATTTCTTAGAATTTAAACAGGATTGAAATATGAATCTGTATATCCTAGAGGTGTCAAATCCTCCCCAGAATATACCAGCATATAATTTCTATTCCTCTGAAGATACTTGAATATATTCTTGATCGCTACCCAGTGGTTAGGTCCTGGATGTTGGTTCCCGAATCGAATTTGGACGCGGAAGCGTGGGGGGAGGCGGATCGTGTATAACAAAAATTTTCATAAAACCTTTGAGATACTCTATAGATTATATTAATTTATACACGAATAAATTAATCTCATTAATTCATTTATTAAGAACTCAATTCGGAAAAATACCTGGTGGCCAACTCGGTTGATAACTTGAGTTCTTTAACCTCAAACAATCTTTGCTCTAAAGCTTTGTGTTTAGAAAACTAATGTCTTCCATGTCAATTCCTAGAATCCACGAAGACGTGTGTGTGGGCACACATGAGACAAAATGGGTTACAATAAACACTCGAATTTCTACAAACACCAACGCATGCACAATGTGGAATTTTTTGAAATATTTATGCAAAATTTTTGCTCCAACGGGTGTTTTCCCGCTGTAGCGCTCAAACAGACTCGAAAGGCTTGCACAAGCGCCCAAGCAACGCAAATATTTAATTGCTGCGTTGAAACATTTCCGTAGAAATATTTCGGCTATAGCGGAAATATTTCAACTATGACAAAATATTTCATTTGTGAGCCGGTTTGGCCGAACTAAATTGCACAGTTTTTGTGTAGTTTGTCCGCTGCAGCGCTTTTGAAGTCCCTTAAACATGAGTTTTTTATGTTTTAGGGAAATAATAGAAAATAGGTCAATATGAAAAGCTTACGAAAGTATATAAGTCAATTTTTAGTTATAGAAATTAATAGGCCATAACTTGTCAAGTTATGGTTCATAACCAGATAAGTTATGAATAAATTTGTCAAGTTATGGTTCATAACTAGACAAGTTATGGACAATTATGGACAATAACTTGTCAAGTTATGGTTCATAGCCAGACAAGTTATGGACGAAAACAGTAATTTGGCCTATTTATTAACTTATGTAAACTATTAGCCTATTAATTTTAATTCATCTCAAGTTTTGATATATTTCTCTCTTTCTTCCTTTGTTTTAACACTCAAACAATTTGTGATCTTAATCAAGACATATTACAATCTCTCTAAGAGATAGTATATGAAAAATTTGACATTTGATTACTATTAGTTAAAAATGAATACAACTTTTGTATTTTCTAATTATTTTAAAAATAAAAGTTTATTTTTACAAGTTTCAAAGCTTAATAATTATAGAAAAAAAATAAATTTAACATTTTAAATAACATTATACATTGTAACAAAAATTAAAATAACATATCATATCAATTTTTTTTAATAGTAAATATATAATTAATATTAATATTTATGTTGGACATCATCTTAATAAAATACTACATAGCAGCGGTTAAAGAAAAAAAAAAAAAAAAAAAAGAATGCAACCAAGTAGTTTTTCTTTTATAATTATTGACAGCATAAGCTTCGATGTTTAAAAAAGCAATTTCCCAAGTTCGTGGTCCAAGTATAGCCGATAACACAATTACTAAGAAAAAAAAAAGTATAATTTATAAAATAAAAGAAAGCGTTCCAGAGAAAAAAAATACAAATTCAAATTGAGTAAGAAAAGAGAAAAAGAAAACAGCTTATATAATTCCAGAGAAAATAAAAATCATGCATGGAAGAAAAAGAAGAGACATTTGAAGGCCACAGTTTTACGCAAGCGTTGGAGATATTAGTACGACAAAAGGAGCAAAATTACATTCATACATACATTCTGCAAAAAAAAAGTTATTAATACCCAGGCTTGGAAAATATCAAAATGGCATTAACTTCTCATTTAATACCTTCACCTACACGGAGGCCATATTCAGAACTTGCAGTTTCATCTCATTAAATGCTCTCTCTTTCCTCTCTCTCTCGCTCTCTCTCTTTCCTTCTCTCTTTCTCTCTCCGCACATTCTTGCTTCTGTAATAGCAATACCCTGCAACTACTTCACCAAAACAATCCATCTTTCCTTGGGCGTTTTCATTCCAAGAAATTTATTACTATCATTTTTCTTTTTCTTTTTTTTTTTTCACAACCCAAGTAGTCTCATCCAAGCAAGAGCAGACTGTGGGAAGAGATTTACTAGCTGACTTTTGTGAATGAATGAATGAAGAAAGATTTTCGATATTTTTTTCTTGATGGGTAAGTGTTTTTCCGCACTTGGGTGTTGAAGAAGAACAGTAGAAATTGTTCTCTTTGTATAGAAAGTGTTTATTCTTTTTGGCTTATTCATTGGTGAATGTTATTCACATCATATGCCTTTTTTCTTCATTCAACTTGATGGTCTAAGGGAAGTGCGATGGTGTCTTTTCAGTTGTTCATGAGTCAAACCCCAGAACAAAGCTTTTCCTTTCCTTTTGAACTGCACTCTCTGCTGAGTTTATCATTTGCGTTGTGAGAGAAATGTGGATTTTTCCAAAGTGGGGTTTTTTCCTTATGTGGGTTCTATGTCTATCAGATTTGTTGTGGTTAGTTTCAGGACTAGGTTCAATGTCTTCCATTGCCGTTTCCTATGGAGAAAACGGTCCTGTTTTCTGTGGCCTAAGATCAGATGGGTCCCACCTTGTGACCTGTTATGGCTCAAATTCAGCCATAACATATGGAACTCCATTGCGTTTACCATTTGTTGGTCTAACTGCTGGTGATGGTTTTGTTTGTGGGCTTCTCAGTAATACCAATCAGCCGTATTGTTGGGGAAGCAGTGGCTACATCCAAATGGGCGTTCCTCAGCCGATGAGTAAAGCCGCCGAGTACTTGGAAATAAGTGCTGGTGATTACCATCTCTGTGGATTGAGAAAGCCCTTGACTGGAAAACGCAGGAACACTTCTTTTGTTGATTGTTGGGGCTATAACATGACAAAAAACTATGCGTTTGATGGGCAGATTCAGTCGATATCTGCAGGCTCGGAGTTCAGCTGCGCGTTGTTTGCTCAGAACAGGACGGTTTTCTGTTGGGGCGACGAAACGAGCAGCCGGGTCATCAGCTTGATTCCTAAAGAGATGAGGTTTCAGAAGATTGCGGCGGGTGGGTACCATGTTTGTGGCATTATGGAGGGTGTGAATTCAAGAGCCTTTTGTTGGGGAAGGAGCTTGGACATTGAGGAAGAGATCTCGGTGGCGTATTCGGGTCAGGGTGGGAATGTCGATTTGGCGCCGAATGATCCAATGCTCTCTGTTGTTGGAGGGAAGTTTCATGCTTGTGGGATTAGGAGTTATGACCGTGGAGTGGTTTGTTGGGGTTTTGTTGTTAAACCAAGCACCTCTGTCCCTAATGGGATTAAGGTTTATGAGATTGCTGCTGGGAATTACTTTACTTGTGGAATTCTTGCTGAGAGATCACTTCTGCCTGTTTGTTGGGGTTCTGGATTTCCTACTTCTCTGCCTTTAGCTGTCTCTCCTGGCCTCTGCAAGCCTACTCCGTGTGCCCCGGGTTTTACTGAACTCAGCCATAAGAATGCCTCTTGCAAAGATCCCAACTCTCGAATTTGCTTGCCGTGCAGCGCCGGTTGTCCTGCTGAAATGTACCAAAAAACCGAATGTTCGTTGAGATCTGACAGAATTTGTGAATATAACTGTTCGATTTGCAACTCTGCGGAATGCGTCTCCAACTGTTCAGCTTCGTACTCCACTATACTCGCGGCAAAGAAGAACGAAAGGTTTTGGTCGCTGCAGCTGCCGGTCATCATTGCGGAGATTGCATTTGCTGCGTTCCTAGTGATTGTTGTGTCGTTAACCGCAGTTTTGTACGTTCGTTACAAGTTGAGAGACTGCCAATGCTCCACCAAAGATTCCAAGTCCAAGAAGAGTAATGCAAATGCTTCGAGCTTTCAAAAGGAAAACGGTAAGATTCGTCCAGATTTGGATGACCTGAAGATCAGGAGGGCTCAGATGTTCACTTATGAGGAGCTAGAAAGGGCGACGGAGGGTTTCAAAGACGAATCTTTAGTGGGAAAGGAAGCTTCTCATATGTTTTCAGGGGTTTTAAAAGACGGCACGGTTGTTGCCGTCAAACAGGCTATAATGTCTCCAAACATGCAGAAGAGCTGGAAAGAATTCCACACAGAGTTAGATCTACTCTCGAGATTAAATCATGCCCATTTGCTTAATCTGCTCGGGTATTGTGAGGAAGGGGAAGAAAGGCTTCTTGTTTATGAGTACATGGCTCATGGATCATTGCATCAGCATCTCCATGGTAAGAACATGGCCTTGAAGGAGCAGCTGGATTGGGTTAGAAGAGTAACTATTGCAGTCCAGGCTGCAAGGGGGATCGAATACTTGCACGGTTATGCTTGCCCACCGGTGATCCATCGAGACATTAAGTCCTCGAACATCCTCATCGACGAGGAGCATAATGCCCGAGTGGCTGATTTCGGTCTCTCGTTGTTGGGGCCTGCAGATAGTTGCTCCCCATTGCCTGAGCTACCGGCTGGAACTCTTGGCTATCTTGATCCCGAATACTACCGGCTTCACTACCTCACCACCAAATCCGACGTTTACAGCTTCGGTGTCTTGTTGTTGGAGATTCTCAGCGGGAGAAAAGCTATTCATATGCAATATGAAGAAGGGAATGTGGTTGAACGGGCAGTGAACATTGTCGAGTGGGCGGTGCCTCTTATCAAATCGGGTGATATAGCAGCGATTTTGGATCCGGTTTTGAAGCTTCCATCCGATATAGAAGCGTTGAAAAGGATTGCAAATGTGGCTTGTAAGTGTGTAAGAATGAGAGGGAAGGAAAGGCCATCAATGGACAAAGTGACGACCTCATTAGAACGAGCTCTTGCGCTGCTAATGGGCAGCCCCTGTAATGAACAACCGATCTTGCCCACCGAGGTGGTTTTGGGGAGTAGTAGATTGCACAAGAAACCCTCTCAAAGATCTTCGAATCGGTCGGCATCCGAGGCCGATGTCGTTGAGGCCGATGATCAGAGGTTCGAGTTCAGAGCTCCTTCATGGATTACTTTTCCTAGTGTTGCTTCTTCTCAGAGGAGGAAGTCCTCAGTTTCGGATGCAGATGTAGAAGGGAAGAACTCAGAAGCCAAAAATTCAGGCAATGGTGGAAGCATTAACGACGGGTTGAGAAGTTTGGAAGAAGAGATTTGTCCTGCTTCTCCTCAAGAAAACTTGTTCTTGCAGCACAATTTCTAAAATTAAGAAGCAAAAAAAATATATCTTAGAGTTGCTCATCTAGGAGGATATGAAATGTTTGGAAAGAAAAGAAAAAAAAAATGTATTTCTGGAGTTCTAGACTACTACTACAACTAGTACTACCACCTCTTATTTTGGAACACCGATCTTGTTTCTTTTGTGTAGTTAATTCTAACACTTCGCTGGTCTAATTATCAAGGGTTTTTTTTTTTGTCTTTCTATACCTTGTAGTTTATATTTATTCCTGAAAGTATATCATCGGTTTTTAGTCTTATACTTTCAAATTACATTTAATCTATAAATCTAAATCTTTTCTCAATCAAAATTTGATTTTAACTTGCGAAATGACTAAATTATTCTTAAAATTAGTTATAAACTACGTCAAAATTATAAAAAGAAAAAGTATATATCTGTACATTAACTGTAATTTAAAAGTACACTTTTGATTAGATTAAAAAGTGAGTATAGTTTGTGAATAAACGTAAATCACAATATATAAAAAAGACTGTTTTTTAGTAGGCCGTCTTATAAGTAAGATTAGTTTTTGACTGTTAAATATGGTAAAAGTCAAATGAGATTAAAAAAATATGCAAAACGGATGATTTCTAATACAGATTTGACGGTTGAAAAAAATAAAACTACTAATAATTCTATTTTTTTGATCCTACAGAAAAAACTCCTTAAATATAAAGAGAATAACTAACCTAATTATCAATATTGTTTTATCTTGAGAATTACTTCTTATTGAAAACTTGTGTGACGCTTTAAAATAGAGCTGGCATTATTGTAAGTAATTTTGATTGATGGAACGAAAGTTGTTTGGGAAAATTTTCTCTTGTTCTTCATTTTTTCGGAATTAGATCAACTGGTATACTTTTGATTATAAAAAAATAAAAAAAAATGAGAGTTATGTGTTAGATGCCCCCACGCAGGATCGAACTACGGACCTTCAGTTTACAAGACTGACGCTCTACCACTGAGCTATAGGGGCTTGGACAAGAGTGTTTTGCAATGAAATCTTCATTTCAATATAAGTATTACTAACCAGGAAAAGGGCTCCTTGAATGATGGCATATTAGGATTAATTTTAAAAAAGCGCGCGCATACATCTTATTTATTTCTTTTTTATTTCAGCAAATAGAACACATTTGGCACCAATTGGCTAAAAACGTGATACAACAAAACATTTATAAATTAGTACCATTGAAACGAGGAAAAATTATTTTGTTGAGAGTTTATTTATTCATCGATAATTGGATAATTTATTAATAAATGGATGTTTGTTTATTTGAAAGGAGTGGTGATTTTTTAAATGAATGCTTATTAAAAACTTATTCTATCATAATAGGAGTCATGATAGCAATAATGTTACGGGTATATGGATGAAACTTCATCATTTTTTAAATGGATCGAACACACATTATTAAGGCCCGCTTCACTTCACCAATTCCAGTTTAGAATTTGAGTTTTATCACAAAGAAAAAATTCACGAAAACAAATCACATGTAACTTTTTACTACAAAGAAAAGCTCTCACATAAAATCACATCTCAACTCGAATACCAATTCGGTGTGTTCTGTCCACACTAATGCATTTATAGATATCTAAAGGATTAATTCTAAATAATTCTACGAGATAAACATGATCCTAAATTTTATTAAATGAGATAAAAAATAACAATTTTAAGAGGCACAAATTATGAAAATATCCTTGTGTTAGAGTAAGTATTGTATGAGCGGTTTCTCCAATAAAGAGAAAATGAATATGACATGGAAAAATGATCGAAAAAGACTTTTTTTGCGAAAAAAGATATGGTAAAACTCTCTAGAATTTAAATTCTTTAATCTTGGTTAGGATGGTTCAATGCAAGATATGGAATCAAGTCTTTCATGGGGAATATTGAAAATACTTTATTAGAAATAAGTATTAAAATTATTTTATATGAACTAGCATAATTACTTAAGCTCACATATTAATGTCAAACGTACTGGTGTACGAAGCATGTAATTAAAAACTAATATTTTAGATCATATTAGTCACGTATGGTGTTGTTCAGGCCATAACGAAAAATGTTTTAGTCAGCTCATTAGATTTCATAACTATCTACTGTTGTGGGCTTGTCCCAATAGACTTTGGGTATATTTCATGTTAATGATATTAATCATTTATGAAAAATATTCGTTCGTGTTCTTGCAATTTTCCAACAATATGAGCTAAACTAGACCATTTCATTTAAAGGATATTTACAATGTTGATGAAACAACATTATTTATCGTTTGGGATCAGATAATTATCTTGATACAAAGCAATTGGAGGGAGACAAGAAGGATAAGAAGAGAATTACTGTCGTCATTTTGTTTCAATAGTGATGGTTCAGTACCTCTTTAGGTTATCGGTAACTAGAGAAATACTATGATCACTCTTTTTATTACTCTCTCAGTCTTTGCATTTGTTATGAAAAAGCAAACCAGTCATCCATGTCATCCAGTTTGCTCACTAATGGCAAGTAATATTATTAATGTTCACATTTTTTGAAACATCTAGGCTTAGCATAAAATATGTGCGTTGCATTGACAATAGAATTTAGAATCTGTTTAAAGTTCACTACCCGTTCACTTTGCTGATTCGAGTTTTTAATTCGAGTTGAGATTTGATTTTATGTGAGAGCTTTTTACTGTAGCAAAAAAGTTAGATGTGATTGTTTGTGAGAGCTTTTTACTGTAACAAAACTCGAATTCTAAACTCGAATAAGCGAAATGAACAGAAGAAATTGATGAAGCCAAGCGTGTATTACGCAAAGATTTGAGAGAATTATCAACGATTGTTATTAATAATATCGAAAAACTGAATAATTAAAATAACAAGAGATCCTATATATGTAGGCTAAAATCATAATCCTATCCTATCTCTGATAAAAGAAATAACATAATTATCTTAAAATTTTAAAATAGATAATGCTTGAAATAAACTATTTGACTTTAAAATAAAGTCATAGTCCTAATCTGCATCATTCCCTGCGAAGTCGGAAAGATTCGTCCTTGAATCGTCAAGGAAAGGATCTGAGTTTTCACCAACGTAAGGAACAAGATGCTTGACATTGAAAACATCAGAAGTGCGATAACCTAGAGGCACACGTAAGCGATAAGCATTAGGTTTGATCTTCTCAACAATCTCCAATGGCCAAATCTTCTGAGCAACAAGCTTGTTGTATTCGTGAGCGGGGAAGCGATCCTTATTAAGTACAGCCCAAACACAATCGCCTACGTAAAACTCGACATGACGACATTTTTATCAGCTGCAGTTTTATACTTATGAGCAGAAGTGACCAAGTGATCATACGTTCGCTTGTGGATTTGGTGAAGCTCGTCAACAAAGTCGGCGACAACATGATGGGCACGTGTACGACCAAGAATTGGAGTAAGATCAGCCGGACATCGAGTAACAAAGCCATAAACAACTTTAAATGGATTGAAACCTGTACTGCAATTAACAACATGATCATGTGCGAATTCAGCTTGTGCGAGTTTGGTATCCTAGGATTTAACATGGTCGACCACAAGACTGCGTAAAAGATACCCTAATGAGCGATTCACCACTTTGGTTTGGCCGTCAGTTTGGGGTGATAGGAAGAACTAAAATGAAGACTGGTATTGGCCATACGCCATAGACTACGCTAGAAGTGACTAAGGCGTCGTTTATTTCACTGATTCAAGTTTTTAATTTTAAATTTTTACAGTTAAAAACTCTCAGAAAATGACGCATCTAATTTTTTTTATTACAATTAAAAGCTCTTATAAAATATCACATCTCAGCTTGAATTAAAAACTCGAATTTACGAAGCGAATGAGGCCTAAAGAAGCAGGTGTCGCAATCTAACACAGTTGATAAAGGTAAGCAGTGGAGGCAATAAACTTCTCGAACATATAGCAAAACAACACGAACTGCATTTGTCAACTTCTTACAAGCAATAAAGTGTGCCATCTTAGAACAATGATCAACTACCACAAAGATAGAGTCATTACCACGTTGCGTTTGTGGAAGTCCAAGAACGAAATCCATGCTAACATTAGTCCAAGGCTGTGTTGGAATAGGCAAAGGCATATATAACCCAATATCAAAAGCATTACCCTTAGATGCCTGGCAAATACGACAACGCTCAATATAACGCGTGGCCTTTTCCATGAAGATCACGCAGTAGCTGGAGGCCCATACCGGTGTTAGAAAAATAGAGTTGTGATCCGCGAAACATGAAACCGTCATGTAGCACATAATTGAGAATAATTTGGTTGAAGTCATCCATGTTTTTCTTCAAGGGCTTTCCATCATTCATTTGGAGGTTATAACGTCTCTTTTTGAAATAGAGACGATTAAACAATGACATCTAATGATGGTTTCTTAGGAAATTGTCGTAAAACCTTGTTGAGGTCAGATTTTGTACCTCATCTCTCACCGTACACGCGACAACTTGGGCTTCAGTTGGACAATAGACGAGTCATCATGACTCCTTAGATAGGCTAAAATGACTCATCGATCAGTCAACTCCGCCAGTCGATCCCACGGTCAGTACTCAACCTTAGGCACTAAGTCACAAGAAGAATGTCCTTAATACATTCCTTAAAAAGGATTTGACAATCGAATCAGCCTAAAAAGTAAAGGAATCATCAAGTCAAGCTAGAGGAATCAAGGTGGAAAAAAGTCAACAATTGACTTAGATTGCAAGCAACAGGCCAATTGAGCGATTTTGATTGATCTCTGCATAAGGAAACTAAATCCTTAGCAACCGCGCAATAAAGAAGCAAAGTCAACTCGAAAAGGATAATAAGTCACATTTGACCAGTCAATGGGAATGTGAATATGTAAAGGAATGTCAAATATCACTTAAAAAGAAAACAAGGATCACAAATTGAAGACCAAATCGCAAGAAAACAGGAAACAACTGTAGAGCCTCATCAGCTATAAATACAAGGGATTCAGATATCCTCACACTCATGCTCACCTCAAATATATTTTTCCCATGATTTTTTTGTATTCTCAAACATTCCCTTTCTCTCTCATCTCATTCTTCTCTCTTCGACTCATTATAACACTTTTTAACAAACATAGTGAAACCACTAGAGCTCGATAGAAGAGGTAGCTCTCGTTAACGAGTGAACCTTTATAAATTTATGTGTCTCTTTACTGCTTTACTTTTATTTTCTCATTCACTAACGCTTTCGTTCTTGCAACGAACTAATCTTTTTAATTGATGACTTCTAACTTGGTCATTGGCCCTTGATTTCATCAATTGTAGATTTTACCCTCTACAAAAACTCAAACTTGAGACGACGTTTTATAGAGAAATTATCTTCTAATCTACGCTTGGACGCGGGTAAATGTGCATGAATTCTGCATTTTATGTCAATTTAGAACCGTTGTTAAATATTATGCAAATTTAACGATTGTTGAAAAGGCAAAAATATAACATTTGCACAAGATTATTTAATTTGGAAAAATTTCAATTTCATTTTAAAAAGATGATAAAAAATAATCAAGTTTTAATCCTCTCTTTTCTTTTTTTTCCCCTGAAAATTGATATTTGCTCTAAGTTATATAAGTATGCGAGCCTTTTTCATGAGCTTGGAAGTTTATTGTAGAATTGCATTTAAAGTTATGTTAAGAGACAATAGGCAATAAGTCTATATTTTATACCATTAAAGCAAGTAATTAGCAAAGCATAAATGTTATTGTATGTATTATTTAACTTATCTGGATTCCAACTCTTATGAATTTTGAAAAGACAACAAGACTATATTTGTTACTATGAATATTATCACTTATAAATATAACCAACTATAAAATTGAGTAAAAAGATATATAGATATATAATTATTCGTCAGTGTCTTTACAATTCATCAGCGAAATCCATGCTCATAAATAATTTTATGTTTAATGTTCTAATAAGGATTAATTATACAAATTATCTCTGAATTATGACTCATGTAACACTTTATCTTTCAATTTTTAAAACATAACATCTGTTCTCTTTGAACTATGAATCGTTAATGAAAAAAAACTTCATTCTCTTAAAGTTTTTAATACAAAACTGATGTATAGTATATAATTCGAAGGTGTTTTAATAAATCTAATCTATTCTTAAAAAAGATTAAATTTTAAAAAATAGTAAATCTTAAAAATCATTTTAATTCTAATTTGCATGTAATATATACTATATATATTATATCAACATCTTTTAGAATGCTGACGTTTTGAAAAATGCTACTAAAAATATTCTATGAGTTAAGTTTAAAAATTTTTGAATTTAAATAATTATTAATTTTAATTATTTGTTTTACTGAAAGAGTTTCAATTAATTAATAAATATGAAGGGTAAGATTAAAAATTTTGTTCTACTATTTCGCTTTATTTATTATCATATTAAATAAAAATTATATGTTCTTAAAAAAGGTAAATTTAAAAGTGATAGGTAGAATAATAACTTTGCACTAAACTATTTAAAAACGACTAATATATATGTGACAAGTGTCATTTTTGTTACAAATCCTAATGGAAGGGGATTTTTTTTGTTGACATTTCATATTTTAAGGGGGAGTAAAGGATGTTACGTTTTAAAAATCAGAAGGTAAAGTATTATAAGAGTCATAATTCAAGGAACTTTTATAATTAATCCTAAACTTAAAAAATGCATTTTGCATTGTTTCATATATTTGAGTTGCAGTTATGGCCTTTTTCCCCTTTCATATATTTGATTTGCTCTTGTAGACTTTTCCCCATTTATTTCTTAGATTAATTTAAAAAACTCTTCCTAAACTATATCACTTATAACACTTTGCCCCATAATCTTTGAAATGCAACATCCTTTCCTCTTTAACAATACAATGTTAACCAAAAAGCCCCCTTCGTTAGGTTTTTTAAGGGAAATTCACATGTAATTTGTTATTTTGTGGGTATTTTGGTAACTCTATGGTTTAAAATTTAGTTTGAACTTAAAATTAATTTAAATTTGAACTTTCAATTATGATGCACCCATCTCATTGCTAAATCGACATTCAAATCGACTTGTTGTCATTAGGTAGCTCATCGACCATCATTTGGTTCAACTCGCCGTTAGGGTGGCTTCGTCGACCACCATATAGCTCGACTACGCCCGTTAGCGAGGCTCGTCGGTTGCCATTTGCCTCAAATCACCGTCGGGTGACTCATCGATTGCCATTCGGATCGACTGCGCCATTAGGAGGCACTTCAACCATCATTCGACTCAACTGGCCAATAGGTGGCTCATTAGCCACCATTAACTCAACTTGCCTTTGGTTGGCTCATCAACCACCATTTGGCTCTACTACGCCTTTGGTTGGCTCACTTGCCACAATTTACCAAGACTTGCCTTTGGTTGGCCCCTAGCAACTATTGGTTCTACTCTCCTTTGGTTGGCTCATCTGCCACCATTTAGCTCGACTCGCCTCTAGTTGGTTAACCTGCCACCATTTGGCTCGACTCGCCTTTGGTTAGTTCACCAGCTACCATGCAGCTCGACTCACTTAAATTTTCACTCGCTTGTCTAAGGTTGAGCTCATCGCTCTTGCTCCTCATTCGACTCGCTCGATCGAGGATTGAGGGCTCACTCATTTTCGCTTCCTTGTCTAAGGTTGAGCTCACCACTCCTTGCTCCTTGTTTGACTCGCTCGATCTAGGATTAAGGGCTCACTTAAGTTTTCGCTCCCTTATCTAAGGTTGAGCTCACCGCGCCTAGCTTCTCGCTCAACTCACTCGATCAAGGATTGAGGGCTCACTCAAGATTGCACTCCCTTGTCTAAAGTTAACCATTTATCGCTCTCCGATCACAACTTGCAATCCATTGCTAGTCACTTACAGCTTACTAATTGATGCTCATTATTCAAAGTATGTCACCATAAAATCGTCATAAGCACATAATGAAATTGGATCCGGGCACTTTTTGGTATGCTTGATGCAAACGGTCACTTCTTAAAGTAGTCAACGCTTAAATTTTCTCACTCTTTGATCCGAATGACTTCAGCTAAGGAGTGAGGGGCTAACTATTGGTGCTTAATTTTGCCTACCTATCTGATTAATGCCCAAAAGTGATATTCACAAGCGGTCAATTATAGCACAGAAGGGCGGTCGTATCTACAGAGAGATAACAAAATAACAATAGCGATTAACAGAATAAGAGCGTTAGAGAAAAGTGAATTAAAGAAAAATGATAGTTTTTGAGATTTTTGTTGCAAGTAAAATAAAAATGAGAAAATCTGTATAAAGAAAATGGTAAAATGTCGAGAATCCCTAATGCTTCATTCACCAATTCAAGTTTTGATTCACAAAATAAAAGAATCGAATAAATTAAATCTCCATGTTGACTCTAGAAAATATTATTATTACAAGTTATCTAAAATCGACAATATATCAATCTGACAATATTGCAGTAAAAGACAATTTTTAAAATAATTTGAATGACAAAACAATGCGTGACATAATTACATAAGAAAAGCGTGACTAAACTTATATAAAAATTGGCACACAATATTTTGAAAAGTAATAGAAAAATAGATGAGATTTAATTCATTCAGATGTTAAAATTTACAGCACAAGGAATCAAAACCCCGAATTGAGTCACTCAACAGAAGTTCATCTCTAACCTCACCAAGAAAATTCTAGCCTATCTTGCAAAACATTCTCACAAGTTCTAGAGAGAAAATATGAGACTGACAGCAAGACGACATAAAACTGAATATTTAAAGCTTCCTAAAACCTTAGGCCAACCCCTCTATTTATAGTGTTCAGAGGTTGCCTATCAAATAAGGAAATAAATTGTAAAACTAGAAAATTACAAAAGAAAAGGAAACAAAATAAAATTACATATAAATTAGGAGAAAGCACATATTTAATTTGGGGAAGAAATCTGGTAATTTGTTCTAATTTTTGGGGGAAGAAATTCAGATTCAGCAACTGGATGGCACATGTCGAAGCGCGATTGGAGGAGAGGACAAGAACGCCACGTGTCGAGAGCGGAGTGGAAGAAACGGGCTGGCACTGGTCAGAGCGAACGCCAGCTGTCGCGCGCGGAGAAAAATTGGGCCTGGCACGCTGTCACGCGGGACCCACCTAGGCCAGCTGTCACTCACGGAGGCGGACCGGCTGTCGGCTGCAGACGCGGGACCTACGCGGATTAAGCATTGGACGCGCGCTGGTGTTGGCGTGGAAGGAACGTGCTCTCTGAGTAGGGCGTGATGGTGACGCGCGAGGAACGAGAAGAGGAACGAGAAGGCGGAAGAACGGACGCGGATTTCCGCGCTGACTGATGGGGCCCACGGCTGAAAAACTTGGCTCGGCTTGGCTGAGAGGCTGGGCTTGGCTTGGTTGAGAACATGGCTTTCATGGCTTATTTTTGTGTAGCTTTTCACACTGCTTTTTATATGTAAATAATTAAGCAAAAACTAGACAAATTCCGATTAAAAATAATGGAATTGTTTAATTAAAGCTTCAATATTTTAATATTATATAAATCAAAAGCAGTATCTAGGGTACATTTTCATGCACTAATCACAACCCCCAACCAGCTTATTGCTAGTCTCTAGCACTCCAAGCACAAGAGAAATCATGTCACAAAGAAAATCTGAGTCTCAACTTGCTTAGTCACCTGAGTATTTCATAACTCCAGAGTCGTGTGTGTGTGCTCCAAACCATAACCTTCTTACCACTAACCATAACACATTCAGCTTTGAAAAATTTACCAAGCAGAAGTCTCAACTCCATTGACCTCACAGGTGTCAGAAATATTAGAGTGCAAAGGTTTTCTCTCATGGAGTTGGAAATGAAACAATCAACGCTCAGTGTGAGGAAGGTCAAATTTAGGACAAACAGTCAAACGAACATTGACCAAAAGATAGGTTAATCAACTACTAGAACATTCCACCATTCTTACCACAAACCAGCTTTTGGGATTTCATTCGGGTTGAACAGAAATTTACAGAAACGAACAAAGAGCCAAAAATGCATAGAAAAATAAACTACTTTTTTTTCTCTTCTTCTTTTTATTTTTATTTTTTTTATTTTTTTATTTTACATTAATTTTTTTTGGCAAGAGACAACCTGCATTATAAAGTAAATGTAGAAAGGTGTTCTTTTTACAAACACTATATAGCATCAAATGTGAGAACAACCAAACTACATAATTTGTGAAATGTTGCTCTTGCTCTTTTTCTTTTTTTTTGTTTTTTTTTTTTTTGTGTGTGTGTGTTTTTTTTTTAAGATGAGAAATAAGGCTCTATTACATAAGATCATTCCTATCTAACCCAAAATCCATCCCTCAAGCATATGCACCAAGCATACCACTAACCATGTAATGATGTTCTAACAGTGATTTTACCAGCTCAAAAGATCAATGAAGGTTCAAAAGTCATTTTCTCTATTCTTTTAACTCACCAAAAATCAAGCACTTAAACTCGGGAATTTTCTCAGCTGACATGCATTAACATCCATCTTACCACAAGGTTTAGCATGTGCAAAAAGAAACTCTAGAAGTTATTTCTTAGTAACCAAGCCAGCGGAAATCGACTCAAACCAAACATTTTGAAATCATACTCAGATAACTTTGCAAGAATCAATCCAAATATCAACATGACAAAAATCACTCTTACGCATGAATATGCTCACCACCCCCAACCAGAATCAAACAATGTCCTCAGTGTCAAAAAAGTATGGAAATATAAAAGAAGACACCTGGATTATGAGCTTTCCACGTATGAGCACAGCCTGAGCTTCCTGATATGATTCTCCAAAAACACACATATAAAAAAAATAAAAAATAAAAATGTAACAAGAAAAGAAGAAAATAGAAAATGAAAATATGATACAGGAGATGTGAGCCAACTACTCAGGACCGTAAACGGGGTCGTCGAGAATGATCTCTTCAACCCTGGTTCACCCGCTCAAAGTAATTCTTCTTCAGGATTTGCTTGTCATGAACCGCTTTCATTTTTACCTTGATCCTGGAATTGTGCTCTTTCAGCTTGTCGATCAATCGTTGTTCTTGCAATGGATCGAGTTTAGATGAGATGATGATTGGGAATGTGTCTTCATCTCCCAAGAATGCATGTTTTAAGCCCTCAGGTGGTTGGCCTAGCTTGTCTTTTGGAGTCTCCTCGGTGGACGATTTCAGTTTTTCTCCTTCTGTTGGGAGCTCCTGAAGACATGGTGACCCAAACTTAGTTCCTCTGTCCTATGATTCTTTGAAAATAGCAGCAATGGTAGCCACCTCACAAGGATCGAAACTCTCAAATTCTGAATTTTGGAGGAGGTTTTCAAAATCTTTAGAGTTACTTTGTGGCAGAACTTCCTCCTCGACAAGTGTGTCGATCATAAATGTTTGGTGACACTCATCGCGCGGTTGCTTTTGAATATGAAAAATATTCACTTCAAGGTTCATATTCCCGAAAGATATCTTCATGAGACCATTCCTACAATTGATACGTGCGTTTGCTGTGGCAAGAAATGGTCTTCCCATAATGATGGGAATGGATGACTCCATATCCACCACGGATTGTGTATCCAAAACAAGAAAGTCCACGGGGTAATAAAACTTGTCGACTTGCAACAAAACATCTTCCACTATTCCCGTGGTCTCTTAATGGATCTATCGGCCGATTCTGCGAACAACAGATGTGGGCTTAATCTCCCCAAGACCCAATTGCGAGTAGACTGAATAAGGCATGAGGTTCACACTTGATCCTAAGTCTAGTAATGCTTGGCCGAATTCATGTGTCCCGATCTGGCAAGAAATGGTAGGACAACCTGGATCCTTATACTTCGGCGGTGTTTTCTGCTCAATCACCGGGCTCACTTGTTCCGTCAAAAATGCAGTCTTTTTGATGTGGTGCTTTCTCTTTATGGTGCACAGATCCTTTATAACCTTGGCATAGGCCGACACTTGCTTGATCACATGTAGTAAGGGAAGATTGATCTTCAATTGTGTCAAGTGCTCCAGGATCTCACTTTGGTTTTCCGGCACTTTCCCAGCAGGTCGGAGAGCCTGGGGGAAGGGCACCTTTACCAAAATTCTAGTTGGTTCTTCTTTCTCCTGAGCCGATTCTTCATTACTCGAAGTGGTTGTACTTGTCGATGGCGTGTCTAAATTCTTAGCACTTCGAGTAGAGATGGCATTAACTTCCTTGATATTTTGACCTTCAGAGTTGGAAGTTTGAGCCATGTGTTGTCCCCTCAAATTGGACTGGGCTTGTGATGGAAATCTACCGCACTCCTGAATGGTTAAAGCTTCTGTCAGCTTTGTGATCTGACTTTTGATTTCCTTGTTCTCTTCCACCAGCTGCGTGAGCATCGAATCAACCCTTTGATTCGTTTTATTTTGCGCGTCCATAAAAGCTTTTAGGGTATCCTCTAGAGAATTCCCTTTCGGTTGCATGTTATTCTGAGGCGCAAAATATGTCTTTGGTGGTTGATATTGTTTCTCTAATCTCCATTGCCCTCCAGATGATTGTGCTTGTTGGTTCGAATCTCTCCAACTAAAATTTGGGTGGTTTTTCCAACCAGGGTTGTAAGATTCTGAGAAAGGTCCATAAGGCTTCTTGTATGTGTCCAATGCATTACACTGCTCCTCATATACCCCTTTCATTTCACTTAAAGTGTGGCAATCTTGAGTTAGATGGCTCATTCCACCATAAACTAAACAGGGCTCATGTGCCTCTGTCCTTGCCACCATGTATGGTCCTTTGCTATCTTTACTTTTGAGGGCCTCAATTTGCTTCGTCAAAGCTTCAACTTGGGCCTTAAGACTGTCCTCTTCCCTTAATTGATAAACTCCAACTGGTCGAGACCTACTGGTGCTCTCAGTAGCACTCGCCCAAATCAAAGTATGAGCTTTCTCGGCTAACTCATTCGGTACTCGATAGCTTCACATGATCCTTCCGGAGAAAATCTCCATTGCACATCATCTCAACAAATTGGCGCTCTCAGATTGTGAGTCCATCATAGAAATAGCTTACGAGGCGCCAACTTTCATATCCATGGTGGGGACACAGATTTAACATATCTTTAAAACGCTCCCAAGCTTGATAGAGTGTTTCGTTTTCCTTCTGAGCGAAATTTGAGATCTGTCGTTTCAAATTATTAGTCTTATGGTGTGGGAAATACTTGTTGAAAAATGTCGTCATCATTTCTTCCCACGTACCAATAGACCTGAGCCTCAGAGAATACAACCAGCTTTTGGCCTTGTCCTTTAGAGAGAAAGGGAAAAACTTCAATCTGACGGTGTTTGCGGCCTCAACACGGCTGTGAAAGGTGGCCACCACCTCTTCAAACTCCCGGATGTGTACATAGGGGTTCTCGTTCTCTAATCCGTGAAAGGTTGGGAGAAGTGCAATCATGCTCGACTTAAAATCAGAGGCGGTGCATTCGGTGGGAACATGATGCAAGATGGGGTGGCCGTCGCGTTTGGGTGCAAGTAATCTTGCAACGTCCCCGTGTTGAACTTCCTCGTGTTATGCCATTGCAAATAGATTTTGAAATGCGAATTCCAACGACGAATGTGAAGACGGAGACGTAGAAGATGAGTCTGAGAGAATTTCACTAGGGGTTTCTAAATCTGGACGTTGAGCAAATCTCTCTAGTTCGTCTCTATACCGATGCATTCACCCTAAGCGGCCCCTTTTTTATTTTTTTTAAATTTTTTTTGTTTTTTTATTTTTAATCAAAAAGAAAATAATTATATAGTAACGTAAATTGTAACCACCGAGAGTGCTCCCAGAAAAAGACTATAGCTCTTGGCTCAATGAATAGTCTCCTAGATAGAGCAACGTTCCCGGGAAAGATTGGTGGGCGAGGCCCGGCAAAGTACCAACTTTCTTAGACAAAACTCTCTCGGATTATACTTTCCACGTAACCACACAATTATTCTTAAAATCAATTATTAAATTTTATTGAGTAAATTATGAAATGTAATCTAATCAATGGAAACTGTTCCTAAAGTCAAAAGCCTAAATCTACCAAATTATGAAAATCCTAGGTTAGGAATCTAAATTAGTCAATTAATTACCATCTTAATTAATGAAAGTATAAAAGGAAAAATTAAATTAGGCAACAATTAAAATATACAAATGAGGAAACAAAATAAAATCCTAATTTACCAAAAAAAAATTACAAAATCAAATCACAATTAATTCCAAAACACAAATCTTAAAAGTGTGAGATTGTTTTTTTTTTTTTCTTTTTTCAACCTAAACTACGGATAATAAAAAAATGATAAAAGAAACTTTTTTTTTTTTTTTGGTTTCGATTAATGGACGACAACAGAAAAAGAAAAAAAAATGCAACAACTTGAACAAAAGCACGTTAACTTGCAGGCTCCAGCCAACTTTCTTTTTTTTTTTCACGTACAAAAGTTTTTTTTTTAATAAGGCTAAAACCAAATCACGCAAATCAGGAAAGAGAAATTGAGTAAAATAAAAAAAATAAATAAATTCACTTACCTCTTTGGCTCAAAAATCTACTGATCAGTCTTGTTAGTAGCACCTCCCTGGCAACGGCGCCAAAATTTGATTAACGCCCAAAAGTGATATTCACAAGCGGTCAATTGTAGCACAGAAGGGCGGTCGTATCCACAGAGAGATAACAAAATAACAAGAGCGATTAACAGAAAAAGAGCGTTAGAGAAAAGTGAATTAAAGAAAAATGAGAGTTTTTGAGATTTTTGTTGCAAGTAAAATAAAAATGAGAAAATATGAATGAAGAAAATGGTAAGGTGTCGAGAATCCCTAATGTTTCGTTCACCAATTCAAGTTTTGATTCACAAAATAAAAGAATCGAATAAATTAAATCTCCATGTTGACTCCAGAAAATATTATTATTATAAGTTATCTAAAATCGACCATATATCAATCTGACAATATTGCAATAAAAGACAATTTGTAAAATAATTTGAATGAGAAAATAATACATAATTACATAAGAAAAGCGTGACTGAACTTATATAAAAATTGGCACACAATATTTTGAAAAGTAATAGAAAAATAGATGAGATTTAATTCATTCAGATGTTAAACTTTACAGCACAAGGAATCAAAACCCCGAATTGAGTCACTCAACATAAGTTCATCTCTAACCTCACCAAGAAAATTCTAGCCTATCTTGCAAAACATTCTCACAAGTTCTAAAGAGAAAATATGAGACTGACAGCAAGATGAGAGAAAACTGAATATTTAAAGCTTCCTAAAACCTTAGGCCAACCCATCTATTTATAGTGTTCAAAGGTTGCCTATCAAATAAGGAAATAAATTGTAAAACTAGAAAATTACAAAAGAAAAAGAAACAAAATAAAATTACATATAAATTAGGAGAAATCACATATTTAATTTGGGGAAGAAATCCGATAATTTGTTCTAATTTTTGGGGGAAGAAATTCAGATTCAAAGAATCGGACGGCACGGTCGGGCGCGTTGGAGGAGAGGACAAGAACGCCACGTGTCGAGAGCGGAGTGGAAGAAACGGGCTGGCACTGGTTAGAGCGAACGCCAGCTGTCGCGCACGGAGAAAAACTGGGCCGCACGACGTTGTCACGGGACCCACCTAGGCCACCATCACGCACGGAGGCGGACCGACCGTCACCGCAGATGTGGGACCCACGCGGATTAAGCCTTGGACGCCTACCGGTGTTGGCGTGGAGGGAACGCTCTCCGAGTGGGGGCGTGATGGTGACGCCGCGAGGCGCGAGAAGGCGGAAGAACAGACGCCGGATTTTCCTTGACCGATGGGGCCCACGGCTGAAAAACTTGGCTCGGCTTGGCTGAGAGGCTGGGCTCGGCTTGACTGAGAACATGGCTTTCATGGCTTATTTTTGTGTAGCTTTTCACACTGCTTTTTATCTGTAAATAATTAAGCAAAAACTAGACAAATTCCGATTAAAAATATTATGAATAAAAGTAATGAAATTGTTTAATTAAAGCTTCAATATTTTAATATTATATAAATCAAAAGCAGTATCTAGGGTACATTTTCATGCACTAATCACTATCGCAACAATACACATGGCTAGTTGTCACTTACCGTTTGGAGTAGTCCTTAATCGATCAGTCGATCCTTGATTTTTGACATGAAAGATAAGTCATTTTGCAACACACTATGACTGTGGTCATTCGATCATCACTCGACTCTTGATGCTCGTCAATCGTCTATTGATTTATTCGCCAACTGATAGTTCCCTATTTCGACACTTAATAGTCACTAAATCGACTACTCACTAGTGGATTGTCAATAAGTTGGCCAATGCATCGTCTATAAGGTTTTTGAACACCCCTAACGTATGATTACTCACATCTTACTTGTCGCTAGTCACCAATCAATAATCACCTCTTCGGCTACATGATGGTCATCGCCTGAGTACTCTCCTCTCATTAACCACCTACTTGACTACTCAGTAGTCACCCATCAGGATACTCGACTCATCATTTTCTCTTCGGGATAGTCAACGGTCACCCAACAATGTGCTTGATGCTTGACTTCCTTTGTGAGAACTACTTTGTTGCTTGTGACTTCAGGAGAACTATTTTCTCATTCACCATCTTATGCGCACAGGGCACTTAGACTTGTTGAGTCCATGAGTATTCTCACAGCTCATGATTGACCGCTCACGGCTCGACTCTTATAACTCACTCCTCACAGCTCGTCATTCCTAACTCATCGTTCCTTGCTCGTTGCTCGATGACCATTGCCTGCTGCTCGTTGCTTGATTGATCGATTGCTCATTGCTCGATTGCTTGATTGCTTGATTGGTCAATTTCTTGATTACTCGATTGCTCGTTGCTCGTAGCTCGTTGCTCGTTACTTGCACCTATCCATTTACATGTACTAAAGCAGTTATCTTTTCCCAGACCGCTTATGGGTGTGAGTTTTCCATGTCCATCACTTGAAGAATGTGAGAATATGGGTACGTGGTAACCACCCACTACCTCACGCCATCACCCCACTTAGTTTCCCACAACCAAGGAGAGGAGTGACAACCCTCCACCATCTCATGTCACTACATCACAACATCCTACCAAACCTATAAATAGAAGAGGCATACACTTCGGAAGGGGGCTTTACATGTCATACACTTACGAATGCTCTGCCTAAATTTATTATTAATCATGACTTGTACTCAAGCACAATTGTAACTCCGTCCTTTTATAGCGGAACCATTAGAAACAGTAAACGTAGCTCTTTGTTGAAAGTGAACAATAATAAATTTTGGTGTTTTTTATTTATTTTTCGTATTTACTTTATTTAATGGTAGTTTGTCATTTGATTTTCATATTTATTCAATTTATGTCTTGTTTATTTTATGACACAAATTATATTATTACAGTGTTTTTTTAAAAAAAATTTTAAATTTAATTTTTTTACTATAGTATTTTTCTCTCTAACATACACAACTCGAGTTTGTATAAATGAACATAACCTTAGTTAACTGTATGATTTTTTTTTTTTTCTAATTATTACTTTTATTTGACTCTAACATACTCTTAAAGTGTGATTAGTTAATGGATTCGTATTATAATTCGTGATTCATCATAATATTTTTTTTCATAAAAATACATAAATTAAAAATAATTCTAAATTATAATTTTAAATTTATAATCTAAAGGTCTACTAAATTATACGTGAGTTTTTTTTCCTAATTATTACTTTTATTTGACTCTAGAAACACGCACAGGTCTACACCATAGATTTTCTCTTTTTTAAAGTTATTTTTCATGCAACACTTTTACAACGGAGGGTATATTCCTATTTTGATCATAAATTATAATTTTATTTATTTTACTGATTTAAATTTAAAATTTAAATTTTATAATAATAAAGTTTTTTAAAAAATAATTATATTTAATTTTTTTATTATAATAAAAAATTATTATATAAAATTTCATCACAATTTAAATTAAAATTTTAGATTGATGAACTAAACAGGTCTTTTCCGTCATTTCCCTCCCGTGACCTCCGTGCCCTAGCAGACCTGTTACCATTTCTGATTTTGCCACTAATTTTCTCTCTCCAATTTTCGTGCCCTAGCTGCAACATTTCAATTCTCTCTCCCAATTGGGCCCTTTGTATAAATAGACTAAGTAAAAAGTGTTTTTAAGTAAATAAACTACAAAAAAATAAATTGAGTAAATAGGCCAACTTCCACATCAGCTATTCCACGTCATCAACAACCGACCGATCAGACCAAGAACCGACCACCAGACCAAGAACCGACCACCAGACCAAGAACCGACCACCAGATCAAGAACAGACCAAGAACCAACCTCCAGATCAAGAACAGACCAAGAACAGACCAAGAACCGACCACCAAATCAAGAACAGACCAAGAACAGATCAAGAACCGACCACGGATCAAAAATGAGAACAAGAAAAAGACCACCATATCAAAAACGGACCAAGAACAAACCATCGGATCAAGAACAAACCAAAAACGGACTAAACCACCGACCGCCCGGACTAAAAACGGACCAATAACAAACTCTAATAAAACATTAAAAACATAAATTTTTACATATTTTTGATTTTTTAGGTATTAATAACCATTGCAATTTATAAAAGAAAAAAATATTGGTAAAAAGAAAAAAACCAAAAACAGACCAAGATGTTCTTGATGCATTCTTGGTTTTTTTCATTTTTTACCAATTTTTTTCTCTTTAATAAATTAAATATCTCTCCAATCTTCGGGACTAGTTCGAAGCTTTCCAAAAAAAAAAAAAACAACATCATTGTCTATTTTTGGTCAAGTGTTGTTGGTTATTGGTCTGTTCTTAGTCTGTTCTTGGTTTTTTAATATTTTACCATTTTTTTCTCTTTTATAAATTAAATGTCTCTCTAATCTTCGGGACTAGCTCGAAGCTTTCCAAAAAAAAAAACATCACTGGCTATTCTTGGTCAAGTGTTGTCGGTTATTGGTTTGTTCTTGGTTTGTTCTTGGTTTTTTCTTTTTTACCAAATTTTGTTTTCTCTTTTATAAATTAAATGTCTCTCCAATCTTTTGGACTAGTTTGAAGCTTTCCAAAAAAAAAAACATCATTGTCTATTCGTGGTCAAGTGTTGTCGGTTCTTGGTCTGTTCTTGGTTTATTATTAGTCTGTTCTTGGTTTTTTAATATTTTACCAAATTTTTTTTCTCTTTTATAAATTAAATATCTCTCCAATCTTCGGACTAGTTCGAAGCTTTCCAAAAAAAAAAAACAACATCATTGTCTATTCTTGGTCAAGTGTTGTTGGTTCTTGATCTATTCTTGGTTTTTTAATATTTTACCAAATTTTTTTCTCTTTTATAAATTAAATGTCTCTTCAATCTTTTGGACTAGTTCAAGCTTTCCAAAAAAAACAACCTCATTGTCTATTCGTGGTCAAGTGTTGCCTGGTTCTTGGTATGTTCTTGGTCCATTTCTTAGTCCATTCTTGGTTTTTAATATTTTACCAAAAAATTTTTCTTTTTATAAATTAAATATCTCTCCAATCTTCGGGACTAGTTCGAAGCTTTCCAAAAAAAAAAAACAACATCATTGTCTATTCTTGGTCAAGTGTTGTTGGTTCTTGGTCTGTTCTTGGTTTTCTAATATTTTACCAAATTTTTTCTCTTTTATAAATTAAATGTCTCTCCAATCTTTTGGACTAGTTCGAAGCTTTCCAAAAAAAAAACAACCTCATTGTCTATTCGTGGTCAAGTGTTGTCAGTTCTTGGTATGTTCTTGGTCTGTTCTTAATCTGTTCTTAATCTGTTCTTGGTTTTTTAATATTTTACCAAAATTTTTTTTCTCTTTTATAAATTAAATATCTCTCCAATCTTCGGGACTAGTTCGAAGCTTTCCAAAAAAAAAAAAACATCATTATCTATTCTTGGTCAAGTGTTGTTGGTTCTTGGTCTGTTCTTGGTCTGTTCTTAGTCTGTTCTTGGTTTTTAATATTTTATCAATTTTTTTTCTATTTTATAAATTAAATGTCTCTCCAATCTTCAGGACTAGTTCGAAGCTTTTCAAAAAAAAAAAAAAAACAACATCATTATCTATTCTTGGTCAAGTGTTGTTGGTTCTTAGTCTGTTCTCGGTCTGTTCTTAGTCTGTTCTTGGTTTTTTAATATTTTACCAATTTTTTTCTATTTTATAAATTAAATGTCTCTCCAATCTTCGGGACTAGTTCGAAGCTTTCCAAAAAAAAAAAACACATCACTTGCTATTCTTGGTCAAGTGTTGTCGGTTATTGGTCTGTTATTGGTCTGTTCTTGATTTTTTCTTTTTTTACCAAATTTTTTTCTCTTTTATAAATTAAATGTCTCTCCAATCTTTTGGACTAGTTCGAAGCTTTCCAAAAAAAAAAAAAGAACATCATTGTCTATTTGTGGTCAAGTGTTGTCGGTTCTTGGTCCATTCTTAGTCTTGTTCTTGGTTTTTAATATTATACCAATTTTTTTTCTTTTTATAAATTAAATATCTCTCCAATCTTGGGGCTAGTTCAAGCGTTCTAAAAAAAAAAAAAAAAAACATCATTTTCTATTCTTGGTCAAGTGTTGTTAGTTCTTAGTCTGTTCTTGGTATGTTCTTAGTCTGTTCTTAGTTTTTTAATATTTTACCAATTTTTTTCTTTTATAAATTAAATGTCTCTCCAATCTTCGGGACTAGTTCAATACTTTCCAAAAAAAAAAAAAAACAACATCATTGTCTATTCTTGGTTAAGTGTTGTCAGTTCTTGGTTTATTATTGGTCTTTTCTTGATTTTTTCTTTTTTTACCAATTTTTTTTTCTCTTTTATAAATTAAATGTCTTTCCAATCTTCGAGACTTGTTCGAAGCTTTCCAAAAAAACATCACTCTCTATTCTTGGTCAAGTGTTGTCGGTTCTTGGTCTGTTCTTGATTTTTTCTTTTTTTACCAAAATTTTTTTCTCTTTTATAAATTAAATGTCTCTAAAATCTTCGAGACTAGTTTGAAGCTTTCCAAAAAAAAAACATCAATGTCTATTCTTGGTCAAGTGTTGTCGGTTCTTGGTCTGTTCTTGATTTTTTCATTTTTTACCAAATTTTTTTATCTTTTATAAATTAAATGTCTCTCCAATTTTCAGGACTAGTTCGAAGCTTTCCGGAAAAAAAACATCATTGTCTATTCTTGATTAAGTGTTGTCGCTTCTTGGTCATTCTTAGTTTTTTTCTTTTTTACCAATATTTTTTTCTATTTTATAAATTACAATGGTTATTAATACCTAAAAAATCAAAAAATATGTAAAAATGGATGTTTTTAATGTTTTATTAGAGTTTGTTATTGGTCTGTTCTTAGTCTGGTCGGTCAGTTCTTGGTCTGTTCTTGATCTAGTGGTCAGTTTTTGGTCGGTTCTTGGTCTGTTCTTGATCTGATGGTCGGTTCTTGGTCGGTTCTGGTCTGTTCTTGGTCTGTTCTTGGTCTGGTGGTCTGTTCTTGGTCGGTTCTTGGTCTGTTCTTGATCTGGTGGTTGGTTCTTGGTCTGCTATTGGTCCAGTGGTCATTCTTGATCCGTGGTCGGTTCTTGGTCATTCTTGGTCTCTTCTTGGTCCGTGGTCTTCTTGGTCGGTTCTTGGTCTGTTCTTGGTCTGGTGGTCTGTTCTTGGTCGGTTCTTGGTCTGTTCTTAATCTGATGGTCGGTTCTTGGTCTGGTGGTCTGTTCTTGGTCGGTTCTTGGTCTGTTCTTGATCTGGTGGTCGGTTCTTGATCTGTTCTTTGTCTGGTGGTCGGTTCTTGGTCTGTTCTTGCTCTGGTGGTCGGTTCTTGGTCTATTCTTGATTTGGTGGTCGGTTCTTGGTCTGTTCTCCATCGGTTTTTAGTTTGGTGGTCGGTTCTTGGTCTGTTCTTAGTCGGGTGGTCAGTTCTTGGTCTGGTCAGAGTTCTGGAGGGTCAGTCGGCGTTCGGGATGGTCAGTCGGTGTTCGTGAGGATCGGCCAGCGTTTGGGGAAGGTCGTTCAACGTTGGGGTGGTCGGTGAGAACCAGAGGAGAAAGAGAGAGGAAAGGGGGTCTGGGCATGGAAGGAAAAAGAAAAAAAAGGGTCAGTCGAGGTGAGAATCTGTTCAGTTTTGAGAGAAGAAAAATTAAAATGTACATGTAGATTAAAATAGGGTCCATTTTTAACACATAAGATACACGTCGGTGGTTTTTTGTTATGAAAAAAAAATGGTCTAGATCCCCAATTTCTATTTTCTTCCGGTCTCTTTCCTCAAAATTTCTCCTCCCAATTTCTCTTGACACACCTAGCGTATCAACGCTCTTTGTCGTTTAGTAAGTCCATTCCCAAATTCTCATCTCTCATCTTCCAACATTTTACTGCTGAGTCCTTTAGGGTTCATCCTTGATTTGCGCTATTTAGTAAAGAAAACATTGCTCGGTTCTCTGCAAATCCAATATGGTTGTGGCATAATTGGTACTTCATTTTTTTTTTTTTTTTTTGCTGGCAAACTTCTTTTTTAATTTGCATTTATCAATTTTGCCTTCTTCTCAAGATCAAAATTTTTTGGTGCATTTATGGATTATGATTGAAATCACCTGACAATGCTGATTTCCTTTAGTCGAGAATGTAAAATTTTTTTTTTTTGGGTTGTTTCGATTTATTATTCTTTGGATATCATTATCTGTATCACTTTAGTATCTTTTAGTGCTGTAGACTTGTATTAAAAGTTAAACATGTGTTAGGCGTTCTTCGGTGTTGTTCATTGGGACAAAAAATCTCACCCTTTAACCCGATTATCCTGTCCTATCTGACTATCCAACTAGAACTGGATGCAGTATTTGAAAAATCCAATTATACTTGAATTGTTTTTGTTATTTGATGGAAGGATTAATCTCCCTGGTGCCCCTGAACTTTGGGGTCATTCTCACTTTTCTCTCCCCTAAATATTGAAAACTCTCACTTTGTGCCCTGCAATAAAAGAAAATAAACGAAAATGGCGATTTTTCTTTATTTCTCTTGAGTTGGAAATATGTTTTATGTTTTTAGCTGTTAATTTTTACTTGTTTAGTTTTTGTTCTTGTTTCTCTAGAGGATTTCTTGTCCTCTATTCTTTGAACAGTTTGGAGTATCAATAAAATATGTTTCAATATGGAATAGAGTTGATGTTCAATATGATGGGAATGAGAAAAGAATGTTAACAAAGTGTGATATTTGCACATTAATTTGCAAGTCCATAATGATATTATTACTTTTTGTTAACTCAAGTTTACAAGTTTAGGACATGTTTTTTTCACAACTCAAACTTTTTACTATAATATTTTCTTTTACAAAAATTTAAATTTAAATGTTTTATTACATTATTTTCTCTCATATGAAATTCACTTATAAACTCAAGTTTGTCGAGTTGTGAATATAATATTTAAATGAACCCAATAAGGCTAATCTTGGATCTGTAGGTCCCATAATAGACCCAATCTTCCCTCAGGCTCAAAAGAGGCCCAACAAAATAGCCTTCTGATCATCATTATAGACCATAGCTGCCAAACAGAAAGACTCTTAGGTTAAAAAAAGGGGAAAAGGAAATCAGTAGGAAATTAGGGTTCACAACGAGGTGTCTTTGTTTGAGGTTCAGAATTTGGTTGAAAGTGAATTGTAGAGCGGATCCATTCACTATTCGTTTTAGGTATTCTCTCTCTCTCTCTTGTTGTTCGATCGATTTTTATATTTATTGTGCCAAACATTGCTTTGTTCTTCCATTACTAGATTTTTGTTTCTGTCCTTGTTTGGCTGCTCAAAAATCTACTCTGCGATTTCTCTATTTGCGTTTGCCTCTTTTTCTTTCTTTCTTCTTATTGTTGTTTTACCACAACCAAACGCCATTCATATTTTTCCCTTTAGAATCAGTTTTTGAATTTATTTCCATTTCACTTTTCAGTCCAATTACTGAGCTGATCTATGAGATTTATTCATTTTTTATTCTGAATCATGATTCATGATTCTCAGTATTTTTTTCTCACAAAAAACACACGCAAAACGAGAATAGTTTTAAATCATGATTTTAAATTCATGAACCAAATGTCCACTTAGACTAGAGTTATAAGCTTTAATTTTGGCTAGCTTCTATTGAATGCTTTGGTAATGATTTCTGGGATATACTAATGTCATTAATAGTTTCTTTTCAAAAAAAAAAAAAAAATTAATTAGCTTTTTAGACAATACAACAATAACAACAAGCCTTAATCCCAGCTTTTTAGACAATGTTGGAATCAAAAGGAAATATCAAGCAATTTCAATGTTGGAGCCCTACAGGTGCAGGTTACACAATGGGAAGTTTGAGCGTGGGTTTACTAGACGGCAGACACAGGCATAAGGTTTAGATATATATAATTGAGAAGTTATTGAGTAAAGAGCGTAACCCGTGATCATGTTAACTGATGGAGATTAGATAGTAAAAACCCGTTGTAGAAACTAAAACTTATTCCATAGGAAGTTGACTAGATTTTTTCGTGTAGATGAATAGAGTCCTCGCTCTTGTATTAAGGCTTTCCTCCGAATTTTCTAGTCAAATTACCATAAGCTTTTCATTTGAATAACCCTTGTTAATAATTCCAAGATGTTTTGAACTCTTTATTACATAGCGGTAAGTTTCCTGGAAATTATTTAAACAAGTTTTAAAAAATTAATTAGCCAGTTTTAACAAAAGGCAAAAACACAGAAACATAAATAATTAGAGCTGTAAGATGGAGATAAAGGGAATGCGAATGAAATGAAAACTTGTCTAATCCAATTTTCCTGCAATCCAATTTTTTTAAAAAATAGACTATTAGCTCTCTGTGTGCTCTTTGTTTACCTTTAATTCAAGAGGGGAGAAAGTAAAAGAAGTGCATAATATGGGGGATTCGTATAGACATGTTAAGGTAGTTTAAGTATTAAAAAAAAAAAAAAAAATTAATCTTGTGAAAACCTAATTGGAGAGACGAGGTATATTACATTGATCTATGTGGAAAGTCCTCGACAAATATGGATTCCTGATTAAATGGCGCTACCACATTAACATGATTTTGTGGTGGAATGTCCTACGAAATATGAATGGAATTAAAGTTTCCTATTAGTTTGTACATTTTTCCTGGTATCTGAGTGTCATATAAGCGCTTTTATTTGTAGCATCCTTTATTTTTGTAGCTTCCTTTATTTCTCTGAGCTCTAATGTGCAATTTTATATTCGAATAACTAAAATTCAACTTTGACAAAGATATTGGAGTGAACGTACTGAGTTTTTCCCTCTTCATTTTGGATCTTGTTTTTTGGTAGATCTTATTTTCTGTATGGGGACTCCAAACAGAGAAGAGTATGCTGCCTTTGAAGATAAGGTTAAACGCACAGTGTACATTGACAACCTCTCACCACGTGTTCACGGAATCTGTCCTGAGAACTGCTCTAAATCAGTTTGGGACTGTTGTAAATATACAGTTTATTCCAAACTACTTGGTGCCAGGAAATATTCCGCAGTGTGCACTCATAGAAATGGAGACCTCAAAGCAGGCCTTTTCCATTGTCTCAACGCTAGCACAGTTCCCTTTCATGATGTCCGGGATGCCAAGACCCGTGAGAGCACGTCATGCAGAAGCAGAGATGTTTGATGATCGTCCAATAAAGCCTGGTAGAAAATTACAATTTCGTTGGGTCGACCCAAGTGATCCCGATTTTGAGGTAGCCAAGAAACTTAAGCACCTTTGTCGAAAGCATTCTGCTGAGGCTGCATTCATGCATACGGTAATCTGGTGTACTTAGTAATTCGCTTGTGACCACAGTACTCTTGTTTATTTATACAAGACCGTCCTTTAGAATGTTCTGTTGTTCTGTCACTATGCTCACAGTTTTACTCCTTTTGTAGCAACAACAAAAAGAAAGAAGAGGATCTCACGAAGCAGCAAGAAGAAAGCCTGAAACAGAACTACAAAAAAATACGAGATGATAGATGGTCTCTTGGCTGACGGAACCGCTCGCCGATTGTCATGTTATTATAACATTAATCTTGGGGATGATTGACAGGCTTTCTCCTTCTTGTCTAATAGCAAGTAATGTCAATACTGGACACAAGTTCTTTTGTATCTGACCTTTAGTTTGAAGCCCTCTTTCCAGTCTGGAGAAGAAGCAAAGGCGGTTAGGCAAGCTAAGCTCTTTTCTTCAGTACTCACTTTCATTTTTATATACTTGGTGCCTAAAGATGTTTTATCATAGCTGTTCTCTTATGATATCAATTTCTTTGGTAGCCATGGGTGAATACTTACTGATGATTACTACCATCACCCACGTATTATGTTAGAAACAGAAAGAAATGAAAATTTAGGAAACCTTTTTATTAGCACAGGTATTCTAGAATAAATAGCAATGTGACACTTTGATCCTGAATTTTTGGTTTTTGGCAATGTTGTTCCCGATCATAAAATCGATAATGACTTTATGTGGATAGCAGAAATAATCATGATAACTTGACCCCTTTATATTTGAGCAGACATGGTCTAAATGTTGAATAAGAGACCTTTAGGCCGCATAATAGCTGACATTAAACTGATTATTAACCGTAGTCTAAAGTCCCCACTAGAGTCCTTTTCGTAGTCATAGTCGTTAGATTACAGTAAAAAGATATATATACTACAACAACAACAAGTTTTAATCCCAATTTAATTAGAGTCTATTATATAGATTTCATTTTTTCACGCAGCTCTGTTTGAAATTAGACTTTCCTGAAAGTTTAGATCTAAAATGTCTTTTCTAATTACTTCGGTCCACGTAATTCTTGGTTTATCTCTCCCTTTTCTAATATTAGGTATAAGAATGTCTTCCTAAACACAAACTAGTGCTTCTAGCAGTCTATATTGGACATGCCCGTGCTATCTCAAGCGGCCTTCACGCAACTGGTGCTTCTAGGTATATATATATATATTTTTCATTTTTTATAGTAGATAGGTAGGCTATTTGTTATTTTATATCTTGCATTGAGTTATAGAAAACTACGTATTTTGGAGTTCTCTTTTAGGTAAATAACGTAATTTTGATAAATACACGTTCATTTAAGGCTGTGCAAGTTAGTATTTTGGCCCCGTTTGGTGCGCACGATAGGAACACATTGGATAGCATAATTTTAGGGCAATGGATTGGAATGTATAGGAAAGGATCTTATTCGATTTTAGTTTAATCCAATCCCATGTTTAGTGTTGTGTTATTAGGAAAAGGGCATTTTTGTAAAAAGATTTAACATTTGGTTAAATTGTAATTTTCCAAAACTTGAGGGGCACAAATATAATTTTTTAAAATATTTTACTCATATAAAAATTGCAATTTGCTCCCTCAATTTTTGAAAAATTACATTTGGATTCCACATTTTATAAAAATTATAAATAGGTCACTAGTGTTTTTCACAATGTAAAGTCAAAAGTTATTCTATGATTCAGTGGGGATAACAACAATCCCTTCTAAGGGGATTAGAATTAATAACGAGCTGATGAAAGTTTATCTAATCCAATCTTTTAAAATTGTTCACCAAACACAGTATTAAAATTTAAGTCTATTCCATCTACCTTAATTGTGCGGTACTAAATAAGCCCTTGTGTATTGATCTGGAGTATAATTTGCTTTAAAAAAAGTAGAGTTTGCTGCAGTAAAAATTTTTAAAAAATAATCACATTTAATTTTTTATTACAGTAATAAATTTATATAAAATTATTTTTTAATTTAAATTAATAAATTATACGGGTCTTTTATTTATCCTTCAACTTTAACCACATGGGAATTGGAGAATTTTTCTCTCTCAAATAATAAAATACAATTTTATTTTGTCCGAAATCCCTCACTATTCCACGATTCGCTTTTGTCACTTTCTTTTGTACCCCACCCTGAAGGGGGGAAAAGAGAGAAACACAAACAAATGATTGAATAAAAAAGGACATTTCTTTTCTTTTCTTTTCTTTTTCTTGGGCACAATTTGTTTAGCAGTGTAAGATAAGATAAGATAATGATCTTCGAAATGACCATTGATTAGTCTTACAATCCTAAGAATCATTTTCACAGGGAACAGTTATTCCATAATTTCTGACAATAAAGTTTAGGTCTCGTTTATTTCACCGATTCGAGTTTTATTATAATAAAAAAATTTTAAAAACAGTTATATCTAATTTTTTTATTATAATAAAAGGTTTCATATAAAGTCACATTTTAACTCAAATTAAAAATTTGAATCAGCGAACTAAATGGATATTTAATTAATGAAGATTAACTAAGACCTTTTTATAAAACTTATACTGTTCATTTAAAAAAAAAAAAAACTTATATTGTTGTTGTAAATCTGATTTTTATTTTTTTATTTTGGTTTCAGCTTTCTTTCTTTCTTTTTATAAACATGTTTTCTGATAGAGCCTAAAAAAAAAAAAAAAAAAAAAAAAAAAATGGTTAGAATCTTTTGGAAATTCCTTAATTGTTTTTTATAATTAATTTCCTTGCAACAAATTTTGAGGAAAAAGATACTAAATCTATTACTATATTATAGAGGGGAGTTTCTTTTTGGTCACTATTCAAAAATTTGACCCATCTATTTTGCCTTCTTGTGTTAATATGTTTTATGCTTTCTTCTCCTTCTTCCTCACCTTCATAAATATTAAACCATTAGTTATAATTAGCTACACCTTTTTTTATATAATTCACAGAAAACTTTTCATTTATATAATAATAGTATACAATAATTAATTTTTTAAACTATATATATGAGTCTCTTTTTTATTATACAAAAATATGGTCTATCTATTTTGCCCCTTTTTTTTTTTTTATATATCACTTAAAATTTTAAAAATATTTATTTAGTGAATGAGACTCAATAAGGTTATCTTAAATTCTTTTATCATTTTTTTTTATTTCTTTCTTTCATCAGGATTTTTTTTTTTCTTCTCTGAAATTGGTTTCTCTTATAAAATCCTCTTTATTCTTTTCTCACGTATCAATCTAATTAATATAAAATATTTATTTTAATACTTTATGCATAAAATTGTCACACCATATGATAAAATAAATTACAGTTTAAACGCTAATTCGTTATTTTGTCTATTTAAAATAATTTGTTACTTTGTTAGTATCTAGTCTGGTTGAAATATTAAGAATTTATTTTTCAAAAAAAAAAATCAACGAATTTTTAATAATTACGTTCTAGTTCCATTAATAATTACTCAAAATATAAAAATTTAATAAAATAACGTGATAAAAATTTAATTTTATTAATTATCATAATTTTTTTAATATAAATTATTTAACTTATATACAACCGTTATATTAATATCGATTATCGGATAAATATTAAACTAACTATTAAAATTACACTTATATAAATTTATTCAGACAAAACAAAACAAAACAAAAAAAACAAAAACAAAAACAAAAACAAAAAAAAGAAAGAAAGAGGAGAAAGAAAATCCAGTCTCAGCCACAGCTGACCAATGAAAATCCACCATTATATTTCACATGCTGATCTCTTCTTCAACATTTCCTTTCCTCACTCATATCTTATCTCTCCTTTTCCCTCCACATATCTATTTAGTCTCTCCCTCCCCCTTTCATTCTCTTCTTCCAAACCTCTCCACCACCATAACCCAACACCAAAAAAAAAAAAAAAAAACCCAAACCCAAGTAAAAACCAAACCCATCTCTCTCTTCCTTTTTCTCTCTCTAGAACTCTCTCTCTCTCTCTCTCTCACACTCCTCAATGGCCACAAACACTCTCCACTCCATACCCCACAACCACCACTCTCTCTTCAAACACCACCATTCCTCAGACGCAGCTCCCTCTCTCTTTCTCAAACCCACCACCACCCTCACAACCAAACTCACTTCTCTCTCCTCCTCCACCCTCACATTTTCTCTCTCCCCAAACGCCACCACCACCACTTCCTCCTCTTTCTCCGCCGCCGCTTCCTCGACCTCCCTTGACCTCCTCCGCAGCCATCTGGCCGCCGCCGACTTCCGACAGGCCGACGAGGAGACCCGCCGCCTCCTCATAGCCCTCGCCGGCGACGCCGCCCAGAAGCGTGGCTACGTCTTCTTCTCCGAAGTCCAGTATATCCCCGAATCCGACCTCAAAGCCATCGACGAGCTCTGGAGAACCTTCAGCGACGGAAAATTCGGGTACAGCGTCCAGAAAAAGATCTTCAACAAGGTCGACAACGACTTCACCAGATTCTTCATCAAAGTCCGGTGGATGAAGAAGCTCGACAGCACCGAGTTCGAGCACTACAACTACAGGTCGTTTCCGACGGAGTTCGTCTGGGAGATCAACGGCGATACTCCCGAGGGGCATCTGCCATTGACGAACGCTTTGAGAGGGACCCGGTTGCTCAACAGTATTCTCTCTCACCCGGCATTTAACGACGTCGTTGAAGAGCAAGAAGAAGAAGAAGAAGAAAAAAGACGTTGTTGAAGGGATAGGGTTGATGAAGAAAGGTGCGACGAGCAAGAGAGTTTTCAAATCGGATTACAGCTTTTGATGATATAATATATATATATATATATATATATATATTTTATATTTATATTTATAGCCAGTTTGCTACTACTATTTCACTATATATTGTGTTTATACGTAGGAGGAAAATGAGACTATTAATTATTATTGGGTTTTGGAATTTGTACGTGCTTTTGTATTAGTTTTAAAATAATTTTATTTTCAATATAAAGTAAAAATAAAATTATTTTGAGAATTATTTTGTTACTGATTTTAAAATTGTGTTTAATTAATTTTTAAGAGATTATTTTAAATATAATAAAAAGTAAAATTGTGTTTATTAATTATTATATTATAATATTATTGATAAGTATTAAAAAATAAAAATAGAAAAGTAAAAAAACAAGTTTTGAGTGTTTTCTAATTCTTCAATAAAAATTATTCTCATTATTTTCGTTTTTATTTTAATTTTTAAAATATTTATTAAATAAATGTCGATTTATTTTATTTTTTATTTTTTATTTTTTGAAATACGTAAAATTTGTTTTTGAAGATGGTGCCAAACACACACGTAGCGGAAATGTAATTGATTGTACCATTTTTTTTACCATATATATTTTTTTTAAACACTTTTTGTTATTACCATTTCTAGTTTTCTATTCCCACAATTGACGAGTTACAAGAATCCAGGCAAATAACCAACTGGCTATATAAGATAGAGAATGTTGTGATAAGAAAACAAAAATTGTGAATTCTATTTGATGACGTAAAACGAAACTTTTTTTTGGTGTCGAGAATGCGATAATTTACCCATTTTATATTGATACTTAAAAATTTCAGACATTTAAGTTATATAATATAATAGGCTTGTGAATGTCAAAAAATACGACATGATTAATCTCATTAGTGTCTCTTGAATTTTAAAGTTATTTCTAATTTGCTACTTAAACTTTGAAAATTCTCACTGTGAATTTTACATTTATTCCATTTAAGCCCTTGTGTAAAAAAAATTAATTATTAGATGGAAAAAATGAGTTATGTCACGTGGTTTTTATCTATTTATTTTTAACAGAAAATAAAACAAAAAGACCATATGAATGCATTACTCTTTTTTTTTCTATCTTTTTTTTAATAAAAATTACAACATAAAAAGTTAAGTGGGAACAATTTAAAATATATGGGGCAAAGAGAGGATTAATTGTACTAAAAAAAATTATAACATATGCCTAATTATACTATAATCTTTTATGAAAGATAAATGAGATTTATTAAGTCCAAAGAAAAAGGCAAAGGAACAAAAAATGAGCCATTATGTTGCTTTGCAGATTAGAAAAATGGATAAAATATATGTGAGGTTTATTATTATATATTAATTAGCTTTGAAAAATAAATTCTGTGTTTGAAATGTGGCTGCATTTGTTCCCTTAGATGAAAAGTGTATGCCTGGTTAACTTACCAAGCGTGAAGAAACAAATTGATTGAAAAAATATTATACACCCTTTGGTTGAAGTACAAAAGTAGAAAATGAGGCATTCCCTCTTCTATATAATCTATAGATATGGAAATGTCTTTAGCTCGACAAATATAATATTTTTTTGTCCTATATAACATTGGGCCCATTTAGTAATGTTTTCGAGGGAAGAAGAAAATAGGTCAAGACTTGAGATGAATTAAAATTAATAGGTCAATAGTTTACATATGTTAATAAATAGGCTAAATTACTATTTTTATCCATAACTTGTCTGGTTATCAACCATAACTTGACAAGTTATTGTCTATAATTGTCTATAACTTGTCTGAACCATAACTTAACAAGTTTGTCTATAACTTATCAGGTTATGAACCATAACTTGACAAGTTATAGCCTATTAATTTCTATAACTAAAAATTGGCCTATATACTTTCTTAAGCTTTTCATATTGGCTTATTTTCTACTATTTTCCTTTTTTTCAAAAGGGAAAAAACGAGAAATACCACTCAACATAATAAAAAAAATATTATTTATACAATTCCCTAAAATATAAGTAATTGTCATTCAATTTATAAAGAGAAAACAGAAAGACATGATAACACTTAATTATAAATGGCATAAACAATAGGTTTGTATAAAAATATGTCAAATCATGTACTTTTCTCTTTTCAAAATAGTTTTGTTTTCAGTGTAAAAGTGACAACGAGATTGTTTTGATAATGATGCTAGGATTGATTTTAAAATTACATTTTATTAGTTTTTTAAGAGATTATTTTGAGTATAATAAAAAAGTGAAATTTTGTTTCGTTATATTAATGAATTTATTCTGAGTACATGTAATTAATAATCTTAAATTAATATAATATGTAATTAATAATTAATAATCACTTAACAAATAAGTATTAAATATATTAATAATATAATAATAATCAATATATTATTATTAATTAGTATATTAGTAATTAAGTCATATAATAAATTAAGATGCTAGATACTTAAAATAATATTTAATAATCAGTATATAAGTAATTATGTTAGTAATGTACTCATAATTACAAGTTTATAAATAATTAATTAATGCACAAATAAAACTAAATTAGTATATCAATAATTTATTAGTATTTTATCTACTAATTAAATAATTAACTAATTAATTACTCATGTTTATTTAATAACTTATCATTTGATTTATTATGTGATCTATTTTTTGTAATTATTCTTTCAAAATACAAATTAACTACTAATTATCAATTATTAATAATTATTGCTTTTAAAGAATAAGTTATTATTGACTAGTATATTCGAAAATTAATTATTATAATATAATATTAATTATTAATTGAGTAATGCTTTATGTATTTTTTATTTATTAAATATTTAATGTATTACATATTACATACTAATTATTTATTATTTATTTAATAACCTATTATTTATTATTCCATTATTAACATACTACTATTGATTATTCTATTATTTATATATTATATAATCAAATTTTGACCATTAATCTTTAACTAATAATTAATTAGTACTTATTATTATTTATTTTTATAAATAAGTATAAATTTTGTAATAAGAAATTAATATTTAACTCATTATTATATATTTATTAATTAATAATTAATAATTATTTAATATGACACCGTCAATAAGTATTAGAAAATGAAAACAGAAAAAGAAAAATAACATTTAATCATTTTTTAATTCCTTAAGAAAAAACCATTCTCACTGTTTTTTTTTTTTTTTTTCATTCTCATCTTCAAAATACATTTGCTGAACAAACATAGTCTACAAACTGTTTTTTTATTTTCGTGCCTCAAAATACGCTTCCGCATCCGAAAATGTTTAGAAACCAACATTATATTAAAAAATTAATTGCAAATATGGCTCCACTAAAAGAAGCATAAAAACCCCCAAATCAAAGAAAAATGTTACTTTGTTGATTTCCTGTTTCTTGTCGATTGTGTAAACGAATTAGAACAAAACGAAAATCTTGGCTTTTTTGTTGTTGTTGGTGTTGATTGGTACTATACGAATTGAGTGAAAAATCTCACCCCGATTTCGGGAAACGAATCGGAACTAGGAAACCTGAAAAGAAAAAGAGGAGAAATCACATACTTGATAGATGAAAGAAGCTTTCAGTGAGAAATGAAAGATGTGTGTTTAAAATTCCTTCGAAAATAATTTTGTTTTTTTGTATGAAAATAAAAATAAAAATATTTTTAATTTTAGATAAAAATCATTTTTAAATATGTCAAACGCAGTTTTTCTCTCATTTTCATTTTTTCTTTCTAAAAAAACGTAAAAAATAAAAACAAAAACAACTCTAAACACAGTCAATAAGTAAATTAAAGATGAGGAGCAACTGGTTTAATATTGCCGTCACTTAAAAGATTCATGGGAAAATGGCCTTCAATCTTTACGAACATATGTGCCATTGGCATGTGTTTCTAGTTGTCTCATTTTTTTTCTTAAAAATTGATGTAGGAGTGACACAACCATTCGTCTTAAAATTTACAATTAATAGAAAACATGTAATTAAATATTTTAAACATCAAGCATGATCAGACTCGAAAATTCACCCCAAAAATTACTCGTTTGCGCCCTTATTTAAAAGAGTTCCTTCCTAATATACAGGCCAAACACTTCTTCGAGACCCACACTATGTAAGCCACCCCCCAAGTTTAAGTATACTCTTGCGTCAAAAATTATAATAAATTAATAGGACAAATTTTTTATAACCACTTTTTGATCATTTAGTTGAATCTGTGTGTGCTTATAGTATGTTACAACAACTCTAATGCAATGCTATAATTAATGTGTCGTTGTAAATTTAAAATTTGAGAGCAAAAAAAAATATTTTCCATTGTAATGATACTTATTGTGTCAAATTTATCATATGTTATATTTTGTGGTGAAATTTCCCAATAAATATAACATATGGCAAAATATTTGATTACTATTGATTCATATGTTTATTTGTTCATTTAATCATTATAACTTTTGAATTTTTAAATTATTTTAAAATTAAAAGTTAACTTTTATAACTTTTAAAGCCGGATGATTATAGTAAAAAATACATTTAACATTTAAAAATAAGCATTAAATCACAAATAAAAATAACTATCATAACACTTTTCGTATTATATATACAATTGACATTTGGAGATGATGTTACATCTAAAATCGACTCTTAACATATCTTTTGATATGACATCTAACATATATATATATATATATATATATATATATATATATATATAAGGTGAAATGGTTAAATGGCCAAATCAGCCATTACAAATGAAGAAATACAACTAGGATACTTCTCAAGCCAATATTTGTCTTCTCTTAAAGAAAGGGCAAAATGTGTTGGTGTGTGGACATTCATATTATTGTTAAATGTCTCAAATTCGTTTTGATAAAATTACTATTTTGTGTTTTTAGATAAGTTATAATACTAGTTATGACTCATGATTGAATATGATATTCAACTTTTCTAAATATATGAAAGAAAATAAATATAGACAAATTAGAGACACTTATTATTGCTTAGGTTGCATTCACGTTAACAAAGAAGGCATTCGATCGCGAAGGCAATATTAATTCCGTATATATCGGCTATGATAGAAACTTCTAAAGTTAAAATCATTTAATTTTGGAGTAAAAGTGGTTTTTTTTTTTTTTTTTAAATATAGATAAGTTATAGATATATGAAATATATATAATGTTAGGAAAATTATATAGATAGAAATTGGTGTGGTTTAATTTAGTTTTGTTGGTTTAAAATGGTTTGTTTCACACCCCTACTTACAACCAATGGTAGTCTCTCTGTTTTTTTTTTTTTTTTTTTTTTTTTCTCGCTAAAGTCCAAATGGTACTCCTAAATGTATGTTCCTATTTGTTTATTATTTATTTATTAATGTTTGGCTATATACAACTCTGTAAGTTAGCAACATGAATGAAGTAAGCAATAAGCATTGGAGGAAAAAAAAAATGATTAGGTAGCCTCTGGCTTATGATTGTGGAGAATTGTCGCATGCATCTTTTTTTTTTTTTTTTTTTTTTACAACACACGGGATTGAACCTTCTACCCACTCTACCTAATCCCCAGTGCCACTAAGTCGAACTAAGTCAACTAAGAAATACTTTAGCAAAAAGATTCAACAAAGAAATGAAAGACCAAAAAAAAAAAAATTTTTTTTTTTTTTTTTTACGCCTATACGAGCTTCAAAGCCTACAAGTGATAAAATTTTGAAGGCATAAAACTACTTTCCAAATGCGAAAAGAAGCTTTTGTTCTTACCGGAAGACATGATTGTCCAACTATCCAAAAAGTTAAAAGCATTTCAGAAATCCTCATTCCATCACAAGTTATCAGCTCTTTAAGTTGAACCCGATATGCAGCCCTTGGGAATTCACAACCAAGAACAGCAATCAGAAACAAATGGAAAGCATAACCCCCAGTAGTTTATAAAAGCAAAGCTAAGTATGGCTTTGACATGAAAATTTCTCAATTATGGTAACGTGGACTTATAGGCGGCTAATAACAGCTTCCACCTCAGTTGGAGTGTACAAATGATATGTTGGAGCCACCTTTGCGATATCGACATTGTTCGGAGTGACCTGTAACGAGACCCAACATAATCAATCTCAGTTTAACAAAGAAAGAGCTCGATCAACCTGGATAAGGTAGTGAAATAAAAGCGAAAAAGGAACTGATGGAGTTGGTGCCAGATATGATTCACCTTCTCTTCCATAACTTGTTTCAGAATAGAAAGAGCAATAGCCTCAGCTTCCTTCAGAGTTAGGTCCTGCAAAAATAAGATATTCATCAATATCATCAGCTACTTTGGCAATTTACTTCAGGAAGCGGGACAAAGTTGAAACTGTGTATCTTGCTTCTGCAGGATATATTCAATCTCGAGACTATATAAACAACAATTCTATCAATGTAAGACATTTAGTTGTGCTACTTATCATTGATGAAAAAAGTATGGAGTGTTTCCCTTTCCTCCATTCATATGTTTCCGCTAACCAAATTAGTGTTGCCGTTCTTATTCTTAAAAGTATTTACTTTCAACTTTCTTTAGCGAAGAAAAAAAAAAAAAGAAAGAAAGAAAAGTATTTACCTACATCAAACTCCTTTTTTTCCCATCCTTTCTTTTCCTATTTCGTGTTGGTAAGTTTATAGAAAGACATGTACAACTAACCAGATCTTTTTTTTTCTTTAAAAAAAAAAAAAAAAAAAACACTACTGACCACAGTAGATCACAATAGTCCCGTGTTTCTTTCCCTCTCAAATCACAAAGGACTCTTGACCATCGGAAATATCATATCAGCACCTTCCAATTTCAAAATTATCACAATAGTACCCAAGACTCAATTTTTAGGTTACATTTACAGTATGAATTGAATAAATTGCACGGCTGTCTCAAGTAATACCTTGGGGAGGGATAAATACAAGGGCAATTAATTCGTATTGTAATTGTGCAGCGAGGCATCATCGACATAAAATTGAACTATGAAAGATATTTTGCATCACCAAAAAAAAAAAAAAAGCAAAACAAACATATAAATATGATAGGTTGCAACTTGATATTGCATTACCAAAAAAATAAGTAAATAACCCCAAGTACCAATATGATAATATCCCTTTAACGTAAGAAGAATGCACTGCACAGTATTGACACAGTAATTAGAAACAAAGGTACCTTGTTGTATTGTTCTTGCAGAGAGCTGTCTGCTCCTTCAGACCCTGACCCTATAGCTTTTGCATTGCATTGCCAAAACGTGCCAGATGGATCAGTGTGGTATCTGCAATTACAAGTTTTAGTTTAGAAAAAGTAAAATTAAAGAGAGAGAGAGAGAGAGAGACACACACACACACACACACACACACAAACTCTTAACACTTCAAAAAAGAAAGCACACGCCTTGCAGTTAAGAAATTTAAGAACATGTTTTCTTGGTTTCCAATTCTTCCTGTCTTATTCAAGACGAAAAAATTCAAAATGATTGACTTCATGCCTTGAGGGCATAATCCTGGCCTAGATCAGAATGAACGGCTTAGCCTATGATTTTGATTGAAACTTGAAAAACTTCAAAACTTCAAAATATCCCTCGGCAAATAATGCTTACAACTTAATATAAAATTGCTTTACAATCAGATTTTAACTTATATGGTCATATTCTGCTTCCCATTCCAGATCAATGCAAATGTTCACCGTAAGTGAATTAGTGCTCACAACATGAACGCACTGCTGGAGAAGACAGAAAAAAGAAAAAAAATTTGCAATACAAACCAACACTTACAAGCTTGGGCCATTCTCATCATGACCAGCAATCAAAAGAGATACTCCAAATGGTCGAGACTGCATGCGAAAGTATGATTGATTAGCAGGTGTATATGAAAGGTTCCAAGATCAAATAATACAGACAACAGATTTTTCTTAAGCATAGAAGAATGGAAATTCATTTAGGATCTTCAAAGAAAGAGCATTTGACCTATGAAGGCTACAAAATATCTGCAAACAGCTCAACAGACGGTAGTGCATAGACATGAGAACTTGATACGGATGCCATTGAAAAAGTACTTATTACTGGAGGGAAAACAAGTAGCATATATATACAAATATGCACAAATTTTGACTAAAACCCAACTACAAAGTTCCAGAACTGAAAACCTGACCATTACGATTGTGCAACTTGATAAAAAATATATATATATAAACCCTTGCAGATCCTATGATATAACTGTGAACTAGAAGTACATGTCCTTCGGTCCTTGGTAAGCCTGTGGTTTCCGTCAATAAATCTATGGACTATCGATAAAATAGGTCATGCTGGACGCACCCTGTATTCTCAAATGATAAACTCAGGCATCGTAAAATGAAAGTGTATTTGTATTTTTTTTTTTTCCTGATAGTGCTATTGAATTAACAAAAATTCAAGAGCCCTTTTCTGTCGTTTTCCAAACCTCTTTGGATTGTCAACCCTTACACAACCTATCGATTACGTCCTTCTATAACCTTGGTAATGGTAGTAACATTTCTTGGAATTTTCATTTGAGAAGGAATCCTAGTGAGAGGGAGTTGGGTTAGGTGGTGGACCTGTTATAATTTTGTGGTGGTGAGTGTCGGTTTGGAGGATAGATGGGTATAGGAGTTGGAGGATTCGGGTCTGCTCTCATGTAAATCCCATTTTAATTCTTTAATTGAGAACCAGTCTCTTTCCCTTTCACCTTACCCATTTTGTTTGGAAAATCTCATAGGAAACGAAAATTCAAGTTTTTGGTTGGCTGCTCACCTTTTGTAAATTGAATACTCAAGACTTGTTGCGCAAGAGGAAGCCTTTCCTCTATATTTCCCCAGGATGCTGTGTGTTGTGCAGGTTCAAAAACGAGACATCGAATCATTTACTTCTTCACTGCTCATTTTCCTCGAAGATTGGGTTTAACATTCTTGGGGAGTTTCGTTCTCAATGGGGTCTTCAAAAAGTGTTACTGATCTGATGGGTGAAGAATAGATTTATTGGTTGGGAGGAATAAGAGAACAAAATGGTTATGGAACACAGTAACTGTAGCCACGTTATGGGCTCTGTGGTTGGAAAGAAATAATCGTATATTTAATGGAGTTGAGGAAGATGTTAGAAGTGTCTGGGATCGCATAGTTTACAGGGTTGCTTTGTGGACTTCGCAATATATAGAATTTGAAGCTTTTTCATTCTCTGATCTCTCAAGGGGATGGGAATCCATATTGTCATAGCTATGCTTCCCTTGTAGTAGTTTTCTTTTCTTGCTGTTCTAATGATTTTCGTTTTTAATTGTTCGTGTGAGGACCTCTTGTCCTCTGGTGTACTTTCTTTTCATTATTACAGAAAGTTCATTTCTTATCAACCAAAAAAAAAAAAAAAAAAAAAAAAAAACAAAACAAAACAAAGAAGCAAAAATTATACACCATACAAGAAAAAAAAAAAAAAAAACCCACAAAAAGAAATGTTTAAGGGCCCGTTCTTTTCATAGGTTTGAACCACAATTCAAACCTTTTTACTACACTATTTTTGTCACAAGAATTTGAATTTCTATTCAAACCTACGAAGCCTACGAAGAGAACGGGCCCTAAATGATTGTTGAATACCTAAATCAAGTAAACTAGGAACAGAACAGATGTTCTCCAACATGAACACCAATAGAACTTACGCTTAAGCTTAAAGGAGGTATGTGAGCTTACTAGATTGCAACCATACTCAACAACAGACATTAAAAAGGCTTCAAAAAGTTCAGCCATAGTAAGCTAATCTCAATAAGTTGTCTAAATATCATAAACAAACAAACAGGAAAAAAATATATAAAGATAAGGAAAATATAATTGATTACTAGAGTAGTTTAATACCATGGATTCTTCATCACCCTCGCCAAATCGTAGGGCCAGATCACAAAGAGCCTGCGTTGTGGACTCTACAGTCATTGGCTCACCATAGGAGAACTTATGATTCTGAAAATACGATTAAAAACTTCAAAAATCAGTACCAGAGGCCATGACTTTGCTACATTCTAATTCATTACGAGAAGAAAATGACCTGAGTTTCGACTCGTGCGTGTTCAACGAGTGTACGAGCATCAGCAATCAATCCACTCATGGCGCATCCTATATGCTCATCGATTTCCATAACTTTCTCCACGCTGCTAGGTTCCTGAAAGTGAACAAAACTAAGATCCTCTCCCTTTGATACTTCAAACATCATCAATAAAATTTGATAAATGCCAAAAGAAAAACAAATTCCAAATGCACATACCAGAAGAGGGGAGGTAATTCGCTTCTCAACTGCGAGCACAACACCTTCTTTTGTTTTCAACCCAATTGCAGTTGAACCAAGCTGTAATATAATTTCAATAAAACTGTTAAAACCCAGATAAAAGCAACAATTGAAATTGGTGTAAACCAGAAACCAAAAAAAAAAACAAAGAAAAAAACAGAGTAAAAAACACAAAACTAAATTACAAATAGAAAGTGTGAGGATTTTTGTACGTCAAAATTACAGCTTGGTATTAGTAACCATCTCTACCAGTACATATTTTTTCTTCCCATTTACAAAATTCCCAGAAAATATTTGTTCTTATCTGACATTGATACATATCAGAACACGCAAAATAAATAATATAAAAACACAAAATATTGAACCTAAATTACGAACTAGAAGTGCATCTATGATAACATATTTGTTCTTTCCGTCTAGAAAATTCCCAGAAAATATTTGCATCTTCAGAAACTGGGATTATCACATACCTTAATGGCTTCAATAGCATACTCGACCTGAAACAGTCGGCCTTCAGGAGAAAAAGTGTTGACTCCTCTGTCATACTCGGTCCTTCACAAATGAAAAAAAAAAAAGAAAAAAAAGAACACCAATTTATTATTATTATTATTATTTTGCTAGGGGAAAAAACAAAAAGTATGCAAGAATTAGACCTCGTAAGAAACATTTTTGCTTGATTGGGATTAAAGTCCTGCAGAAAGTAGAGCTAATTAGCATCAGAAGAAGAAAGGTCGATCTGGGGAACAAAAAAAAAAAATTTAAAAAAAAAAAAGAAGACATGGGATTGTAAAACTACAATAGGGGATCTCAGTCTAGGGTTTTAGAGAGAAAGGATTTACTTGTTAGAAAAAGGAAATCGCGTTGGTCTAGACTAGACTTGGCTGACTAACAGTACCACTGTTATGATATGAGTTGGGGTGGTCTCACGGCGAGTAAGCCCCAAGAGAAGGAAGAAAGGGATTTGAGTCTTGAGAAAATGACCGTGAATTAGGACATGTTTTCGCTGATTTAAATTTAATTTAAATTAAAATGTAAAAAATTTTATTATAGTAAAAAAATTAAATGTAATTATTTTTTAGAGTTTTTTATCATAATAAAATTTAAATTTTAAATTTTAATTGATGAAATAAACTTAAATTTATAGTAAACTTTGGTTTCATGAATTTAATTTTTTAATGATATTTTTTTGAGAGTTTTTAAATGTATTAAAAAAATTAATTGTAATATTTTTTGAGAAGTTTTAATTGTAAAAGTTTAAAATTTAAAATTTAAATCGGTAAAATAAACGAGACATTAAAAAAATAGTTTTTTTTAATGACCTTTGTCTGTGATTGATTAATTTGGTTTATAATTGGTTAATTGATATCAAATTATTGACAAAAAAAATAAAACAAAAAATTCAATTTTTTTTCCTAAAAAATAAAAAGTTTGACTGTTTACTGAAAATGTGATTAGGAAAAAAAAAAGGTCATTTACCTAATTTCCTAAGGAAGATATGTGCTTTTTCTTAGTATTAATTCCATGAAGGAATGGTCTTTGAGTTTTATCTCTGATTTTATTTTGGTTCTGAACTTTTAAAATATATCGCTTTGATTTTTTAATTTTTATTTTATTTTAATTTTAATCTTTTTATTAGTTAGATATTAAATAGTTAATAGAAAGAGTATGACTCTGTTTAGAATTGATCTCGTTTTTATTTTTTATATTTTTTGAGAAAGAAAAAATGAAAACGTTTTCAAAACGGCGTTTGGCACAATAAAGACAAAAAAGGGAAATAAAAACGATTTTTTGGTTTAGTGTCAAATGAGAGATAAATGAAAACGACTTTTAATCGTTTTTCATTTTTTATTTTCATTTTCTCCTCTCTCGAGCAAAGAGAGAGAAAGATAGACATTATTGAGTTTTTTTATACTGAAAATAATTTCTTGATAAAACTATCAAACATATTTTCAAAAGTAATTTCTATCTGAATTGAAAACATTTTCATTTTTACTTTCATACAAAAATTAAATCGTTTTAAAACGAGTTCTAATCGCGTCCTATAATCAAGTTCTAAATGCACCCTATGTGTTCTTCACGTGTAAGGTTGATGAAGTTTGATGTAAGGACTAAAATTGAAAATGAAAAACATTATGAAATGAAGGCGATGGCCTTATCGAAACTGAAAGCAGCCTCATGAGTAATGAGACACACAGAGAGAGCCAAGGAATCTGGTTATGCCCATCTTCTTCTTCTTCTTTCTTTTTTTTAACGTAAATATGACAATTTCATTAAAAAGTCACCAAAGAGTTAGAATACATTATTATATTAAAGCCATTGAAATGAGTACCACTTCCAATAACGGGGAGGACACATCCCAAAAGTGGCTATATAACATTTAGCCACAGAAAATCAACTCAAAGTGAGCCAAATCCTAGTTCTGTAATAGATCTCACACATACACATATACCTCAAACTAGTAGCGGTGGGGAAACTAACCGCTGACTGAGGGAGAAAACATCACAGAGTGAGAGAGTTGGGGAAACCACTCTTTAGTTGGAGAAACACACTAGAGGATGTGGAAACTATCGCCATTATTACAGCAAAATAAAGAACAAAATACAATATATATATATATATATATATATATATATATACACAAACCACAACCTACACAAGAGAGATCTAGTTAGAGATGGTGTGAACACCACAAACATGCAACTCCCTCCATGAGTTTCCAGAGTCCACAGCACCCTTTAAAGATCTTGTAAAACCACTGAAAAACTCATACCTTCACGGGCTAGATCTGATGAAGTGTCACCTCTTCTAATTACACAGAGCCCACCACCTTGTAGATCATCTCGCTAGAGGTCAGGGATAAGATTTTTATGGCCAAAGGTTTGGCGACGCACTGAATCTCCAGCCACAGAGAAAGGTTGACAGAGAAACTTAGAGAGAAGGAGGAGAACAAGTTTTAGAGAGAAAGCATCTTTTTTCTATTTTTTTTTAATGTTTTCGTTCAAATGGTTTATGCACATCCTTCTCACAAGAGGAGTTTTTTTTTTAATTACAATTTCATCAACATTGGTTGCATGGATTTCTAAAAACTTATGTCTGATTTCCAAACTGATTCAATCTAATTAGTTTTCTAATTTCATAATTGAATCTAATTTAATCTAATCTAATCTAATTAACATCATACTCTAGCCAAAATTAGATTGATTGAATCAAATTAAGCGGTTATTAATGATCGATATATGTAAGTTAATGTCATATTCAAAGTACCATTCATAACCATTGCAAGACAGGGTCCTTTTTTTCTAGCGGGTCGGGAGATAGATAATTTGTTAAATTTTATATTAGAACTTTTAAACTTGAATGATAATTTGTGAGATTTTGAATTTTACGATGCGTCGTTCAAGTTTACAAGTTCTAACATAAATTATTATAAAATTAAAATTTCACAAATTATCGTAACTTTTATAACTTTATCGTTCGAATTTATAAATTTTAACGTAAAATTTTACAAATTATTATATTTTCCAGTACGATACCAAGAATATTCCTTCGACAGCATATAAGAATCCTTGTAGGACATGTCCTAGTCCTACTCCTAGTCTAAAAAGTAAGACGTAACCCGTCTATTTTGTCATGGGAAAGACTACTAATAAACTAGGTTTATAATATCTCTCTTTCTAGGTTTAGAGATGTCAAACGTGCCGTGCCGGGCCGGCACGACACGCTTGACCCCAGGCCCGTGATTCCGCCTGGGCCGCGGCAGTGCACCACCCTGCAGACAAGCAGGGCCTTGCACTCGGCCGGGCCCGAGAAGAAAAACTCAGTCCGACCCTGGCCCCTGCCCCGTCCATGAGGGCTGTGGCGCTGCTTGGGCCCAGCCCCTTCAAGGGCCGTGCACAGGCCCCTTCAAGGGCCGTGCACAGGCCCAGGCCCTTGAAGAAGGGCCGGCGCTCAGGGCCTGGCCCTGCCCCTTGGCCCTTGTATTTTTAAAAAAAAAGTTATTCAAAAAATATATATCATATGCCCCAAAAGATGTGATTTTATTGAATTGACGTAATAGGAGTACACATAAATGATCGCTCGTTAAAAACCTTGCTAAGTAAAACCCGTGGAGAGATCGGGACAAAACCTCAAATAAGGAAAAAAGAGTGCAGTAGCTAGGAATAGTAAATTACAAATCTAAGTGCTTCCAGAAGATTCTGTTATTTCTAAGTTAGAAAAATATTCTTGCATCGAATCATCTGTGTATTGTTGTTTTCGTCTTCTGGCATCTTCCCAGTCTTTAACGCACATTAGTCCCTCCAAGATGTCTGGATGCATTCTGCTTCTCTTCTCGTCAAGAATTCGGTTGCTTGCGCTAAAAGCTTGCTCTGATGCTACTGTTGATACTGGAGTTGTCAGAATGTCACGAGCTATTATGGACAGTGTTGGAAAACGATCTGTCTTGCTCTTCCACCATTGTAAGATGTCTAGTTTGTCGTCATCGATTACAAAATTTGCTTCAAAATATTTGACTAGTTCCGTAGACGCTTGTGTTGAGGACGATCCTGCCGTTTTCTCTTTCTTCTTCAAGAAACTCCACGACGATCCTTTAGGCCCCAAACTGGTAGTTGATGACGAAGTTCCCTGTTCTTTTTGACCTGTGCTATATTTTACTTCATACAAACTAAAAACTTTTTCTAACATTTTCTTAGCGTCAGTAATAGTTAGCTGCATATCTATATTTAAATTCTCTGCGGTAGCAGTCATTAATGATTCAGTTGCATCTACTCCGCACCTAGGATCTAAAATAGTTGCCAATGCATATAACATAGGACAACCTGACCAATAATTTTTAAATTTATTTTCCATTAAGTTAACTATATTTTCAAAAAGTTCTGTATCCCTATAATAAGAAAATGTTTCAAATATTAAATAGTTGATGTAAAGCTAAATGTGCATTGGATAATAAACACCGTAAAGAAATTCAAAGAGCATTGTAAAAAACTTCTAAAAATTTAAAAAATACTCAACAATTTGCCAATCGAATCGAAAATTAAAATTTGATCGTTCTTCTTTTTACATATGTCGTGATAAGTCATGAATATGGGAGTGCCGCCTTCAACATTAAATATGTTGAATTCGACCTATGTCTCACGCCGGTTGGAAACTTTCTTGGGCGATCCGACCGTTCTCGCAATATTGTTTGAATTCTTGGAGCCGAGCTCCGGCGGATATGAAGGATAATGCTTCTCTAATATTTGTAAGATTAATTGAGATATGTTCAATTCCTGCTTGAACTACTAAATTAATTATGTGACATGCACACCGTTGATGAAAAATTTCCTCCAAATGCGGTTTCAAACTACGTTTAAATAGATTAATTGCAATTTGTATTAGGCGACGCATTATCAAAAGTAATTGTTAAAACTTTATCCTCTATCCCATAAAACCAAAAAAATTTCCATTATTGTATTAAAAATAGTCATTGCGTTATGAGGATATGGACATAAACGAAAACCAATTATTTTTTTTTTTGTAAAACCCAATCGTCATCAACATAGTCTTGTTGACACATAAATATCCGGGTTTTATTACACCCTCCCACGCATCGGAAGTGCAAGACACAAAGCATTAAAAGTCCTAAAATTATCAACAAGAGATTGTCTCATTGCATAAAAAACTTTCATGCAATTAGAACGGGTTGTGTTTCTACTTACACGCTTAAATTGTGGGCAAAAGGCTATCTCGAATGAATTCTTGAAGGAGGCATCATCTGAAAAGAAAGAGGCAATTCGGCACTAGCTAGAAATTTAGCTAGTGCCTCACGTGCACGCCAGCATCGTATGTAAAATTTTGTAACCCATGTGATGTGAGTGATAGTGTTTGTTGGCGGGAGTCTACACTCCCACCTTGGTGCAACAGTAGACATACTTTCCAATGTCTATACAGATGACCAAAGACTTACCCTTTTATTAGAAAAATGTTTTTACAATATTTACATACCGCATTTAATTTCCATCTCACCTGTTTTTTTGGATTTGGTCGGGGCTCCTCGGTGAAATCTTTGCCATCATGCCGGAGAAGTTCGGTCTCTTTTTTCCTCATCACGATCTCCAGCTTCCTCGTTGTGTCTTCAAGCATTATCCACCGGAGCATTTTCTGTTCGATGGGGGTGGGGTTGGAAGGCATCATTTCTTCTTCTTCCTCAAAATGTCTCATCACCAAGTTCGTGAATAGCGGTGAAATCGAGAAAAGTTTGGTGAGGCCATTTTCCGAAATTGATAGAACTTGATTGAACTTTGTAAATGAAAGAGTTAGAAAATGAATGAGAGTGAATTGAGAAGATGAAAGAGAGAAATTGAGAGATAGAATGAGAGTGAGATGAGAAGATGAGAGTGAATTGTTGTGTGAGATTTATGGTGGAATTAAAAGGTATTTATAGGAATTTTAGGGTTAAATTAGGTATTTTTCCATAGTCTTTTCGGCGGCCCAACGTAAAAAGACGCGGACGGCCTGTCAGTCTGGCCACGCCTCCCGCTTGGCCCATCACGCGGCTACGGGGAGGCACGTGATGGGCCAAACGGGAGGCCCTCACGCACGAACTTCAAAGCCCGCCAGCGCCCACCGGACCAAAATGAAACGGGCTTTTTCGCGGCCGCTTCAGCGGCTCACGGCCAATAAGGTCAACCGGTCAATGGCCGACAGCGGTTACCGGCCGCTGGCCTGCGTTTGGGCCGCTGGTCGAGAAGTTGAGGCCCACCTCTAGTCCATTACATCGTACGTGCCGCACAAATTTCGCACAAGAATTTAACCAAAGGCCGCGGCCGAATCATGCACTATTATGGAATTGAGCGTGGCTGTCCATGGACGGCCCGGCCTATTTGACACTTATCTAGGTTTTCATTTTTAAATTTCACTATTACCTCGCTTTAGTTAATAACTTGAATTAAAAATAAATTTATATGAGAGAAAATACTATAGCAGAAAAAATTAAATTTAAATTTTTGTGAGAGAAAACACTATATAAAAAACTTGATCTCCAAGCCAACATTAGTAGAAGTGGCACCTGCGTACCCAGTTTAAGAGGCGTATTGAAGGTTTCTATAGTTGATGGATTGAAAGAATTTTAAGCCCTGTTCATTTTATCGATTCAAGTTTAGAATTCGAGTTTTGTTACAGTAAAAAGTTATAAAAAACAATCACATTTAATTTTTTTACTTCAGTGAAAAATTCTCATATAAAATCACATTTCAATTTAAATTAAAAATTCGAATCAGAGAATTAAACTACCTTAGTTCTTTGCTTTGTTCTACCTAACACCAAAATTCCGTTTGCATCTCGAGTGTGGCACAATTGATCTGGCTAACCAAACAATCGAGATTAACAAACTCGGCTGCTTCCCAAATTCACGAACTCAGTTGATTCCCAAAACCATAACTCAGTTCACAATCTAATTGAAAGAATTTTATAGTTCTTTGCTTTGTTATAACGGGGTGGGTCTTTGGAGCAAATGAAGAAGAAAACAAGACCGAACACAAAGTAAAGAAAAGGAAGTGTTGACGGTAGAATTTCGTCAACAATAAACCAGCCAGGATACCTCTGGTCACCCTTTGGTTTACCGGCCGGTTATTGAGTTTCTATGTGTAATTAGTGTTTTCTTTTACTGAGTATAAAAACACAAGAGAAATTTTATAGTGGTTCACTCTATAAAATCAGAGCTACATCCACTGTGGTTTGTATTTCTTTTAAGAGAGTTTACAATTTACAGAAGTTGTACATGTAAGTTCTCTTTTCTCTAAATTCATTCATCCCCTCTCAATTGGGGGTGGTTCTCCTTATATAGCCGAGTATTGCCTTCACAAGGGGTTTTCCTCCGTGAGGCTTAGGCACTCGAAAGCTTCTCCTTTTAGGCCCAGTGAGCCCACTAATCAAAGACTGTTCACTCTTACGATTAGTCTTCGATTCTGACTCGTGAGTCTCCGTAACGCTTTTGTGTCCCCCTGGGCGGTTTGTAAACTTGTCATTAAGGCTGTCTGCTTCTCTTCTTCTTTTGCACGCAACCAACCACGCCTCGGCGGAAAGATCCTCTCGTCGCCAAAGACCGCTGAGCCTCTTTTGTCCTCTTTGAGCGCCCTTTTGCGGTCGAGGAACCTTAGCGCCTTTAATTTGGACCTTTTGGTTCGCCGGCGCCACATGGGGTCATCGCTTCATTTGGACATTGGCTTTGGGCTCGTCGGTGACTTTGAGATATCGAAGCGTCGGGGTTATGAATTTGGCGGGGGCGTATGTCACCACGTGTCGTGATTTTAGTGGTCCACGTTTTTGTCACATTTTCCCACACAAGCAGCTACCCCCGTGTCGAGGTTCCTTTTGGTGGCCTCGACCTCTAGGCTCGGTTCTCTTCTTCGTAGCTTGGTGTGGAAAACCGTCCCCCGGAACCTTTTTTCGCAATGAGTGCTTGGTAGGTTCGGGAACGCAACCGTCGCGTCGATTACTCTGACTTTAATGATGGTGTCCGTTCTTCGAGAGGTCGACCCTTGACCGTTAGATCTGCGTCCTTTCGATTTCCCGCCCAATTTTTGACCGCTGGATCTGCGCGGAAATCCCTGACCGTGGGATTTTGAAATCTTCATCCAACGTCTGGGGGTCGAGGACAAACTTTGCCTATAAATATCCCCTTGAAAATCCAGGAACCACTTTTTTTGAACTTTTAAAACTTCGAACTCGAAAAATCTCGTTGTTTTTTCGTTGAAATCCACCTTTGTATCGAGCTTCTTTTCACGGGACTTCACGTTGTTCTTCCTGTCTTTCTTGGTGTACTTCGTCGCAAATCGATTTCCACTTCATTCTCCGGTGAGTTTTCGAGACCTTCGTTCGTTCGGCTTTTACTCGGTTTTTCTTTGTATACCCGGAATGTGGGAATATATGTACACCGAAAACGGGAATTTAGTTTTAGGAAAACTTACCTTTCTGTCGCACTGGATAACCTGGTTTTTACGTACGCGTAGTTGTCTGTTTGTTGGATTTTGCCTTTACTTTCTGGGTTCTGGGAACCCGTGGTTCCCTTGAACACTCGTCGTCTCCATTTATGCCATAAATGATCGACGCGTTTAGAGCGGCGTTATTTATTCCTCTCGACGTTAGGGTTTTAACTCAACTTTTTGTCCTTTATTTGTCGAACAATGGCTCAAAACCCTGGCGATCGAGGATACTTCTTCCGTTGTCCGCCCGACCCTCCTTCAAAGGGTGGAGATTTCAGGAAGCTCTTCGTGCCCTAGTGCCGGCTCTACCCTAGTCATATCAAGACGCGTCGAGGGAAGATTCGAGCCGATTGACGACTTTAGGACGAGTTCGCCAGACGAAGAGTCAGGACCGGAGGATCGAAAGCGATCCCTTTCACGGGGCTAGTGTTAGCGGGGAGGCCGCGGCAGAACGCCCCCCTGGCGCTATGGTGGCGACCGGAAAGACCTTCCTTCACGACCCGACGGCGTGCCGTCGAGGGTCCCGGAACAAGGACATTATCGGGCTGTGAGGAAGGAAATATCGATGGGAGGTGGTTCGGTACCTTCTCACGATAAACATTCCAGGACCAGCATGCCGCCGGTTGGTTACCTTCCGGTTTATCGGGGGCAGTAGCAATGGGATGACTCTTCCGATTCATCCTTCGTTGGGGGTACTGCCATTTCTGTAGCATCTCTCTGCTTTCGGTGGCGCCCGAACTTAACTGCTTTAGGGGACACAGATCTTTGTGGCATCAGAAGTTCGATATGGAACTCCATTGGAGGTTCTGCTTTATGTACAAGTTATGCCACGTCGCCAAGTCACGACGGATGGTATTCTTGGCCCGGTCATGGGAGGGCCCAGCCCCGCGACTTGGGAAAGCTTATTTTGAGGCCCCCAAATGCCGTCTCATGGGTGGAAGCCCATGTTCTTCATGATTCGGGGCCATTCAACTTTTCCCCAGTGACCGTCGTCCTCACGAAGAAATTTGGTCGATCGTCGTTTGGGGGAGATGGTAAGTATGGGATTGTGCTTTAAGGTGATTTGTCCTTCTTTTTTACTTTCGTCTCGACGGCGCTCTTCTATGGTGTAGTTAACCACGACCCGGCCGAGTTCTCGGCAGCTAAATAGCTGGTAGAGGGTCGAGGCTTTTTCCTTCCTTCTGAGGCTCGCCAGCCTCCTTCACCGAGGAGAACCTCCGGCATCCGCCTCGATCCTTGATCTCCAGGACCCTCGAGACTTAGACGGTTCACGTCATTCACGAATACTTTCATCTTAACGACGAAGGTAACTCCTTCTCTCGCGCCACTCTCTCTCTCTCTTTTTTTTATATACTTCTTCTTCTCGTAATCCGAGATGGCGCCTCTTAGGATCCAACTCCCGGGGCTTGTCGACGCCGGCCCTCGGCAGCAGCAGGAGGAACAGCGTCGGGAACACGGCCGAGAGAGCAGGCGCCACCCGCCCGCGCAGCCCCGCCCGAGCCATCAATCTTGGCCAAGGAAGGAGGTGGCCACCTCGTCCCGCCACGCCTCAAAAGGGAAGAAGGGCAAGAGCGGAAGAGTAACGCATCGAAGCCTCGGTGGGACGTTCTTGCGTCGTCGATCGGAAGGGATGGACGCCTTGTACCTATCCCAGACAGCTCCCATCACCCCGGCCCAAGGGAACGATATAATGATTCCCAGGGGAGGGTCCCGGATGGGAACTTTCAGGTCTCGGACCTTTCTGACGCCGAGGTTGAGGCGATGCTCAAACTTCCTCCCCGTTTCTCCCTCGTCTTCCAGGCGCTATATGAGTCCTGCCTGGAGCCACACTGGGTCGCTGCCTCCCAATCCACCATGGTCGATCGGCAGAGGAAGCAGATTTCCTTTCAGATCCATGTAAGTATGCACGCATATATTTTTTAAAAGTAGATTGTTTGGCGCTCTGTCCTAACTTTTGGTGATTTTTTCAGAGCCTGGTCCTCTCTCTCCTCAACCTTCTTAACCTTGTCAAGGTCGAGGAGCGCCAGGAGACAATGAACGGGCTGGAGGCCGAGTTGAGGTCCCTTATCGACGAGGCCAACAAAAGAGGACGAGGCCTGTGATGAGACTTTAGCGCCCAGCTACTACAAGTCTGAAGGCAGGTTCTCCAAAGAAAGGCCAAGACAGAGGACCTCACCCGCAACTGGACTCTTGAGGAAATCGGCCAGCTTTTGTTGACGCTTTTAGAACCGCTTCTCGCGAGGGTAAGGCCGAGGGAAGCTTAAAGCTGAAGCCGCGGCTGGCGGCACAATGCTCGACAGGCGGAGATGCTTCGAGGAGTTCAAGGTCTCTCAGGGTTCTTTGACATCCGTAACAAGGACTTTCTACGGCGGGTGATCAAATCGTTGATTTGATGAAGAAAGAGCGTCCCTGTGGGATTTGTGCTTTCTATACAACCTCTACTCCGGCCATCGATGAAGAGATGCTTCCTCCTGCGGCAGGCGACGATGAGCCAGCAGCCGGTGATGACGAGGGTGGCGACGAGGCTTGAGGGGCTATTTTTCCGCCTTTTGATCCTCCTTTCTTTCTTTTTGTAATTAATTTTCTTTTCAGACAATCTCATTATCTGTATCTCAACATTCGTATATTCTATAATGGCAATGGTTTTTTATTTCATACCTTGATTGTTGATCGTCCTTTATTTTCTTCTCATTTCTTTAGAGAATTTGTTGAGTTTTGTCTTTCCTCTTTGGAGGATCTGACGTCGAGCTCATTCTATAGGGTCGTCGTCTTAGGAAATTCCTTGGAATTTCGCTAAGTGTTGCGTCTTTCCTCCTTGGAGGATTCTGACGTCGATGTCACCCCTTAGGGTCGTCGTCTTAGGGAATTCCTTGGAATTTCACTAAGTGTTGCGTCTTTCCTCCTTGGAGGATTCTGACGTCGATGTCACCCCTTAGGGTTGTCGTCTTAGAGAATTCCTTGGAATTTCACTAAGTGTTGCGTCTTTCCTCCTTGGAGGATTCTGACGTCGATGTCACCCCTTAGGGTCGTCGTCTTAGGGAATTCCTTAGAATTTCACTAAGTGTTGCGTCTTTCCTCCTTGGAGGATTCTGACGTCAATGTCACCCCCTAGGGTCGTCGTCTTAGGGAATTCCTTAGAATTTCACTAAGTGTTGCGTCTTTCCTCCTTGGAGGATTCTAACGTCGATGTCACCCCTTAGGGTCGTCGTCTTAGAGAATTCCTTGGAATTTCACTAAGTGTTGTGTCTTCAATTGCCCCTGTGTTGGTTAAATACACCCTCGGGTTTTCTTTTAAGCAAACACGTTTTTAGGGGATCAATCTATCTCATGCTGCAAAAACATTATGCTGCAAAACACACCAATTTATTTCATTTGTAAAGGATATACAAACATAAAATGTGTAAACAACTCCATACGCTATTGGTAGTATATTTTTAAATTTTTCGGCGTTCCACGGTGTTGAACCTTTCTGCCGTCGAGGCTTTCCAAGATGTATGTGCGGTCGCAGGCTTTCTCTTATCAGTGGGGCCTTCCCAAGTTGGGCCTAGGGGACCAGTATTTTTAGGTTTTGTGCTTTGCGTCACCCTTTTTAATACTAGGTCTCCCGGGGTGAACCTTCTTTGCCGAACCTTCTTGTTATAGTATCGCGCCGTCCGTTGTTGATAAGCGGCGAGGCGTAATTGGGAGTTGATTCGTTTTTCTTCCAGTAGGTCGAGTTCTCCGCTTAAACCCTCTGCGTTATCCTCGTCGTTGTGAACAACGGTTCTTAGGGTCGATCTCGATTTCTATGGGAATGCGGCCTCAGCGCCATCGCCATGGAGAAAGGGGTTTCTCTGTTGTAGTTCTACTGGTTGTTCGATATGCCCATAATACTTTGGGAAGCTCCTCGGCCCATTTCCTTTTGGTCGTCGAGTCTTTTCTTGAGTGTATACTAAGTATTTTGTTGATGCCGACCGTCCATTTGATAATAATGGATGAATTACGCCGAGAAGTCCTTCCTGATGCCCAAACCTTCGGCAGAATTTGCGTTGCAGCGCTGTCAAACCTTCCCGTTGGTTCGACCATCGAGTGGGGAACCCCAAACCCCACACAATATGATCCCATAGGGAATTTGAGTGCGGTGCCGGTTGTTGTAGTTAAGGCCTTAGCCTCGTACTTTATTAATAGTCTACCGCTACAATTGCGAACCTCAACCCCCAGGTGCGAGGTGCAATGGGTCCCGTTAAGTCGATCCCCCATTTGGCGAAGACCACGGACCGAGAATGTAGGTCGGATTTCTCGGGGTACTGTGAATTGTGGCGTACCGCACTTATCGCATCGCTTCGCATATTGAAATCGTCCTTTTAGCGTGGGCCAGAGTATCCCTGCCTCAAGACCTTTAAGCGCTAAGGTTGTCCCCGGTATGATTGCCGCAGACCCCACCCGTGTATTTCTTGGAGGACCTTCGGGCTTCATTTGTCGTCAAAGCACCGTTGTAGGGGTGTTGAATAGCCTCGCCAGAGCAGAGCCATCGTCGATAATAAATACCTAGCGCCTGCATTCGATCCGCTTGCCTCAACTTATCATTCTATTGTCGTCCCATTAGGTATTGAATGAGGAGTCATCCAATTTTCTCCTTCTTGGACATTGAGCGCTGTAAAGTTCTTCAATGGTAGGTCGCTCTAATTCTTCGGCGGGCACGACGTCTAGTGTGTCATCTCTCGGCGTCAGCTAGTTTTAAGCTAAGATCTGCTCTGTATTCGGGCCATGAGGGATCCGAATATCTACGTATTCTTTGTATCCGTGAGCTCCTCCTTCGCCTTCCTCGAGATATGCCCCCATCTTCTCGCCCGCTTGGTATTCTTCGGACTGGCTGACGACTGGTAGGAGTCACCATGGATGCCGATCCGCTCGACTTTCAAGTGTTTTGCCAGCGTGGTCCGCAATCAAGGCTTAAATGATTCTCGCTCATTGTTCGAGGCCTTAAATTTAAACCGCACCGCCGAGGTAATTTTGTGGCCTTCGGATCGATCAAGTAACGCCACCGATCCGCCGACGCGCCCATCTCGTAAAGCTTCCATGTCGTATTATTGGCCTCTTCGGATGAGGTGGAAGGTGCTGTCTGGGAGAAAACTCACCAGAAGTCAGGGCTTGACCTTTAATGGCGGTTCTTGGCATGTATTTTATGTCGAACTAGCTTAGCTCTCGACCACTTGAGAAGTCGTCAGGTCTCGGAGCTTTGTAGGCTTGTCTGGCGGGTGGTTTGTGAGAACTCGTATTGTGTGGGATTGAGTAGTGGGAGTTTTCTCGAGGCGATCATCAAAGGCGGGGAAGCTAGGCAGCTCCATTTAGATTTATCAATTCCAGTCGAGAAGCTGGTTGCTTATAGTAGATCGGTGGTGCACTTTCCTTCTTCCCTTATAGAAATGCGGAGCTCACAGGCGTGTAGAAACTGGAGGTTATATTCAGCTCTTAAATCTGCGTTTGGCTTTGACAAGATTGGGGCTTGCCCAAATGTTCTTCGACCTTTGAAAAGCTTCCTCGCCTTTGTGGCGTCCATTCAAAGTGCTTATTTCCTTCCGGTAGCGTCGAAGAAAGGGACACATTTGTCCGTGGCCTTGGATATAAATCTATTCAGGAAGTGACGGCCTTCCTTTGTCAACCTCTGTACTTCTTTTGGTTTTGGTTGGTGACCGCATATCTGCAAGGCTTTGATCTTCTGCGGGTTGGCCTCGATTCCTCATTTGGCGACCATGAAGCCGGGAATTTTCCCGATCCGACTCCGAAGGCACATTTACGGGGATTGAGCTTCATGTGGTATTTCCTCAATATCTTAGAACATCTCTCCCGTGTGGTTGGCGTGGTGGGTGGCCTTGGCGCTTTTCACGAGCATGTCGTCGACATAGACCTCCATTGTTTTGCCGATCATTGAGCGAACATCTTGTTTACTAACCTTTGGTAGGTTGCCCCTGCATTTTTCAAGCGAAGGGCATGACTTTATAGCAATGAAGCCCACATCGGTTATGAAAGATGTGTGCTCTTCGTCGGCCGGATTCATAGGATTTGATTGTACCGGAATAGCGTCCATAAAGCTTAGCATCTCATGTCCGCCGTGGCGTCGACCATTGGTCTACCCGAGGGAAGTGGAAAGTCCTTGGGGCATGCTTTTGTTGAGGTCATTGAAATCGACGCAAGTTCTCCAGCTCCCGTTGGGCTTGACTACGGGGACTGGTTTGATATCCATCGTGGGTAGTGTGCCTCTACGATAAACCATTGTTAATCGACTTGGCGACCTCTTCCCTCGGCCTTCCTTATCTCTCCGGGTTCATCGATTCACGTCCTTGGCGTTTGGGAGGATATGTGGGGTTAAGCGTTTAAGGGTAGCACGTTACCTCGGCGTCGATCCCTTCCCGTGTCGGAATGGTTCCAGCGAAGACATCCATGTTACGCTTGAGAATCTCTCAACCTCGTTCTTGAGGATGGAGTCAAGTCCGGACCTATCTTGATATCTTGATGCCCCCATTGTGGTCAATCTTAATTTCTTCTAAGCGCTTTCGATGGGCTTTTGGGACCAAGTAACCTCTTCTTGAACTACGGGGTCTAGTCTTGATGAGACCTGTTGAACCATTCTCATTTCTTGTCTTTCCGGTGGTCATACCCTCGCGGGGGCATCCAGTCTGTGACCACTGGCCTCATATTGATTACTCTTAATTTCCCCTCGCCATTCGGGTGGGGAACTTAATCTTTGGTGGTAAATTGAGGTTACAGCCCTCAGGCTGGAGGTCGGTCTCCCGATGACCCGCGTTGTATTGGGGCCTCCTTTGATTACCACGAGTTGGCCATTGTTGTTGCTTGCCGGGGCTTTTCTCCGGACGGTTATTGGTAGCGGATAGTTCCTTGAGGATAGCGGGTCCCCAGGTGAACCCGTATAGTGGCCTGGTAGTTCGTTCAAGCTGCTCCTTAGGAATTCTCATTTTGTCTAAGCGTTCAGAATATAAGAGGTCCACCGAGCTCCGTTGTCTACGAGAATCCGGCACGGTGTGGTTCCCGATCATAGCTTCCACTACCGATGCGTCGTTGTGGGGAAGTGAACTCCGCTGGCGTCATCCTCGTTGAAAACCACATCGGTGTGGGCGTGCCTGAGGCTTTAATGGGCGGAGGCGTTCCCAAAATCGCTCTGGTAGACCCCTTTGGCCTCGTGGGGCGTAGTCCTTTTGCACGACCTCCGTGTCTCCTCCTATGTAAGGGCCGCGAGGGGCTTCGAATGGCGCCGGCCAGGCTCCCGATCTTCTGGTGGTGGTTTTCCTCGGCGTCGACCCGTCGTTGTGCCCGCCATGGCCGTCGTTTCGAGCCTTGATCCCGATACTAATTCCTGTGATGCTTCCCTCGCGGATTATTCTTTTCGAGCTCCGTCCTTGAAATTTGTGCGATCGTGTGCTGGTAGCCAACCTCGCATGGAACCTGCGAAATTTCCTTTGGCTCCTTCGTGAGTCGACTTCGTGCTTTCGGGCGGCGTAGCATATTTCATGACCTATAAGTTTGAATATCTCCTCGGCACTCCTACCGTTAGTTCATGGTAGGTGTCGTTTTCGAACGACCGGGGCCCTCGGGGATCCTCCACCATCCCTCGGCTTCTTGCCTCAGTGTTCTTTGTGTCGGGGCTGGTGGCTTGCCTTCCCTTCCCCTCGACGTTTCCTCCCGTCTTTGCCTTGGTGGCGCCCGACCCTTGCTCGACCCCCTTACCCTTGTTGGATGCACGTGATCGGGGTCATTAGCGTCTGCCCTCTTCCGCGTTGATGTATCCTTCTTGGTGCAAGAACTCTTTATATAACTAGGCGGGGTTTCGGTTCGACTCCCTTTTGAAAGGGCATCTTCTTTATCTTGACAAGGCCCCCATGAGGGCTTCCACAGCCGGTGATATCCATTGTTGCCCGGCTCGACCTCTCATACACAACAAGCCGATCCTACCGTCTCGTTTGGCTACGGTATATTGTTGTCGAGGTTTTGCTTTGGGGGCACGTGCTTCTGCCCCAATGAATTGGAAAAGCGCCTCCTTCAACTCATCCTAGCTGGAGATGGGTTTGGTTTTGACGTCGGAACCATCGTCGGGCAAGTCGGTCAGGTGGTTCGAGAAGGCTCGGCACGTGATCTCCTCGGCGTGGCAGATGCAAAGGCTTATGTGTCCCGTGTCCCCATCTCAAGTGGTCGTCGGGGATCTCCTGGTCCATCATAGGGTGGGATCGGCGGCCTATATATCGGGGGGGGAGTGCCATGATCTCTGCAATGAGCAGGTGGTCGTGAGTGCGGTTTGAGGCGTGTCGTCGGCGTTCACCACCTCGGCCACCATGCCCGATGTTCTTTTTCAGTCAGCGACATCCCCGGACAGTCTCCTTTCCGGGTTAGCCATGCGTTCCATGATGGTCGGCGCTTCTTCCGTCGAGGCGGCTGAACCGCCAACTCACGGTGTTTCCGGCCTTTGGCGATAGGTTCACCACCAGCCTGCCGCCCGCGTCACCCCGATCGAGTCTCCCGGCAGGTTTCCTTCCGTTTTGGGAAGTGGCTTTCCTCGATGGCTCGGATCGGCGGCTCTCAACGGTGCCGAAGGTGGGTGGGCGAGGCACAGGAAGGCCACAGCGGTGCCTCGCTCCCGGTTCCTTCTTGGGCGTGTGGATGTTCACGCGATTGATTTTCCATTACGAGGCGGGTCCTTGTGGTCTCGGGGCATCTTCTAGCGGTGGCATGGGTTCCTTCCGTCTAGTCGCTCCACCATGGTCACTAGCCCCACGCACCAGGTCGGTCAGGGCCGAGTTATTTGAGCACATATCCGCGTCGGGTCCGGTTGTGGTGCGTCAGGGGGAACTCCATTTCCATCTGGGCGTCGTCTCCTTCCATCCACAACTATCCTCTAAGTGGATGGTCGTCCGCGATTTATTTGTTCTTTGGACCCTAGCAGCTTCCGGTCCCAGTGGAGTCGCCAATTGTTGACGGTGGGATTTCGTCAACAATAAACCAACCAGGATACCTCTGGTCACCCTTTGGTTTACCGGCCGGTTATTGAGTTTCTATGTGTAATTAGTGTTTTCTTTTCTTTGAGTATAAAAACACAAGAGAAATTTTATAGTGGTTCACTCTATAAAATCGAGCTACATCCAACGTGGTTTGTATTTCTTTTAAGAGAGTTTACAATTCTGAGAAGTTGTACATGTAAGTTCTCTTTTCTCTAAATTCATTCATCCCCTCTCAATTGGGGTGGTTCTCCTTATATAGCCGAGTATTGCCTTCACAGGGTTTTCCTCCGTAGGCTTAGGCACTCGAGTGCTTCTCCTTTTTGCCCGGTGGCCCACTAATCAAAGCTTTGTTCACTCTTACGATTAGTCTTCGATTCTGACTCTGTGAGTCTCCGTAACAGCTTTTTTGTGTCCCCTGTGGCGGTTTGTAAACTTGTCATTAATCTTGTCTGCGGTCTTCTTCTTTTACGCAACCAACCACGCCTCGGCGTGGGAAGATCCTCTCGTCGCCAAAGACCGCCCCGAGCCTCTTTTGTCCTCTTTGAGCGCCCTTTCTGCAGTCGAGGAACCTTAGCGCCTTAATTTGGACCTTTTGGTTCCGTCGACGCCACATGGGGTCATCGCTTCGGTTTGGACATTGGCTTTGGGCTCGTCGGCTGACTTTGAGATATCGAAGCGTCGAGGGTTATGAATTTGGCAGGGAGCGTATGTCACCACGTGTCGTGATTTTAGTGGTCCACGTTTTTGTCACATTTTCCCACACAACAGGAAGCTACGAGAAGAAGAAGAATAACCAAGATTAGCATCCGTTTCATTGTGAATTTTGTGAGTTGAAAATGCAAACGGAGGAGAGAGACATGAAATACAATTTCGAATGCAATGAGAGAAATTCAACTTACAATGTACAACATTTTAATAATAATGTTTTAATTAAATATTTTAAAATTTTAATTAAATTCATTACGGACATATTTTGATTATCAACCTTAAATATTATCTTTCAATGTACAACATTTATATATTATATTTAAGGCCACATAAATAATTACAAAATTTTCAATGATATTTATAAATTATATAATAATACATACACATAAATAATGAAATGTCTATTTATCAATCAAATAATAAAATCTAAAATTTACATCTCATGCTTTAAGGACATCATTCTTAACATATATCTGTTATGTAACGAGAATAGTCAGTCGCTACCAGTCTAACTCAAGATTAGATCATTGGGTTGCGTTGAAATGTATTCTCAAATATCTTAAGATAACGAGAAACTATATGCTAATATATTTCAAAAAAGACATATATCTCTCACTGGATACACAGATTTTGACTTTTAATCAAATAGGGATAGTCGACCGTCGACATCCGGATTTATGTTCACTCTTAAAGGGGGAGTTGTGGTATGGAGAAGTTACTTAATCCTACAGTAGTTAGGCGGCTTTATGCAACTTGTGCAATTTTAAATATGTGCCTTGTAATGTTTCTTCTTTAGAATTTATTCAAGTCTTTCACCATGATATACTTTTCTCACAGATTTTCTTGTGTTCAGTGGAGGCTACAAATGGATTACACGATTTCTTGCCCTTGGTTGTTATGCATTGTGTCTTATGCCAGGTTTTTTTCAAGGTCTATTCTTACATTTTTACCCTTTCTTTTTATTTAATTTAAATTTTGTGTACATGTACTTGATTTTGTGTTCTGCTTAGATATCATTCTTGTAGTATTCATCTAAGTAGGATTAAGAGAATCAATCCACATAATAATAAACAATAATCTGCTTGTTCTTTTCAGTTGGATATTACTATTTCTTCTCCAGCCATATCCGCAGAGGTGTTGTTTATGGTGATAAGCCTAGAAATAGGTAGGATCTATGAACTTCGGTAATTTGCTTGTGCACTTTAATGTAATCAGTGGCAGCATGGCCCCTTGTGCCATGGGCGCTGGGTTTGCCTGGCAGCAAGGCACCGTGTACCATGGGCGCCGAGTGTATTGCTAACTTTACCATGAAAGTCGAAAATATTGCGACTTGTGAAGTCAAAAAAAGAAGCACCCGACTCCGTAAGTTTTGACTCATCTGGAAGTCGTTTCAAGGATGGATCAATCAATTAAGCTGTATTATGATAACAGTAGAGCAGTAGCTAATTCAAAAGAACTAAAAAGTCACGAAAGTGCAAAGCATATAGAGAGAAAATATCACCTAATCAAAGATATAGTCGATACAGGCGATGTAATGGTTATGAAGATCACATAAGAGAACAACCTCACAGATTTGCTCACATTTGCGAAGACATTGTCATTAAACGTCTTTGACAGACACCTAGAAGGATTAGGGATTAAGGATTATGGATTAGGGATAAGGGATTAGAGACATGTCACACCTGTTTTAGGAGAAATAGGAGATTGTTAAGAATAGTGTCCTTAAAACATAAAATGTAAAAAAGATGTTTATTATTTGATTAATAAAATAGTTTTTCATTATTTATGTGTATGTATTATTGAATACTTTATGAATATAATTGTAAATTCTATGATTATTTATGTAACATTAAATATTGTATAATTGTTATATACGAGAGGATAATAATCGAAATATGTTCATAATAAACTTAATTAAAGTTACGGAATCTATGAACTTAATTAAAGTTATAGTATCTTTAGTCTTCGTTCAGTTCTCAGATTTGAGTTTTCAATTCTAGTTTACTACAGTAAAAAGTGCTCACAAAAAGTCATATTTAATCTTTTCTTCTATGTAAAAAGCTCTCATAAAAAGTCACATCTAAACTCGAATTGAAAACTCAAATCAGAGAATTGAACGATGCCTTAATTAAAACATTACTAATACACGTCATTTCCATTAAGGATGAAATGGTGTTATCCGCATCATTAATATAGAGGGATATTGAATGAGTGTATCATGCATAATGAGATTATGTAGAATTGGGACACATATATAATTTAATTTTCTAATAATTTCTGTTAAGTATAAAAAATTAAATTTGAGTCTACCGATAATTAGATATAGAATAATCTTAATCATGAGTTATTAGCATACTTCTATTTATGGATTCATACTTTTTGACTTACTCCGTATGAGTTTCAAGATTCTAAATTATATTCCTTGTATCTTGGAAACATGATGAAATAGATAGCTAGGAATGTTAATGTACGAGATGAAATCCATTTCTTCTTCCTTGAAGAAGTAGATAAATAAGTCACTTGAGAGTTGATTAGGTACTTGAATGTGTAACTGCTCGTATTCATGAATTTATTTTATGAATATACTATTCATTAGAGAATTAATGGTACTCAAAGATAAAGAATTAATTAGAGAGGTTAATGGATTTTACCTAATTCTAATTATGAATTATTTATGGAGGATTGATTTATATTTAGTGACTATATCAAATGGACACTTCAAGTTCTTAGAAGTAAATTATGTCTATAATTTCGAGAGTTCAATTCCAAGTGTTTAGTGGAGTAATTTTTGAAATTAATAGAATTAATTAATTAATTAATTTAATAGTTTAATTAATTATTAATTTTATTGGAGTTTAGAATTATAGGTCCATGAGTCCTGCGTCATCCTTGTAATATTTGCAAGACAATGTGAATTAATGAGATTTAATATCACTTAGAATCAATTATGATTATTTAAATTAAATTAATTTTAGAACACACTGTGGTGAGATCATGGGATGCCACATGCTTAGGCACAGGGAGGTGCAGGGGGCGTGTGGTACATGGTGAATTCCATTGGGATTCAGTTGCTTTCTCTCTATGATATTCGGTTTACTTGTTTGACAAGTTTTAAATTCAAAATGAAATCAAAGTTTGACTTTATTTAGATTTGAATTTGACTTAAAATTAGAAACTGGATAAAAGGAGAAATTTATATCCTTCTCCTAGCAGAGATATGCGCCAACCATAGAGAGATTTCCTTGTGGTGTGGCCGGCCAGCGTAGATGAGGAGAGAGAGAAATTTGTTTCTATAATTAAATGGCAAATTATATTTTAAATGAGATTTAAAATAAAGTGATAACTAATTATCTATTATTTTAACTTTAAGATAAAGCAAAGAACTATCTTAGGATTCTATAAATAGGAGACAATAGAAAATTAAAAAACACAATTTTGTCCTCTATTTTCCTATAATGGCCGAATTTTATAGAGAAAGAAAAGAGAAGAAATTTTTTTCTAATTCTCGATTCCATCACATACGTGCGTTAATAGTGGTGGAAGATAAATTAGCAAGTGATCAAATTCGATAATTCTATATTAGGGCCCATACTCTAGGTCTGGTAGATTTTAAGGACAAGAAGATAAAGATTCATATTTTCTAAAAAGCTTAGAGCAAGAATTATTCGAGGTCAAAAAATTCAAGTTATCTATCTAATCGTTCGCTAAGAATATACATTTATAAATTAATATGATTAATTTATTATCGTGTAAATTAATATATTTTATAGAGTGTTCAAAAGTTTTATACTTTTGTTATACACGATCCTCACCTATTCGCTTCCGCATCCGAAATTGTTTCGGAAACTAACAGTTTGTGTGGTCGCAATATGAAAATCCATAAAATTTAATGACTACTTGATTTTTGTAATTCACATAAGAATATAAATGGGTTAGTAATTAAGAGATTTTTGGTGTAACTTGAAACGAAACATGGAATAATTCCAGGATTTTTGACTATCAACTAAGAGAATAATATGAGTGATTAGATAAATGATTCAAAATAGAATGGTTTGGTAAAATTAAAAACCCTAGAATTTGCTATTATTGAATTTCCTTCTATTGATAATTTCTTCCTTTTTTGTTTAATTGTTTATTTTTAATTTTCATTAAATCTTATCTTTTTGATTTATTTAAATAAAGTCAGATTAACACAATTTTAGTAGATAATATCATCAACTCTTATGGGATGATAATCATACTCTCTGAGATTTTATTACTTGACAACGATTCTATAGGTTGCGAATTTTTCGCCCCAGAGTTAATGTTAGGAGAAATTTTAGATTTTCATAAATAAAAAAAATGTAAGCAATGCACGGGCACTTGTAATAGATACAAACACCAATACCACAGAGTGGAATAACACTTTATTTGATGATCATTTAGCTATCGTTCATTTCGCAGATTCGAGTTTTCAATTCGAGCTGAGATGTGACATTTTCTGAGAGCTTTTTACTATAGCAGAAAAAGTTAGATGTGATATTTTCTGAGAGCTTTTTACTGTAAAAATTTAAAACTGAAAACTCGAATTAGTGAAGTAAACGAGACCTCATTTTTATTTCTGGCTCAAGGATGTGGTGCATGTTGGGAATAGTGTCCTGAAAGCATGAGATGTAAGAAGATATTTATTATTTATTTAATAAAATAGTTTATTCATCATTTTATGTGCATATATTTATGAATATTTTATGAATATCAAATAAAATTCCTTGATTATTTATGTAACCTTAAACATGGTATATAAGTGTTATATACAAGAGGATAATGTTTAAGGATAATAATCAAAAGTAATTGTTCATAATGAATTTAATTAAAGTTCATAATCTTTAATTAAAACATTATAAATACATGTCATTCCCATTTAGAATGGAACGGTGTTATCCGCTGACTTTGTTAATATGGCGAGATATTGAATGAGTGTATTTCGCATAATGAGATTATGTGGAACATGGACGCAGAGACACAATATGAATTTCTAATCATTTCCGTTAAGCATAGAAATTCTAATTGAGTCTACCGATGGTCATATATAGAATGATCTTAATTACGAAGTTCTTAACAAACTCCTATTTATGGATTTATGTCTTTTGATTTACTCGATGCGGATTACGAAACCCCTAATCCTATTCCTTGTATTTTGGAGACATAATGAAATAGGTAGCTGTGAATGTTATTATACGAGACGGAATCCATTCCTTCTTGAGAGAGAAGCAGATAAAAAATTCTCTTGAGTGTTGATTCGGTACTTGGATTAGTAAGAGCGCTCTGGTTCATGAATGTGTTTTATGAATCACTATCCATTAGAGAATCAATGGTACTCAAGGATAAAGATGTAATTAGAGAGGTTAACAGATTCTACCTAACTCTAATTATGAATTATTTATGGAGGATCGATCTATATGCAATGACTATATCAAATGGACACTTCACAGTTTAGAAGTAATTAATGTCTATAATTCTGATAGTGCAATTCCAAGTTTATAGTTGAGTAACTATTGGAATTAATAGAATTAATTAATTAATTAAAGTGTTTAATTAATTATTAATTTTATTGGAGCTCAGAATTATAGGTCCATTAGTCCCTGTGTCGTCCTTGTAATTCTACCAGACACAAAGGGCAAAATGGGAATTTTAGAATTACATAATTCTAAAATTAAATACTCGAAGAATAATTAATTGAGAATTAATTATTATTTAAATTTAAATTTGAACATATCTAGATTTATCCATTTAAACTTATTTGATAAGTTGTTCAATTTAGAATTCAAATTAATTTAAGTTTGGCTTAAATTCGAAATTGAATCTGAATTAAAATTGGACTACTGGATAAAGGATAAAATCTCTTCCTTCTCTATCTGATTTAGGCGCCACACACACAGGGATAAATCCCTAGGGTGGCCGGCCACTTAAGTGATAAGGGGAAGGGATTTTTTTGTTCAAAATTCAAAATTGGAGATAAGGATTTGATTTTATTTTGAAGTTTGACTTCTACTCTTTAAATATGAGATAGATAGAAAATTGTGAAACAATTTTTGACATATTTTCAGCCCTAAGAAAGGTGGTGGCCGAAATTCTCATATAGGGAAAAGAGTGAAAAATATTTTTCTCCAAAAATTCCACATCGTGCATGCGTTGGTGTTTGTGGAAATTCGAGTGTTTCAGAAAGCTGTTTTGTCTCACGTATGCCCACACACACGTCTACGTAGAATCAATGAATTGACGTGGAAGACTTTGGTGTTCTAAACACAAAGCTTGGAGCTAGGATTGTTCGTGGTCAAAGAAATTCAAGATATCATCCGAGTCGGCTACCAGGTATTTTTCAGTTGAACCTTGAATGATATAAATTAATGTGATTAATTTATTTGTGCATAAATTAATATAATCTATAGAGTATCTCAAAAGTATTATGAAAATTTTTGTTATACACGATCCGCCTTTTCACTGCGTTTCCGCCGCTGAATTCGATTCGGCAACCAACAGTGTAGTGATCATAAATTAATGACGGTATTTAAAATTAATCATGTTTTTATTTTTTACATTTTTTAAGAAAAAAATAAAAATATTTTTAAAACGGTATTTGACGCAATAAAAATAAAAAATGAAAATAAAAATAATTTTTTAGTTTAGTATAAAATAAGAGAGAAATGAAAAATGAATTTTAGTCGTTTTTCATTTTTTATTTTCGTTTTCTCCTCTCTCAAGCCGAAAGATAAAAAGAACGATATTAATAGATTTTTTTACACTGAAAATAATCTCTTGATAAAACTATTAAATATATTTTTAAAAATAATTTTTGTTTAAGATTAAAAATATTTTTATTCTTATTTTTATATAAAAATAAAATCATTTTAAAATGGATTCTAAACCCATTTTGCTTAGTTTTGTACTAAAACCCTCCCTACCTAATCATTATCGTATACAAAATGCTGGATTAATTTTAATTTTGATATATAAAAAAAAAGTGGTGGCATAAAGTCAAAAAGCAAATAGTTGAAGGACGTTTTTGTCATGCAATCAAAAAAGTATGCTCCCATAATTCTCGGGACCGTTGGCTTTTTGGCACTAACCGACTAGCAAGTTGAATTCCTCTGCCAGGCTATAATTAATGTGATGTCATTTGTTATCATAAATTAGTCATTAAGTATAATATATATATAAAAAATTAATATTTTATTATTATTATTAAAATATTTATTTTTTAATGTAATTATTGTAATTTTAATATTTTTTTAATTATTTTACAAATAAAACTTTATTTTTATAATTTTTAAAATTTAAGGACTACCAAAAAAAAAAAAAAAAAAATTAAATTTAACATTTTAAATAACATTATAAATAGGAGTAAAAATAAAATTAATATATTATATCATATTTTTTGATATTAAATATATATTTAATATTAACATTTATATTAGAGATAGTGTCATCCGTTACAGGTAATCATATAATTAGTCAGTCCCACCTCCAAGCTAATATTTGTATTCTGATTAAAGATATGTTTATTTTATGTGTTTAAATTTATATTTTTGATTATACTATATTATTTTTTTTATAAAAAATTTAAATTTTAAATATAAGAATAAAAATTACTCATTTAAACACATAAATTAAATACACTGTCACTATCATAGATCTTTCCTTACTTTTTTAAGATATTGGAAAAACATCAAAAGTGATTTTTCAACCGAAAAAATGGATTATCGTTTTGTAATGTCTGAGAAGAGGCAACATGTTCCATAAAAAAAAAAGAAGAGACAGACAAAATAATAATAATAATAATAATAATAATAATAATAATAATAATAATAATAATAATAATAATAATAATAATAAAGGCTTTTGGTGCTGGATCATTCATTTTGATTTTTAATATCTAAAATAATATTTAACCAATTATATTACACTATATTTATAATGAACTCAAATATAAAAACATTAAAAAGTTAATTAAACGTCATTTTTAACTTTTCTTTATAAATGATGACAAAATGTTACAATGCAATTTATAAAACGTCATTTTAAATTTTTGTAAAAAGTAATTTCCCTGCAGGAAAAAAATGAATTATTGGTTCTCTCATATTAATGTCCGAGAAGAGACAGAAAAAAAAAAAAAAAAAAGTCCTAGGAGCTGAGCTGGGGTTTATCAAGGTATCTTCGAACAATATTTAAATTTATTTTAAATATATTGCACTTTTTTTCTTTTAAAGTCTAATTTATTTTTACTAATTTAAATTTTAAATTTTAAATTTTTATAATTAAAATTTTTTAAAAATATTACATTTAATTTTTTTTTAAATTAAAAACTCTAAAAATATATTTCAGTTTAAACTCGAATCCGCAAAGAAAGCGTAACGCTTTTTTCTTTCTGATTTATGTATGATCTGTCCCTTTTCTTTTTCTTCGTCGTCAAACTCGTTGGCCTTTTTGTCTTGGTTCAGATCGTGATCCCTTTGAAATAACTCAGAAATTTTCGTGTCGTTTTTTCAATCGGTGCGTGTCTGAGAATTTTCCATTTCAATCTATACTTTTTTTCTGATAAAAGTTCATCGCAATTTGCTCTTTAATCTTCCACTTTCCTCATGTTTGACTTCCGAAATTCAACCAGGTTTCGAGCTTTCTGAAGCAAACGACTCTTAAAAAAACTCATAATTCTGTGGAAATTATTGTGCTGTATTAATAATTATTGTGTTTTTTGTCCTTTTCTTTTTTTCCTTTTTCTTCTAATCATTTGATTCTGTTAATTTTTGACGAGTTTTTATTTTTTATATTTTGCTCGTAAAACTGTTCATAAACCTCGAATTCTGATGAATTGAACTAGGTTTGAGCTAATTTCTGTTGGGAATGTTCTGAATTAGAGCTTTTTTCAAAAAAAAAATTTTCTCAATTGCATTTGGTAATTGGATTTGAGTTTGCGAGCACGCAGGGGATTTGAGCTAAAGAGCATAATTCAGTAGAAAATGTTCAAATTTAGAATTCTTAATCACGTGACACTGTTAGTTTATGGAATATTGATGAATTTGTAATTTAATTGGGTTCCGCTGCAAACAAAGTACTCTGTTTTTTTTTTTTTTTTTTTTTTTTTTTTTTTTTTGTATGAAAATGGAAATTGAGCTTTAGATTCTTGAGAGAAACACCAGAAGAACATAATTCATAAATATTAGAAATTACAACACGCTTTTCCTTTATTATATTTATCAATCGTGTTACACTGTTAGTTTATGGAAATTGTTGCATAATTGGATTTGGTTTTCAGAGCAAGTAGGGAGTGATTGTACTTTTCCCCCCTTAGAAAATGGGGGTTATGTCGAGGCGGGTTGTCCCCGTCTGCGGCAACCTCTGTTTCTTTTGCCCTTCAATGCGAGCAAGATCGAGACAGCCTGTGAAACGCTACAAAAAGTTGCTTGCCGATATCTTCCCCCGCAATCAGGTTAACTCTTTTTCATTTGTTTTGTTTTTCGCTTTTCGATCGATCTGTGTGATTTTTCTGGTCTGGAAGAACACTGCTTTGTCTGTAGTCATACTGTATATGTATAAATTACGGTGTGATTACTGTGTTTTTAACTGTGATGTTATAACGATTGGATATGTTTTGCGTAAGGAGCATCCTTTGTTAATGTCAGATACTGAAAACAGTACAAAGGAAACGAGGACAAAGAGTCCTCAAAAATAACAAAAATAGTAAAGAAACAACATCAATTTGACTTAAGAAATAAAAGCCATCCGAGGTATTGAATTTAAGTTTTATTTTCAGTTCACTCATCACGGTAATTGTGGTTAATGTGGTGATGTTGAACCGTGAAAGTATAGCCACCAGTAGGTCTAGTATTGCTGTTATCACAACTGATACTGTATATAAATTTGTAGCTTTGGTCAGAAATTAAAACCTGTCTTATGCTCGTTTGGTTCATGAACGTCTGCTTATCTATTTGTTGTTCTTGACAAATATGTTTTAGCAGGATGCTGAATTGAATGACAGGAAAATTGGGAAACTTTGTGAATATGCTTCAAAAAATCCACTGCGAATTCCTAAAGTAAGCGTTTATGTTTATATTTTCTTATTCCCCGTTCTACTGTTTATTCTCCAGATTTGTCTTTGGACGAGAAATTATGTTATTCTATCTTTTGTATGAGGTTCAATATATATATATATATATATATATATATATATTTTGTTAGGAAATTATCCTATTCAGCGTCTGTGCTTTATCAATGTCATTTTTAATGTTAGATTTAAACAGGTTTGCACCTTTTTCTTTTTGTCGTGATTATAAAAGTGTAATCCCACTCTGTTGATTACGAGCTAGATTTAAACAGGTTTGCACCTTTTTTTTTTCGTGATTATAAAAGTGGGATTACACTCTGTTGATTATGAGCTAATATTGTCTTTAACCACACACTGAGTTTCACTGTATTGTAATATAGCTGAATCAAGAATTTGGATCCAATTTCTTTTGTTCTGGAAATGCCTAGTTCTAACTGGGTTTTGGGGATTATGATTAGTTTTATTTATTTTCCAAAATGTCATAATATTAGTTTAGAGTTGCAAAAGTGGCTCAACAATTGAAGTTACCTTTTGTTTTGGATAAATAAAAAGTGAGGTTACTTGTCAGGCATGAATTTTCCTTTTCAAAATTCTTTTGGCAATCCGAAATTTTTCCAAGTTATTCATATTTGCATTAGACTTTAAGAACAAATGTATCATGTCTCTATCATTTGCAGATCACCGAGAACCTAGAGCAAAGATGTTACAAGGATTTGCGAAACGAGAACTATGGATCTGTAAAAGTTGTATTATGCATTTATAGGAAGTTTTTGTTGTCATGCAAGGACCAGATGTAAGTCTCATATGCTTTAGTTTACATTTCTGTTTTTATTTTTTTATTTTAAACCCTAATTTCCTGTCCAGTCTACATTTTAAAGTAAGGTGAGAGTGGTCGAAAATTAGGAGTGTAAGCGTTTGAGAAATAACTGAGAGAGAAAGAAGAATGTTTGTTTGAGAATTGTAAAGAATGGATTCTCTGTGTTGAGTAATGGTTGGTACAATGCTTAAATAACTTATTACAGATCTAACAAAACTATCTGAAGTAGCTAATAGAAATGTTAGATGCGTAAGCTCCTCTGCTTGTAACTAAATGTCAAACTAATTACTACAGCTTTAAGGTAACTAATACCAACAGCTAATCCACTATCCTTTACAATGAGAAACGGAACTTTCAGAAGAGAATTTATAAAACAATGACATAATTACCTTACACTTGGCAGGCACATATTTAGATGACTTGAACTTAGGTTGAAACTTTTCTATGGATGAAATCCCTATTTATCCTATATGTGTTTCATAGCTAAAAACGCAGTATTCAAAATCTTTTAGGACTTCTACCGGTGAGGTTTTTTGATGAAGAGAGCTTTTTGTTTAAAGAATCCAGCAGAAAGTAATGTTGATTACTGGAGATATGAACATTGCTGGCACCCTCCAGTTAACATATCTAAACAGGAAAAGATTAAAGGAGATATAAGTTTGACATTGAAATACCACAGGTGTATTAGTTTTTCAAAATGTATATACTATATAAAGAAACATCTAAAAACACAAACAAGATAAACTACCACAGATGAATTAGTTAATTCGAAATGTATATACTACATTCAGAAACTTGTAGAAGCACACACATGATAACTACCACAGATGAATTAGTTTTCCAAAATGTATATACTATATACACAGAAACAAGTAGAAGCAAACACATGATGAACAGCTCAATTTCCTCTCCTCCGATAGAGGAAAAAAAATTAGAAAGAAAACGGTTTCCAATTATATTTTGGCTTTGAAAACATTTTCAAAAGTGATTTTTTTTTTTACACCTTCATTGATATAAATAAGGTACAGTAGAAGACAAGAAGTCCTCATACAACAAAGACAAAAACTCAGCAGATGAAATCATAATACACGTAACCTATCAAACTCAAAATGAGATCCCAACCCCTCAAATCCGAGGATGAAAATCCGCAAATTCTTATCTTCAAATGTCCATAATGCTACCTGACACGAATAATGATTGGAATTATTCTGTATATTTTACATTTGATAATACACGGTAATATATAGGAGATTACAAGAGAAAAGAAGGGAAACTGAATCAAGAGAAATCAAGAATCTGAATCAGGAAAGTTGACTAACTAAGTCCCTCAATTTAAGGGATTTCAACTAATTCTCCTATTCTAATATCTACACTTGACACTACCCAATAAACTAGTAACATCATTTTCTACTCCTTCAAAAATGCGATTATTTCTTCCAGCCACAATGACCAGAATGTAGCAAGAACAATGATACTCCAAAACCGTCTACATCACTAACTCCACCCAATAAGTATATATGCATCCAATAATTCAGTGACACAGCTAGGAAGAGCCCATGAGAACCGAAACTTCTCTACAATGTTGTACCAAATCTTCGATGAAAATGGACAGTGAACGAATAGATGGTTCGACGTTTCGTTTTCATTCCTGCAAAGAACACATCAACTTGGGGAAATATAAAGGTAAGGCCTCTTTATTTGCAACAAATCATAAGTATTCAGCTTGCAAAGAGCTAGCAGCCAGCCAAAAACGTGAATTTTCGTCGGAACCAAGATTTTCCAAATGAAACAGTGTAGGGGAAAAGTAGGATAGGAGTGATTGGTAATTAATGAAATGAAAAAAGATTTACAAGAGAACAAACACGACCCCTTCAAATCGCAAACCCATCTATCCCCAGACCCAATAGACACCCTTGCCCTCTCTAACCATGACAGTAACTCCGCCACTTCTCCCAATTCCCTCTCACTAGGATTCCTTCCAAAAGTGAAAGTTCCGAGATACTACATTACCATTGTTATAGGTATAAAGGGCTGAAATTGGCGCATTGTGTTTTGAAGACAATCTAAAGAGGTTTGGAAATAGGACGGAAAAGGATTTATCTCCAACCCACACATCCTCCCAAAATCTCACCCTATTCCCTTCCCAATCTTCAATCTAAGAAAAAGCCTTCCAATTGTATTGTGGCTTTGTAAACAATCAAAAGTGATCAAGTAGCATGTTTGAAGTGTGTGTATATATATATGTATGTATATATTAAAAGGTTTAAAGAATATATTAATGCGCCTGCATTTACAATGCAAGAATATTGTGAGCATCTGCAAATTCATATTCTTAACTGTTTGTTTTATTTGATAATTTACATATGATGACATTCACTGGTTCCCTTTGATGGTTGCAGGCCTCTGTTTGCTAGTAGTTTATTAGGACTTGTTCGGACTCTATTGGAACAAACTCGACAGCATGAAATGCGGATTCTGGGTTGTAAAACTCTTGCTGATTTTGTAAGAAGCCAGGTACATGTTTGTCTAAAAGAAGGGATGCTCTGGTTTGTGAAAATCATTTGAACATTTGTCTAATAATAAAAAATGGCTAGTGTTGGTAGTTTATATGTGGCAGACTCTTTTAACTGGCCCCTAAATAACGTTAGGTACCAAATTTTAAGTTGGTGAAAGCAGAAAGTTCATATGATTTTCTGAATAGGATGAGGAAAAAGTAAGGATTGTAATTAGAAAACTGGATTTTGGGCTTAAATGCTATCTGGGGGTGTATCAAACTCCTGTGCTTGTTGCCTTGTATATGTGCCTATTAAGTTCATTACATTTTTCCTGTAGACCATAATATGGCAAATATAGCATGAATATATATTTTTTTAAGCTATTGGTCGATTGAAACTGACATTTTCAAATAAAAGTAGATGGATAGTACATACATGTTCAACTTGGAGGGCCTCATTCCTAAACTTTGTCAACTAGCTCAAGAAGTTGGAGACGATGAAAGAGCTTTGCAGTTACGTGCAGCTGGACTGCAAGTTCTAGCTTTTATGGTATATATATATTCCCTTTTTCCAGTCTGATAGTGATATTTATATTGTTGCACTCATAATGATTGCCTTCTGCTTTCCTTTGACCTTTTTATACGTATAGCTACCCAGTTTACTTGGTTTCATGATCAGAAAAAGAAGTCAATTGCTTTTTGTTCTGAAGTAAATGGTCTGTTTTCCCACTTAATTTTTCGACGTAATTTTTTCCTTGCTTGTAGGTGCGGTTCATGGGCTAACAGTCTCAAATCTCTATGGACTTCGATAGTGTGAGTAATCTAAACCTCCTATATTACTACTGTTTTGGCCATATAGCACCCTCAAACTAGTGAATATTTTGGACAAAAAATAAAGTTGAAGCTTGGAGTATCTTGGCAAGTGATTCGATTGTCATGGTTTTTTTTTCTCTTTTTTTTTTTTTTTTTTTATGGGAAAGCAATTGTTAAGTTTAAATTTTGAAATCTTCATCCTGTTGGCTTGTAGATTATAGCAGTGACATTGGAAAACTTCACTGATTTTCAAAGTCACCCTGTTAATGCCAAGGAGGACAAAGGAAAATCTCAATCTCATGACCAGCAGGTTCATGGAGTGCCAACGGCTGATGTTGATGTTTCATCTTCCCCAGAATTGGGACAGAAGGCACTGTCATTACCAAACCTCATGAAAAAACCTGATTTGGATCCCACAATGTAATTATTTATGACTTTATCCTTTAGTTGGTTTTTTTCTGGGTTTTGTTAGGGAGCAGTTTATGTTCTTTTGTGGGAGATTTACTGTCCTTAACATCCCGTTATTCACATTGCACTTTTCACAGGGATAACAGTAGGTGCCCTTCTTACTGGTCTAGTGTTTGCTTGAGTAATATGGCCAAATTGGCAAAAGAAGCTACAACTGTTCGCCGTGTACTTGAACCTCTTTTTTCCAAAATTTTGATGGTGAGAACCATTGGTCCCAAGAAAAGGACTTGCATATCCTGTTTTGTTATATTTGCAGTCACTTTTACAGCAGTCAGGTAAGAACTAGACCCTTAATTTTATTTAGTTTATGACATTTCATCGTACCTGCATGGATATAATTGACACATAGCTTCTTGATCACCAGGACAGAACTCCCATCTGTTGTTGTCTATATTGGTCAAACACTTGGATCATAAGAATGTTGTTAAACAACCTCTCTTACAGATAAATATTCTCAGTGTTACCACACAACTAGCAAAAAGTGCAAAGCAACAGACTTCAGTAGCAATCATTGGTGCACTCACTGATCTGGTGAAGCATTTGCGTAAATGCCTTCAAAACCAAGCTGAAGCATCGAGCCCGAAGAGTACAGAATGCGAGGCTGATCTTCAGACAGCCTTAGAAAGATGCACTCGCAACTCTCAGATAAGGTTTGTGTGTGTTTTTACTTTAAACTTTGACCTTATATGGAGCCCATCTTGGTTTGTGGAAGTACCTTTGAACTCATTAAATCAAAGGTGAATTGAAAACCAAAAATATATCAATGGAACTCCGTACAGAACATTTAATTTAGTGTTTTGATGTTGGAAGTATTCTACAAATATATTTTAGCTTGAACCTTGTATTATATGGATCTTCAGTATCTTCAGGTGTGTGTGGATTTACCATTAGGCTATGCTTGCAACCACTTAACATATATACATTTTGAATGCTTTAATAATATATAATCTACAGTCGGACACATAAAATAAATGTATTGTAGGATAATTGTTCCTCCACTTCTCGTCCATCTGGAAACTTCTAGTAATCTTTTATTGTCAATGAAGTTTCTTGTTTCTTATTAAAAAAAAAAAAGGGAAAAAATTAGAAGAAAATCAAATTTTGGATTGCACCTACGAAGAAATTAAATTTTGGAGTCAAGTCGACTTAGTCCATTAGATATAACAAAAAAGAAAAATCAAAATGATCGACTTAGTTTATTAAAGGTTGTGACTTAAGTTTTGGATTGAGCCAATGAAGAAATCAAATTTTGGAGTCAAGTTGCAACAGACATGCATTTTTTTTTTGATTTGGAATTAATTCCCATATTGGAAAACAAAATATTTGGTACACTTCTAGCAAAATGCTATGGCTTCTCTGGCCTCGGGGAGGTCGTGATTTTAAATTCTGCAATTTATGTCTATGCTTATAAATTCCTTAATCTTCTTGTTTGGAAGTACAAAAGTCGGGAGTTTTCTTTTTCTTTCTTTCTTTTTGCTTGGAAAGTAAAAGTAAGAATTAAACACATAAATTGGATAATAGTGCTCAGAAATTAGGTGTTTCTGCTTTTTTTTTTATTTTTTTTTTATTTTTAATGGGCTATTGTACTTTTTGGTCAGGCATGGCACGTATATCAGAATATTGTAAATTGAGATAACTTTTTTATTAATAGGTTGGAGATGTTGGTCCCATTCTTGATATGATGGCTATGGTACTGGAGAACATCTCAACTAGTACAGTTGTTGCTAGAACAACTATTTCTGCAGTCTACCAAACTGCAAAATTGTCTCATCTGTTCCAAATATGTATTACGACAATAAGGTTAGTGCACCGTCATGCACATGTTGCTTCATGTTCTAGACTACTATTTCGGTCTTGATATAGTTTTTACTCGTAAACTTTCTCCAGGCTTTTCCTGATGCACTTTTTCATCAACTACTCCTAGCAATGACCCATCCAGACCATGAAACACGAGTCGGAGCACACAGCATTTTGTCAATGGTTCTTATGCCAACTGTACTTTCTCCTTGGTTAGACCAGAAAATAAAGCTTTCAGAAGATGTTTCTGGACATTTGGTAAGTGCAATGCAGGATGTTGGGTATGGAAGATTCTCCTCTCAGGACAAGAGTAGAGGCAATGCAGTGACCGTTGATGGAGAAATGGCAGACAAAGAAAGTCAAATGTCAGATGTCTATATGAAGCAATCTGGGCAATCCTACGGCTTCAATGGTGCTTTGGTCGGCATAAAAACTGTATGAGTATTGAACTAGTGCAAACATTACAATTATGAAAGATTATTCTTGCTTTATTTGATCAATTAGAGAGAAATATCTTGTCATTTTGCTTTTAAACAAAAACTTGCTAAAACTTCCAGGAACTAACTGCGCTTCGGCTGAGCAGTCACCAAGTGAGTCTTTTGCTTTCATCAATCTGGGTTCAGGCAACTTCTGCCGAAAATACTCCTGCAAATTTTGAAGCGATGGCCCACACTTATAACATTGCTCTACTGTCTACCCGATCTAAGGTTAGACTCCGCATGTATTTTATGGTGTTACTCGTTTCCTTTTATGATTGTTTATTTCTATAGCACCGTTTCTCATCCTTATGCAACATGCTTCTTGACATTTTATATGTGTGCATTCCTGTCTCTTCATCCTGAAGTTTTAATATGTTTGGAGATTTAAGTTTTGAATAGTGAGTTTGTATATCTTGCGAAATATAATCTCATCTATTTTTTCCTTTCTGGATTGTCTTGAGTACAACTCTAAGATCCGACTTCTTTGCATGGATCCTTTGGAATGTTGTGGGGCTCAGTTTTGAGGGTATCAGTTGTCCCCCTGAACTATCATCGGGAATCTGAGTTGAATTACAAGCAACCTTCCGTGCCAGTGCATGAATTTTACTAGGAAACAAGTTTTCCAGATAAATAAAGAAGATTCTTGACACTATTACTTGAGATGCCCTTGACATAGAGTAGGAGTATGTACGGGGGAGGAGATTCTCATAGAAAGAGCAACAATCAGTTTATATTATTGTTATGGTGGAATGTAGTGAAAGTGATTCAATGCTTTTATTCAATGGATATTCTAACACTTTTGTTTATGTGTTATGCTTTTGATAGACCTCCAATCCTGCGGCACTTGTTGGATGCTTCCAGCTAGCATTTTCCCTAAGAACTCTCTCTCTGGGTAAAGAAGGTAAGTGCTTTACTCTTCTGCGATATCTCTTATCTATTTTAAGGACACTAGTTAACTATTTTAAATAGTAGCGGATTATTTGATGCTATTAGCATGCAGTAGGTTTTATGTACTTACTCAGATCAGGAATAGAAACTCTATTAGTAAGAAAGTAAAAATTCTGATTCGCTGTCTAGAAGAACAAGGAGTCCTCCAGACAGGGAAACACAAAAAAAAAAAAAAAGTATGTATATATATATATATATATATATATATATATATATATATTACAAGAGGACAAACTCTTAAATTCTTTTAACTAGAAGGCCCATGGTGTACGGTACTGTACTATCTTCCTATAGATAAAAAACATAATATAGTGTTTACCATAAAGAACTATTTTTTTCGCCAACCAAATGCCCCACCGCCATAACATGATTAGTGTTAATCTTTCCATGCACTGGAGCCATATGAAAACGTGTATTTTGTGGAATAAGGAGTTTTTCTAGTTACCTAATAGGTACAAACCAAATAGATTATCATTCTACAAGGAAAAATGATGTAAAAGGAAAGAACCTGGAAAATTTCAAACCGGATTCTCCTCTCGCCACTCCCCCAGCTTCAGTACTTGTCTCCTGCAGTGGTATTGACTTTTTGCAAAATGGCTTATGCTTGTATATCATCATCTACTAGACAGTGTGGTCCGCAGTTTTGAATTACGTCAGAACAACACTGCCAAGTACAAATAACTGATTTATAATTGAGTGAGCACTCCTTTGCAAGTAAAATGCCAAGAAATCTCTTTCGTCTTTCCAAGATGGAACTTCTATTTCAAATGCTTGAATTGCGGTTTTCCCTCTGTATATTATATTTGGAAACTACCATCTAGAAAAGAAATCTTAAGCTTGTCTGTTAAAACCATTCGGGTTGTTCTTTCATTAATTTTTTTCTAATGTACGTTTTCTTGATGCTTATTATAGGAGGTCTGCAGCCCTCTCGTAGAAGATCACTTTTTACCTTGGCATCGTTCATGCTTATATTTTCAGCTAGGATTGGAAATATTCCAGAGCTCATTCCTCTTGTTAAAGCATATTTGACGAATAAAACGGTTAATCTCTGCACCTTATAGATCAAATGCATATGCCTTTCTTTTTTTTACCTCTTCGGTTTTTTTTTTTTTTTTGGTCCTGTAAAAATCTTGAAACTGACATGTATATTATTTAACCTTTTTAATGATCTCAATTACAATAGGTTGATCCTCATCTTCAGTTGGTCGACGATGCTTGTCTGCGGGCTGTTTTTGTGGAGTCCGGTAAGGGGAAGATTTTTTATGGATCACAGGAAGATGAAGTTGGTGCATTGAAGTCTCTGTCAGCAATAAAATCAGATGACCGGCAATTGAAAGAAACAGTGATATCCCACTTCATGACCAAATTCGCAAAATTGTCAGAGGTGATATAACAATTTCTCTGCTGCAGTTTCCTTGTAGAAATTTATTAGCAGCTGAATGTGAATCCTGCTCTACTTGGTTCATTAACACGGCTAAGATTCATTTTTGTACAGAACTATTGCATGGTTCAAGTAGTGAAATGCCCTTTATGCAATTCACTGGCCGGCAGACAATTTATTCTCTAATAATTTTATCCACAAATGAAAAAACGTTGAGGCTGTGCAAAGCAACTTAATTCTGAGTCAAATGTTAAAGATAATAAGAATCCTCATAAGAGAGGAGACAATACACAAATAAATAAGAGGCAGGCCAACCATACTGAACTTATTTTGAAATATGATATATAATATTTATATATAACAATTCTTAAAGTTTTTCAAAACTACTCCTTGTTGGGCCAAGAAAATAAATTATTAAACAACTTGCATTACTTATTTTTCCTGCTTTTTACCCAAGTTCATGCTGTTTCTGGGTTTGTACTAAATAAAGCTAGAATTGGACCCTTTTAGTTGAAGAAATCTAAAGCCCAAGTTTGTGCTCCAAGTTTAACTTAGGGCGCTCATTTGAGTCTAAAATCAAGGTTCTGAGGACATATAAAACTTAATTCTTGAACTTGTGTCTGTTATCCTTCGATACATACACAGATGATGTATGAAGCAGGTTTCTGTTACATTTGACACTTTTTTCCTTCTCTGAAGGATGAGTTATCAAGCATCAAGAAGCAATTCTCGCAGGGATTTTCACCTGATGATGCATATCTATTAGGAGCTCCATTATTCATGGAGACACCACGACCATGCTCTCCTCTTGCCCATATGGATTTTCCAGATATTGACGAGGTACTAATTTTTCTTCTCTCTCTGTCTTGATGGCCGTAGTAACCATTTTCTTTGACAAAGTGTTCGGTTTCAGATGATGCCTACAGCTGCATTAATAGATGAAGAAGCCTTTCCAGAACCAAGTGGAAGCCAATCTGATCGCAAGACATCAATCTCCATCAATACCCTTGACATTCTGAGTGTTAATCAGCTTCTAGAATCTGTAAGACAAAGTGCTTATGTTTTATCTCAGTTTTGGAACATCTTTCTCAGTGATGGTTCAATTTCTATAGTTCCCTTGAAAGTATTATGTGGGCTGGAGAAAGGCCATTGACACTTTTTTTTTTTTTTTTTTCCTCTTTTGTCTAATATCAGGAGCTTCTGATAACCATTAATTTTTGCAATTGTATCCTAACAAAAGAAAAATACCAGAAAAATGCATTCTAATAAGAGGGAAAAAAACGCTAGCGTTTTTCTTGCTGATCATTTTTCTTGTTCACGTTGTGCTAATTTCTATGTTTTACCAGAAAAAAAACGACTGCTACAGGATTCATATTCATTTGGATATAATTTGGCTCCTGTTATTACTAACAGGTTCTGGAAACAGCACGCCAAGTTGCAAGCTTCCCAGTTTCCTCAACGCCAATTCCTTATGACCAGATGAAAAACCAGTGTGAAGCCCTTGTGACGGGTAAACAGCAAAAGATGTCGGTACTTCATAGTTTTAAGCAGCAGCAGCAGCAAGTAGCAAATGCAATAGTCCTTTCCAGTGTAAATGAAAGCAAATATCTCCCATTGTCAGCTAAGGTAAGGAAATTTCTCATTTAAGTAAATAAGAAAGGTAAAGACTTTCTTAGTTGTTAACTGTATAAACCTTGTCTTTCTCCTTCTCTTTCTTTTTTGGGACAAACATTTCTATTTTTTCCCATTTTGATAGGCCGGGTGCTTTGCCTCATATAGCATTGGTAGGCAATCCTTGTGAAATCTGTAGTAATGCATTTATTATTCAATTGATCTGACGCAACACCAATTTTGGAAACACCCAGCACCAAAGTCACTGAATTTGAGCTTTTCTGTCGTGCTCGATGAAGCAATTGTTGATCAAATCCTTGCTCATGAATATGTTGTGTGAAACCCGATCTCCTTTCAAGATTTGAAGACTTAATACACTCTCAAGTTATGATTTCAGTGTCCCGAAACATGTCTGCATAATTTTTATTTACTCGTGTACATTGGAAATTTTCAATTGGGCTATCATGTGCTGATAAAATACAAATAAAAAAAAAATAACTGCTAATTTATAGGAAACAGATGCTATGCTTACAATTGTTATACGTTTGACACTTTTGAAGGTGCCAGTCAATTCCAGAATGCAGATTAATTGTTCGTCGTGTTGTACTTCATAGACTACAATTGTCAGAACATCATGAATTTAGTTTGAACATAAACGCTCAAGTAGGATTGTGGACTTTGCTGTGTGATACAATAATATTCTTAGTAAATAACTATATTGAGCTGCAGTACTTTAGCAACATGAAGCTTTATTGTTATCTTATGCAAAGATGAACATACTAATTTGGTTTTTCTTGTCAGACAATGGAGCATACAGAAGGGGACCTAAAGTTGATAAACAAGGAGCAAGTTCGAGTCAAGGAACAGCTTCTCGTCTGTTCGCGCGGATATGGACAGCATTCTTTCAGGCTACCGCCTTCAAGCCCTTATGACAAATTCTTGAAAGCAGCTGGCTGCTAATTGAATCATTTGGTGTTTATATAAATAACATATGTAAGTAGCTGTTATTCATTTTTTTTTTTTTTTTTTTTTTCATAATTTCTCTTTTTGTTCACACTATATTGGCCTTTTTTTTTTTTTTTTACATTCTTTAGCAATTATCTTAGATGCTTTTGTTTCTAGCTTTACTACCCCAAAATAAACAACATGAAGAGAAGAAAATTGTGTGCGGGAGAAGGGGTGGTCTTTAATAGAAGCATCAGTATCATTATTTGTAATTCTATTTGCGAGTGTTTGGTGAGATTTGTTATTATTTATAAATATGTTTGTCTAATTTGATTCATATTAAAAGGAGATTATAATATGTATATGGTAAAAGTAAAACCTTTTGTGAGCGTTTTCTTGCTCGTGTTATTATACGCCTAGTCTATTTTTTTCTACTTTGGAAATTGTTCATAGTTCTCAATTTTCGTAAGAATCAATGGGTGCGTTTGGAACTCATTCTAAAATGATTTTATTTTTTGCATGAAAATAAAAATGAAAACGTTTTTAATCTCATATAGAAATCATTTTTAAAAATGCATTTAGTAGTTTTATCAAGAGATTCGTTTCAGTATAAAAAAATTCATTAATGTCTCTATTTCTTTCTCTCTTGGGAGAGGAGAAAATGAAAACAAAAAATGAAAAATAATTAAAAATTATTTTTTATTTCTCTCTCATTTTATATTAAATTAAAAAATTATTTTTATTTCTGTGTTTTATCTTTCTTGTACTAAATGTCATTTTAAAAACGTTTTTTTTTTTTTTTTTTTTTTGTGAAAAAAAAAAACATAAATTTTAAACACGGCCAATATAATAGTTCTGCTCTGGGATATTCACATAATCATGTTCTTGGTTTTGCTATTATTTTATGGATAAACGTCTTTTCTTTTCTTTTTTCCCTTTTAATGATTTGAATCCAATATATTTATGAAGTCAGGTGTGGATGTACTGTGAAACTATGCCTCCAACCATTCCATTACAGTTATAGCCTTCCACTGTTTGATCAATTTATGCAATACTTTAATTATAAGGTTTAATCTTTGAAGCTGATAAGCTTTGGCCAATTATTTTTATTCTTCAACTAAGAAACCATTAATCATGCACGATCATATAAACTAATAACATTAATCATACACTCATATAAATTACTCGGTATATTATTTTTGTTGGTTTAGTTATCTTTACCAATAATATAAGCTTAGCCGACCCTAGAGAAGAGCGAGAGAGAGAGACTCTAGAGAAGAGAGAGAGAGAGTTTTCCGCCGGAGTTTTTGAATGGTTTTATTCAAAGCATCACTTCCTTAGAATCTTTGTTCTCTTAGGTCTGTTGAGTAGGAGGAATGGATTGATAGAAGGATGGATAGGATATGAGTGGAGTTAAGAGTGGAAAAAAGAGTATGGATTGTAATTTTTCTCAAAGTTATTTAGTATAATAGGAATAAATGAATGTTATTATCCTTCTCTCTTGTTTGGTATTGAAAAAAAAAAATAGAAGTATTGATTGGATTTGTAAAACTACTACATTGTCCATGCAAAATAAATTGGTTTTCTTTCTTCGGATGTGTATTGATTAATAATTAATAATGTTATACTCATTTTCTTCAAATAAAATTTTTAATATTCAAGTTATGCGCATAAATAATTAAACTTTTAAGAAATTTTTTACCTATAAGAACATTTTTTTTTTTTTTTGTAGAAAAATAAGACTAATATATTAACACACAAATAAAGGACTTTTCAGTATACTTGGTGTTAAATTGAAAAAAAAAAAAAAAAAAAAGAAAGGAGAAATAATTAATTTAAAGAAACAAAATGAGGGGTAGAATTGTAATTAACGGCCATATATGCTAGCCTTCCTTCACTTTCCGTCCAATTATGGGGGGATTGATTTTTGGTGGGTCCCATGGATTGGGAACCCCTTCCCCAATCCTTCCCTTGGACCAATCCATCCTTCCTACAATAAATACCTCCTACCAAACACAGCGTTAAGGTCTCATCCCATTGACGGTGTTAAAAGTGTCGTGTTGGGTGATTGTATTAGGTTGCACGTGTGATGCACATGTGTTGGTTCAGTGGCACATCGATGGTGCTTTTCCCCTCATTCAGCCCAACCTTCTCCTATGTGTTTTAAGCCATTGAAGGTCGTCTCTCTCCGCAAGAAGCTTTGTTATTGTTGTTTGTTGTCGTTTTTTTCCTTGTTTTATTTTGTTTTGTTTTTGTTTGCCTTTATGTGATAAGGGCGTTTTTACCTGGGTTCGTTTGGTTCATGGATTCAAATCATGTGATTTGAACCATTTTTATTTACATTTATTTTTGTGAGAGAAAATCATTGAACGAATCACGAATCATGATTTGAATTAGGAAGTAAATCTAGGAACCAAACGGACCTCATTGTGTTTTTGTTTGCTAGATTTGTTCTTTGCGGTTTTGTGTGTGGCCTTGGGTGCTATGACCTCTCGACATCGATTGATCAGGTATTTTTGTCGATTATAGAGGATCTATTAAAAAATTATATGTGTGCTCAATATTTAGTTATCTTTTTAGGTGTTCATTTGTGAAACTCAATGTGTATTATCTTTTGAGCGTTTCATTCAAATTTACTAGTTGAATATGTTATTTACCGGTGCCATACGTGTCTATGGTTGTGGTTGTGTATGTGTCTATAGTTGTGGTTTTGATAATTATTTTAATATTTACCTATTAATGGGTAATTATTTTATTCATAAAATATTGATATGATGGTTACAATTAATTAGATAGTTGACTAAAAATATATATAGCAATTAATGAGATTATATTCTTATCACGTCACGTTATTAAATTTTTATATTTAATGGGTAACCACTTATAAAGACGTAACTATTAAAAACTTATCCATATAGCTATGTGTGGCTTTAATGGTTACTCGAATATTTATATAGATCGGTGTTATTGTTTCAACTATGTGATATTAATCGATGGTTGTAATAAATTAAATAATTGAATTTATGACAATTAATGAGATTAGATTTATATCGTAAAAATTTTATATTTGATAAGTAAATTTAAAACTCATCCACATATATTATAACTTATAAGGCTTGCTTAATTGTTTACAGTTAATACGTTTCTTATTTTTAGTAAAGATTTTCTAGTATAAATGTAGAAGATTTGCCCCAATTGTAGCTTTTGCATAGCATGTGTAGCTAATTAGTAAGATAGAAGTAAAATCAAAAAAAAAAAAAAAAAAAAAAAAAAAAAACTTTTCTTTTCTTTTTTTTTTTTTTTTCCCTAAGGTCCCTATAATTACTTCCATCATTACCTTGGTTGTAAATATAAGCTTAAGGTAAACTAATTATTTATAAGCCCTTGAAAACTACTAAAAGCATCTCGAAGTAGGTTTATAAAAATAAATAACACGCCTATGTTGTTGTTTGTGAGCGACTAATAATTTTATTCATTTCCTAAACAATATAATAATCATATTTATCTATTATCCCATTATGAAATATTAGTTGGTAGCTCCTAGATAAATACCAAAAAAAAATGTTAAACCAAAATTGGATCATTTTCATACCTCGTATTTAAACGCTAGCATTTCTTTAGTTCAAGTGGGAGTATTTGCACAGAAAATGGATAAGAGTAATGGATACATATGGCCGAGTTTGGAGTTAGTTTTGCTTTTGTTTTTCATGTTTTTTGAGAAAAAAAAAATAAAGGCGGGAGAGAAACGGCGTTTGACATAATTAAAGATAAAAAAAAATTAGAAATAAAAACGATTTTTTAGTTTAATGTAAAATGAGAGAAAAATGAAAAATGACTTTTAGTCGTTTTTCATTTTTTGTTTCTGTTTTCTCCTCTCTCGAGCACATATATATATATATATATTAATAGATTTTTTATACTGAAAATAATCTCTTGATAAAACTACCAAACACATTTTTAAAAATAATTTATGTCTGAGATTGAAAACATTTTTATTTTCATTTTCATACAAAAATTAAAATCATTTTAGAATGAGTTCCAAACGCATCCTATATTTCTTGCCCTTTATCTTTGTCATCTTCATTTTCTTTGAACCTTCAGGTTAGACATTTTTTTAACGGATCGAGATTACATTAAGTGTTTTTTTTTTTTTTTTTTTTTTTTCTTCTAAGACATTGTTGTCTAATGCTTATGTTGTTAAGCATTTGTGCTGTGTGTTTGTAAATTTTTGTATGTTATTTTGTGTAGCATTATTTTAAACATTGAGCTTCATAACTGCTACGAATTATACAATGCGAAACGCGATTCTAACTGACTAAAATGAGATGACAAAATATTTCAAGTATTTTGATCTTTGTTAACCTTATACCTAAATCCTAATTCCGAACCATCGGTTCTAGAAAAATCACAAAAAAAAAAAAAAAAAAAAAAATAGAACATATTTCTTTTGCTTAGAAGAAGAACATCTTTCTAATAATATGTCTTTTTACGTTGGTTTGTACAAGTCATTCTCCAACCAATGTGAAGTTTCACTAAAATAGTAAGCCATAGCGGTCTACTTTTGTCTGATATTCTTCAATTACTCTTACCGTTTTTGTGTATCAGGTGTGGAATATTTTTTGGCTTCCTTCCCGATCTTGAGAGATCAAGGAGTGTATCACGGACCCTTAGTTTAGTAACGACCGCCAAACAATCTGTCATCCAAATTGTACAAGATTGCTAGATCGAGCACGTGACTTGCAATGTCTTAAGTTCCAATAAGAGTGGGTTGTCTCCTCTTCAACCTTTCTACTACTTTCTTGCCTCCCCAGAGATCTCCTTGTTCTCTTCCCACATTTTCCTCCATACACACGCCGCCTTCTTCATCAGAGAACATCAAATGGTGTTAAAGGAGAGCTCGCAGAGACCGCTTGTATATAAAGAAGATCTTAGTCCAGCCCAACTCCAGCAATATCAAAAAGTGTTAAAAGGGGAGCTCGCATAGACCGCTTTAATATAAAGAAGGTCTCGATCCAATCCAGCTCCAGCAATATCAAAAAGTGTTAAAGGGGAGCTTGCATAGACCTCTCGTATATACTGAAGGTGTTGGTCCAGTCCAGCTCCAACAATTCTTTTGATAGGCATTCCATTTCCTTCTTTGTCTGGATTTATTCTTCCTTTAAAGCTTGGGCCAAAGCTTTTATGACCAAGGGCTGCTAACGAAGACAATGCCCACCAAAATTTTAATGGGTAATTGGCTCTCTTTGACTCTAAATTTTTAATATAGTGACATTTTAGTCTTTAAACTTTTAATTTTATTATATTATTGTCTGAACTTTTGATTTTTAACAGTTTTGATCCTAATATTAAAATTGACGAACAATTTGAAATTGAATATAGATAATCACATTTTTACCGCATAATAACTAAAATTTTACATTAAAATAAGGGCGACATTTCTGACATTCTCTATGTTTTGTCAAAATAATAGACACCTCCTTGACCGAAACTAATCATGTCAACACCCTCGACTTTTTATAAAAATTACACGAACACCCCCTCTGTTAGTTGACCCTCAATCTTAATTGTTAAACTTTTTAAAAATGCCAAAATGTCCTATATTTACCAGATAATATTTCTAAATTGTACATAATATTAGAAAAGACGTTTATACCCTTATTTAGAATCAAAAATGAGTTTAGTTAATTTTTACACATTTATTAGTATAATTTTCACTCTAATAAAAATAAATATTTGCTTCTTATTTTTTTTTTTTTTTTTCTTGAAAAAATCCTTTGTTTTAGTAATGTTCTTCATCCACTACGCTAGTGTATTAAATTAAAAACCATTTAATACTTAGTACATTATTAGGCCCAACTATATTATAAAGAAAATTAATTTAATTGAATGAATAAATTAAATTGAACTATTTTATCCTAACAATAAAACAAAAGTGGTTTAAATTAAACTTAAAACATTAATGACCAAAAAATGTAATATAAAAAAAATTAAATGCATTAACTTTTTTAACATATTTTTACGTTAACTCTTTAAAAAATATTACAAGACACCCTAACACACTTTTTTTTTTTTTTTAATAGAAGATCCCCTTTAAGATCAAACAATTCCATCGAATTGAGTATGATTGTATGTGTGATAGCATCTACTATACCAGGAATATCAATGAACCCGATTATTGAAATTGCTCAGGATACCCTTTTTTAGCTTCTAGAACCTATTTCTTAGTTCAAGATCCCTCTTACTAATTGGAATCAAAGAATTAGTAGATATGTTTCGCCCAAAATGGGAATGGGCGGAACAACTCGATGAATTTAGTAGATCTTTTTAGGAGGTCCCAATGACTATAGATAGAACCTATCCAATTTTTACAGTGCGATGGTTAGCTGTTCACGGACTAGCTGTACCTACCGTTTCTTTTTTGGGGTCAATATCAGCAATGCAGTTCATCCAACGATAAACCTAATCCGAATCATAGAGCTACGACACAATCAAACCCGAACGAACAAAATTTTAAATTAAATCGTACCAATCTATTAAAAAATCAAATAAAGAGAAAGAAAGCAAATTTAACACAGGGGTAGTTTTTACATTTCTCACCAAAATTTAACAGAGTTGTAAATAAGGGATGTTACTATTATTAAATTCGATTCATAGAGTGTCACTGTAATTTTAATGGAACACAAGAGTTGTCATAGTAATAAGCCCTTAAAATAGTTACAAAAAGTACAAAATGTTAAGAGTATTCTACATGTTTTAATATTAACGAAAAGAAAATTTTGCCTATAACCTAACTTTTCTGTAAAATTTTAAGGTATTTGATTATGTTGATTAAATTTCAGAAATCTCTCTTGTCAGCAACCACTGTTAAAAAAAAAATAAGAGTTTAGGACTAATATCCTAAAGTAAAGAAGTTCATGCAATAAAATATCAATATGCTCAAAGGTCATGGATAAACTGTGCCAATTACTCAATTTTAAAATAGCTTAAGCATAATATATGTGCTATATAATTAGTGATTTAAAAAAATTAAAACATTCCATTACGGACCAAATAATGATGGATTAGGGACAAATCAATAATTATACTTGACAACAACTTCCTTGTGATAAAATGCTTATTAACCAGAGTCACCTTAACTGCATGCCCCATCACAGAAAAAAAAAATAAATAAAATAAAAGATTAAGTCAGGTTCATGTTAGAAAATATAGACGTTAGGAATACAAATATTAATCAATAAAAAAAATAAAAATGGTAATGAATAACATTTTTACAAAAGCAAAATAAATAAAATAGCTAGATATTAAAGTATTTGAAGTAAGTAGTAGTAAATAGTAAATTACTAAATAAATAATCTTTTTTTTTGGAAGTAAATGATTACCTAACAAATTTTACTATTTACTGTTATGTACTCTAAATATTTTGAAAACCTTCTATTTGCCTAATTATTTACTGTAAAAGTACTTCTTACTTCTTTCTTCCTAAACATTCATGTATATAACGAGAATTAAAAAAATTATGTATACAATTAGATTGATAACTTTAAATTCTCTTTATCTTAAATACAGAGTCCCAGCGAATTCATTTGCTTGATAATCTACCATGTCATCATGATCATACTTGTCAAGTGAGGTGCAAAGAAAATTACCCGTTTGACCCATATGTAAAGGGTCATTGCCTAAAATCTGCCAAAGCGTCGAACGGTAAATGTTACTGCTACATTAAGGCTTTATTTATTTTATCGATTTGAGTTTCGAATTTGAGTTTTATTATAGTAAAAAGCTCTAAAAAACAATTACATCTAACTTTTTTGTTACATTAAAAAATTCTCACATAAAGTCACATATCTATTTAAATCAATGAACTAAACAGACCTAAGTAATTATGTAATTCAAATGTTAGTTATCAACTTATCATCTCAGAATCCTATCGTTTTAGTAAGTATATAAATATAAATAACTATTATCATGGAGTGCTATTGGTCGTACCTGTATGTATCATTAGAATTACTAATGCTCACTGTTGGGAATAATATTTTAAAAGTATGAGATGTAATATGATATTTATTATTTATTTAATAAAAGAGTTTATTCATATTTGATGTGCATATATTAATAAATATTTTATGAATATCAGTAAAAATTTCATGATTATTTATGTGACTTTCAATATTGTATATAAATATTATATGCGAGAGAATAATATTTAAGGATAATTATTAAAATGATATTCGTAATGTATTTAATTAAAGTTTGAAATCTTTAATTAAAATATTACTAATACTTGTCATTCTCATTTAGAATGGAATGATATTATCCGCACTGTTAATATAGCTAGATATTGAATGAGTGTATTACGCATAATGAAATTATATGGAATAGGGACACAAACATAATATGGATTTATGATAATTTCCGTTAAGTATAGAAATTCTAATTGAGTCTACCGATGATCATATATAGAATGATCTTAAACCTGAGTTATTAGCAGACTCCTATTTATGGATTTGTGCATTTTATTTGCTTGGTACGGATTCTGAGATCTTAAATCCTATTATACGATTTTTTGGAGACATAATGAAGTGAGTAGTTGTGAATGTTATTATACGAGACGAAATTCATTCCTTCTTAAGAAAGAGGTAGATAAATAATTTTCTTAAAGGTTGATTCGGTACTTGGATCAAAAGGATCTCCGATTCATGAATTTATTTTATGAATCACTATTTATTCGAGAATCAATAGTACTCAAGGATAAGACATAATTGGAGAGATTAATGGATTTCACCTAGCTCTAATTATGAATTATTTATGGAGGATTGATCTGTTGGCCCAAGGTTAAAAATATCTCATGTTTTGATGATAACAAACACAATGTATTATGTTACTAATGATTCTACTTTGAGTTGTGTTGTTAGCAAAATTGATATTATAAATCAACTCAAGAAGCATAGTATGGAATGCAATGCATACATTCAAGGATTGAGAAATGCAAATTGAAGAAGGAGCTCAAAGCTTGAAGTGTTGAAAAATCAAAGAAAAATCAAAGATCAAGAGCAAGCAAACAAAATCAAGCAAGACAAGTTATTCATAGGTTCTTATATCTCAATAGTCTTGTATTTGATTTTAATGTCATGCTATCTTGATTAAATCTTGTTTAGGCTCATGCACACACTCACATCACTCTTTTAAAATGAGACTAAACTAATGGTTTAATGACATTTGGTCTAAAAGAATAACTTTGTGAAGGTTTGAACTCAATTAACGTCAACCGGTCGACCTATGTCGTCCGGAGACAGAAGAAGGCCAAATGCACCGGTCGACCGGTGATGCCTCAACCGTCAACCGGTCCGATCGACCGGTCATGATCAAATGCCCGCTTTTAAGACCGTTGAACGAGATTTCAAATTTTGATTCAACCGGTCAACCGCTCCGTCGACCGGTGTCGGGTGAACGGTCATAAATGAGGCCGTTGGAAAGTGAGTTTAAATAGACAAAAGTCATCTTTCTAAAAATAGAACGAATCTCTGAAAGTGAAAAGTTGTCTTTTAGCTCTCAAATCTCTTGAAACTCCAAAAAGCTTTCTACAAAGTGCTTTCATAATCATCATCTTCAAAAAGCCTTTCTTCACTTTCTCACACTCACTTGAGCCTACATTGGATTATATCTTGATAGTGTGATTTCAAAATCTCCTAATCATTTCAAGTGTGTAAAATCATTGTAAGGAGTGTACGGCTGAGCTATTCATTTTCATAATCCTCATTGTCGTTTTGGGTTTATTGGTTAGTCGATCTCCGTAGAAAATCGACATTGTGTAAGAGGTTAGGCGAAGCCTCGGGTAGAAAGATTCGCTTTCTTGTAAGAGGAGTGATCGTGCCGGTTAGACGATCGTATAGTGGAAGAGGTCGAGAGGCGGAATATCTCGGCAACAAAGGATGTAGGCAAATTTATTTGTCGAACCACTATAAATCGCGTTTGCATCTCTCTTACCCTTATCTCTTTAATTTCCGAATTTTAAATTTGTTAGTTGATATTATTTGATCTAAACTCTTGATAATTAGCTTGGTGAACTTGTCATATGATATTAGATTGACTCACTTTGTGTATATTAAGTGTTTGTGATATTATCAAAACTTCATAATTTCTGCACACCAAGTGTTTGATAAATTGACTTGTAAGATTAATTGTCTACATTTGTAATTAATCTTGATAGAGAGTGTTAAATCCGAAAAATTAGTAAAACCCAATTCACCCCCTCTTGGGTAGCCTTACAAGGGACAACAATTGGTATCGAGCAAGGTTGCTCAAACTTTCTTTAAAAAGATTTTACAATCTTGAGCATGGCTACTCAAAACTTTCACAACATGGAAGGTCAATCCACACAGACCTCCTCTTTTTAATGGAGTTGATTACAATTATTGGAAAGTAAGAATGAGAGTCTATTTACAATCTATCGATTATGCTTTATGGAGAATTGTTGAAGATGGTCCATTTGTTCCCACAAAGTCGGATAAGGATAAGTTAATTCCCAAGGACCCTAGTGAATTCGATGAAGATGATGAAAAAAAATTATCTTTAAATGCTAGAGCAATGAACATCTTGTATTGTGCCTTAGATAGAAACGAGTTTAATAGGATCACTTCATGCAAATCCGCACAAGCCATATGGCACACCTTAGAAGTAATTCATGAGGAACTAACCAAGTAAAAGAAACCAAGATTAATCATCTTATTCGCTCATATGAAATGTTTGAAATGAAAGATGATGAATCAATTACTTCTATGTATACTCGATTCACCGACATTGTTAACGGTTTGAATTCTCTTGATAGACCATTCAAGGAAAATGAGTTGGTGAACAAGATCGTGAGATCATTGCCCAAGTCTTGGAATGTCAAGAGGACTACTTTAGAGGAAATGAAGAATCTATCGACAATCTCACTCGATGATTTGATTGGATCGCTCATGACTCACGAGTTCTCCCGGATAAAAGACAACCAAGAAGAAGACAAGAAGAAGAAAGGAATAGCGTTGAAAGCTTCAACTCAGGAAGAAGTAAATGAGCATGAAGAAGAAGAAGATATTGATCAATTGGACAAAGAGATGATCTCCCTATTCACTAAGAAGTACAAAAGATTTTATAACAAATTTAGTCAAGGTAAGGGCTCAAGGAGAAATGAGGAAAAGGGAGATAAAATGAAAAAGGATGAAATCATTTGTTATGATTGCAAGAAGCCCGGACATAAGAGGACGGAATGTCCACTCAAAAGGAGCTACAAGAAGAGCTCCAAAAGAGATGAACTTAAGAAGGTTCTCCAAGCAACATGGGATGAATTAGAACTTGGAGAATCCGATGATGATGAGCAAGGTGAAGTAGCAAACATGTGCTTCATGGCCATTGACGATAATGAGGTAACATCTAATTCTAAACTTCATATTGAGGAAAATAGTATTACATCTTTGTCATATGAAGATATAGAACTTGAATTCTCCGAATTACATGAACAATATAGTAAACTTGCTCATAGAAATGCATCTCATAGGAAAACTATAGAACAACTCAAGGAAGAAATCACATTGTTGACAAATGAGAAAAATAATGCATTATGTGAAAATGTTTCCCTAAAAGAAAAGATTGACGACTTGACAAAAATCGTTTTGAAATTCACCAATGGAAAGAAAAACTTTGATCAAATGCTTGGTGGACAAAGATGTGTTTTCAACAAAGGGGGTCTTGGTTACAAGCCTCATGTAAAACAAAAATACTTTAAAAACTATTTTGTCAAAGCATCAACTTCGGATCCAAAATATGTGTGTACTTATTGTAATCAAAATGGCCACACATCCTTCTCATGTGCCATTAAGAAGAACACATATTTTGAGACCAAACAAGGTTCAAGAACTAACCATCAAGGACCCAAATTTATATGGGTACCAAAAATCAAGACTTAACTTTACCTTGTAGGAGCCAAGAAAGGAAAAGGTCAAGTGGTTCTTGGATAGCGGATGCTCAAAACACATGACGGAGACCTTTCCTTACTTAAAAATTTCACAAGGAAAAATGGAGGACGTGTGACCTTGGCGACAACACAAAAAGGAAAAATTCTTGGAGTCGGCGATGTCGGTAACGGTACCTCTCCCTTAATTGAAAATGTATTTCTTGTTGATAATTTAAAACATAACTTACTTAGTATTAGTCAATTATGTGATAAGGGATACCGAGTTATTTTTGAATCATCAAAATGTTTGATTGAAAATGTTTGCAATAATGAAGTGGTGTTCTTTGGTGATAGGAGTGAAAATGTCTATACAATAGATATTGAAAAATTGACTTGTAAAAATCAATGCCTCTCCGCTTTAAATGATGATTCTTGGCTTTGGCATAGAAGACTTGGTCATGCTAGCATGCATCTACTTTCAAAACTTTCTAAGAAGGAAGTTGTTAGAGGTTTACCAAACCTTCCCTTTCAAAAAGATAAAATTTGCGATGCATGTCAATTTGGAAAGCAAGTTCGATCCTCTTTCAAATCTATTTTAGAAATCTCTACAACAAGACCATTGCAATTGCTCCACATGGATTTATTTGGTCCATCAAGGACAACTAGCCTCGGTGGAAAGCATTATGCATTTGTTATTGTTGATGATTTTTTCAAGATATACATGGGTAATCTTTTTAGCAACAAAAGAAGAAGCATTGAAAACATTTTCATATTTTTGTAAAAGAGTTCAAAATGAGCAAGGTTATCTAATTACCACCATTAAAAGTGATCATGGTGGAGAATTTGATAATGATGCATTTGAAATACTTTGTAATGAAAATGGATATAAACACAACTTTTTCGGCACCAAGAACACCACAACAAAATGGTGTTGTTGAAAGAAAAAAAAAATTTTACAAGAAATGGCTAGGTCAATGTTAAATGAAAATGGATTACCAAAATATTTTTGGGCCGAGGCCGTTAACACTTCTTGTCACATTGTAAATAGAGTTCTTATTAGACCAAAAATGGATAAAACTCCATATGAGCTTTGGAAGGGTAGAAAACCTAACATTGGCTATTTTAGAGTCTTTGGTTGTAAATGTTTTATTTTAAACACTAAAGACAACTTGGGAAAATTTGATGCAAAATCCGATGTTGGAGTTTTTCTTGGCTATTCCACTACTAGCAAAGCTTATAGAGTATTTAATAAAAGAACTCTAGTTGTGGAAGAATCGATGCATGTAGTATTTGATGAAACTAACACCTTTGTGGAGAAAAAATCTAGATGATGATGATTTAGGTTTGGAGCATCAAATGAGCAATGTAGATTTGAATGACAAAGAAGTGATGGATGAACCACAAACCTCCAACACATCACAACGTCAAGAGGAACAAGTTGATGATCCAAAACAAGATAGTGCATCCTATCAACTACCGAAGGAATGGAGGTATAGTACTTCTCACCCTAAAGACAAAATCTTAGGTGACATCTCACAAGGAGTGGCTACTAGGTCATCACTTAAAAATGTTTGGAATAACTTAGCTTTTCTTTCACAAATTGAACCTAAGAATTTTAAAGATGCGAAAATGATGAATTTTGGATCTTAGCGATGCAAGAAGAGCTAAATCAATTTGAAAGAAGTGATGTATGGGAATTAGTCCCTAGACCTAGTACTCAATCCGTGATTGGCACCAAGTGGGTCTTTAGGAATAAGAGAGATGAGCACGGTGTGATTGTGAGAAACAAGGCTAGATTAGTGGCCCAAGGTTACAATCAAGAAGAAGGAATCGATTATGAAGAAACCTTTGCACCGGTTGCTAGATTAGAATCCATTAGAATGTTATTAGCATTTGCATCCCACAAAGAATTCATTCTTTATCAAATGGATGTTAAAAGTGCTTTTCTTAATGGGTACATTGTAGAAGAAGTATATGTAGAACAACCACCCGGTTTTCAAGATCACAAGTATCCGGATTATGTCTTTAAATTGAAAAAGGCTTTATATGGCTTAAAGCAAGCTCCTAGAGCTTGGTATGATAGACTTAGCAAGTTTTTACTTCAAAATGGATTTTCAATTGGAAAAGTGGATACTACACTATTTACTAAAACCAAGGGTGTTGATCTAATTATTGTACAAATTTATGTTGATGATATTATTTTCGGTTCTACTAATGTTTCCCTTTGTGAAGAGTTTTCAAAGTGCATGCATAGTGAGTTCGAAATGAGTATGATGGGAGAGCTCAACTACTTCCTTGGTCTTCAAATCAAACAAACAAAGGAAGGCATCTTCATAAATCAAGCTAAGTATGTCAAAGATCTACTTAAGAAGTTTGACTTTGAAGGAATGAAGCCTCTATCAACTCCAATGAGTTCATCTATTAAAATAGACAAGGATGAAAATGGTAAGGCCGTGGACATAACGAAATATCGAGGTATGATCGGATCCTTACTTTACTTAACTGCAAGTAGACCGGACATAATGTATAGTGTTTGTTTGTGTGCTAGATATCAATCAAATCCTAAAGAATCACATCTAAATCTTTGTAAAAGAATTTTTAGATATTTAAGTGGAACTAAGAACTTAGGATTATGGTATCCAAAGGGTACACACATTGACTTGTTCACTATCTGGATCTGCCGATTGGGCAGGCTGCACCATAGATAGGAAGAGCACAAGTGGAACATGTCATTTCTTAGGATTTGCACTAGTCTCTTGGTTTAGCAAAAAGCAAAATTCGGTTGCTCTATCAACCATGGAAGCGAATACATCTCGGCGGCCAGTTGTTGTGCACAAGTCCTTTGGATGAAGCAAACGCTTGGACCTAGGATTAAACTATGATCATGTACCTATCATGTGTGATAACACTAGTGCGATCAACTTATCAAAAAATCCAGTTTTGCATTCACGTACCAAACACATAGAGATAAGACATCATTTCTTGCGTGATCATGTGCAAAAGGGTGATATCACATTAGAATTCATTAGCACCAATCATCAAATTGCGATATCCTTACCAAACCTTTAGCTCTTGAAAGATTTGCCTCACTTAGAAGAGGTTTAGGACTATTAGATGCTACTGAAATTAAATTTGATTACTTAGGAATTAAGTGGTTGATACATGATTTGATGATTCTTACTTGAACAAATTGATATTATCTTTTTATCCGTGTGATGGTGTATGAGAAAACATATGCTATTTGGTTGTTAGTCAAAATTAGGTTTTTTCCTCAGCGGAATTAGCAATTTTTCCGTGTTTTCTATACACCGGTCGACCGGAGACAGAGAAGTTATAATCAACCGGTCGACCGGTTGGCCTTGACCGGTCGACCGGTGAGGTCGACCGGTGAGCGCGACAGGCTCCATTTAAAATCCGTTCTGGAAATTTTTTTTCTCTCATTTCAAAAACCAAGCACGAACCCTAGGAGAGAAAAACACCCCCAAATTCACACCATTGCTTAAAATCATCCAAATTTGGTCAAATTTCTTCCGGAATCACACAAAACTCCTCCAAAGAAACTTCATCCCTCTCACATTTTCTTCTATTTCCTCCTCTTCACGAGTTTTATTCCAAATCCACTCAAATCCGAAATTCACCCGCCAAGTGTTCGACAAATTGCTTCAATGGCGTCAGGGGCTGGATCATCACGGGGCAAAGGAAAGAGGGTGAAAACTACCACATCTGGTCCACGAACAAAGGTATTAAACGATGAATTCAACTCTCGTAACTTCAAACTTTTGAAAAGAGATCCATTGTGGAAGGTAGATTTGTGGATTTCACTTTGAATTTAGAGAATTGGATATTGAGAGATTATTTGAGGTTTTAGGATGGAAATCTTTTGTGGAGGTTAAGGAACAAGTCTATCCAAGATTAGTGAAAGCCTTTTATGCTCACATGAATTTCAATACTTGTGAAATGGATGTTCAAATAGTATGCACTCTTAAGGGACAAAGAATAGAACTTGATAAAGAAGTGATCTCAAAAATTTTTGAGATTCCGGATGTTGGACGATGTGTGCACACTTATGATTCATGGGCTTTTAATGGAGAAGCAATGTCAAGGATTATTATGGAAAGGGACTCAACTCAAGGGGATGATGAAGAGGATGATGAGGCTATACCCCCAAAGCCGAAAGCAAATGAATTACCCCTTAGGAGTAGAATCCTCCACCACATTATCTCCAACAACATCATTCCTAGAGGAGGGCATAGGGATGAGATTTCATTCACAGATCTCTATCTTATATTCTGCCTTCTTGAGGGTATTAGAACAAACCTTCCATACTTGATTCTTCACAAGATGGCTGATGGGAACAATGTAGCTAGAGATCCTAATCTTCCTTATGGGATGGCTCTAACAAGGATCTTTCGTTATTTCAAAGTCAATCTTGATGACGAAACTGAGATTAGTCCACCCAAATCGGACTACAATAAGACAACCATCAAACTCATGGGCTACAAATTTCAAAATGGAAGGTGGATTTCCAAGAAAAGGGGCCGAGTTGAAGATGAAGAACGGGAAGAAGACATTGGAGGCAGTTCGACTCAGTTCAACGACGGTGCATTCAATACTCTCCATGGACGGATTGAGTCTCTCTGCACAAGTCATGATGAGCTTAAACTACAAGTACAGAATGGTTTCCAAAACCTCTACTCGTATGTCGACACGAGCATGACAAACCTCCGGAATGATCTTCTCCAACAACTCCAAGTAAATCATCAAGCCAACGCCGAGGTTCAAGCTCAAATTCTCGAACAACTTCGGCATCTCAATTTCCGAGGGCCTCCTCCCTCATTATGACTTTTAGTTGGATCTTTCATTGTAGTTTATCTTTCTAGCAATCAATGTGACACTATCTTACTTGTTCTTCTTTTTGTTGATGACAAAAGGGGGAGATGGATGTAGTGATTGCTAATTGTAGTGATTGCTAATTGTTATGATGAGATTGTTACTCTTGCTATGATTCTTCATATTTGTTTAGGGTGTGATTGAGATTATTCACACTTGATGTTGGATGGAAGACTTAACAATGCTCATTGTAATACTCTCTTTAAAGGCTTAATAGATTAAGGGGAGAACATTTTTAAGATAATATCAAGTGATTAAATAAGGGGGAGACAAACAAGTGAAAAAGAGAACATGGTATTGCCTTTGCCATCTTAGCAATCAAGTGTTTGTCATCATCAAAAAGGGGGAGATTGTTGGCCCAAGGTTAAAAATATCTCATGTTTTGATGATAACAAACACAATGTATTATGTTACTAATGATTCTACTTTGAGTTGTGTTGTTAGCAAAATTGATATTATAAATCAACTCAAGAAGCATAGTATGGAATGCAATGCATACATTCAAGGATTGAGAAATGCAAATTGAAGAAGGAGCTCAAAGCTTGAAGTGTTGAAAAATCAAAGAAAAATCAAAGATCAAGAGCAAGCAAACAAAATCAAGCAAGACAAGTTATTCATAGGTTCTTATATCTCAATAGTCTTGTATTTGATTTTAATGTCATGCTATCTTGATTAAATCTTGTTTAGGCTCATGCACACACTCACATCACTCTTTTAAAATGAGACTAAACTAATGGTTTAATGACATTTGGTCTAAAAGAATAACTTTGTGAAGGTTTGAACTCAATTAAACGTCAACCGGTCGACCTATGTCGTCCGGAGACAGAGAAGGCCAAATGCACCGGTCGACCGGTGATGCCTCAACCGGTCAACCGGTCCGGTCGACCGGTCATGATCAAATGCCCGCTTTTAAGACCGTTGAACGAGATTTCAAATTTTGATTCAACCGGTCAACCGCTCCGATCGACCGGTGTCGGGTGAACGGTCATAAATGAGGCCGTTGGAAAGTGAGTTTAAATAGACAAAAGTCATCTTTCTAAAAATAGAACGAATCTCTGAAAGTGAAAAGTTGTCTTTTAGCTCTTAAATCTCTTGAAACTCCAAAAAGCTTTCTACAAAGTGCTTCCATAATCATCATCTTCTAAAAAGCCTTACTTCACTTTCTCACACTCACTTGAGCCTACATTGGATTATATCTTGATAGTGTGATTTCAAAATCTCCTAATCATTTCAAGTGTGTAAAATCATTGTAAGGAGTGTACGGCTGAGCTATTCATTTTCATAATCCTCATTGTCGTTTTGGGTTTATTGGTTAGTCGATCTCCGTAGAAAATCGACATTGTGTAAGAGGTTAGGCGAAGCCTCGGGTAGAAAGATTCGCTTTCTTGTAAGAGGAGTGATCGTGCCGGTTAGACGATCGTATAGTGGAAGAGGTCGAGAGGCGGAATATCTCGGCAACAGTGGATGTAGGCAAATTTATTTGTCGAACCACTATAAATCGCGTTTGCATCTCTCTTACCCTTATCTCTTTAATTTCCGAATTTTAAATTTGTTAGTTGATATTATTTGATCTAAACTCTTGATAATTAGCTTGGTGAACTTGTCATATGATATTAGATTGACTCACTTTGTGTATATTAAGTGTTTGTGATATTATCAAAACTTCATAATTTCTGCACACCAAGTGTTTGATAAATTGACTGTGTAAGATTAATTGTCTACATTTGTAATTAATCTTGATAGAGAGTGTTAAATCCGAAAAAATTAGTAAAAACCCAATTCACCCCCCCTCTTGGGTAGCCTTACAAGGGACAACAATCTATATGTAATGACTATATCAAATGGACACTTCATAGTTTAAAAGTAATTTATGTCTACAATTATGATAGTGCAATTCCAAGTTTATAGTGGAGTAACTTTTAGAATTAACATAATTAATTAGTTAATTAAAGATTTTAATTAATTATTAATTTTATTAGAGCTCAGAATTATAGATCCACGAGTAATCGCGTCGTCCTTGTAATTCTACAAGACACTAAGGGTAAAATGGAAATTTTAAAATTATGGAGTTCTAAAATAAAATGCTCAAGGATAATTAATTGAGAATTAATCATAAATTAAATAATGTGAATGTGTTCACATGGTGTGAACGCATAGCATTGTGTGAATCTCTTTGAGATTTAGTTGCTTGCTCTCCAAGTTATCCAATTGATTTATTTGATAAGTTGTCCAATTTGAAATTAAAATTGATTTAAGTTTAACTTAAATTAGAATTTGAATGAGTCAAAATTAGTCTGGAGAATAAATGCAAAATTTTACCATATTCTTTACTTGCTATATGCGCCTACCATAGGTAGGAATCTCCCTATGTTGGCCGGCCAACATATGGATTGTTGGTTCCCGAATCGAATTCAAATGCGGAAGCGCAGCGGAAAGGCGGATCGTGTATAACAAAAATTTTCATAAAACCTTTGATATACTCTATAAATTATATTAATTTATGCACGAATAAATTAATCTCATTAATTCTTTTATTAAGAACTCAATTCGAAAAAATACCTGGAGGCCGTCTCGGTTGATAACTTGAGTTCTTTGACCTCGAACAATCCTTGCTCCAAAACTTTGTGTTTAGAAAACCAATGTCTTCCACATCAATTCCTAGAATCCACGAAGACGTGTGTGTGGGCACACATGAGACAAAACGGGTTACAACACTCGAATTTCCACAAACACCAACGCATGCACGATGTGGAATTTTTGGAGAAAATTTTTTTCCTTCCTCTCTACTTGAGAAATTCGGCCAGCCTTAACCTTTAGAGCTGAAAAAATTGTTTCAAAATTTCTATAGAGAAATTTCGGCCACCTCTAAAAATAGGGCCAAAAAATCATTCCGAAAATTGTCTCAAAAATATAGTATTTAGAGAGTAGAAGTCAAACTTCTAAAAGGAATCCAATCTCTATCTCTAAGATAAAGCTTGCTAATTATCTCCTATTTGAATTTGGAACAAAAAATCCCTTCCCCTTATCCTTAAGGTGGCCGGCCACACTAGTAGGGTTTATCCCTATGTGTGGCGCCTATTATAGATAAGGAAGGAAGATATTTTATCCTTTATCCAAAGAGTCCAATTTTAATTACGATTCAAATTCAATTTAAGTCAAACTTAAATTAATTTGAATTCTAAATTGAACAACTTATCAAATAAGTTTAAATGGATAAATCTAGATGTGTTCAAATTCAAATTTAAATAATCACATTATTTAAATAATAATTAATTCTCAATTAATTACTTCCGAGTGTTTAATTTTAGAATTCCGTAATTCTAAAATTCCCATTTTTGTCCTTTGTGCCTGGTAGAATTACTAGGACGACGCGGGGACTAATGGACCTATAATCCCGAGCTCCAATAGAATTAATAATCAATTAAACACTTTAATTAATTAATTAATACTATTAATTCCAATAGTTACTCCACTATAAACTTGGAATTGCACTCTCGAAATTATAGATATAAATTACTTCTAAACTGTGAAGTGTCCATTTGATATAGTCATTGCATATAGATCAATCCTCCATAAATAATTCATAATTAGAGCCAGGTAGAATCCGTTAACCTCTCTAATTATATCTTTATCCTTGAGTACCATTGATTCTCTAATGGACAGTGATTCATAAAACACATTCATGAATCGGAGCTCCTACCGGTCCAAGTACCGAATCAACCCTCAAGAGAATTATTTATCTACTTCTTTCTCAAGAAGGAATGGATTCCATCTTGTACAATAACATTCCCACTACCTACTTCATCATGTCTCCAAAATACAAGGAATATGATTCGGGGTCTCGAATCCGTCATTAGGTAAATCAAAAGACACAAATCCATAAATAGGAGTCTGTTAAGAACTCGGGATTAAGATCATTCTATATATGACCATCGATAGACTCAATTAGAATTTCTATACTTAACGGAAATTATTAGAAATTCATGTGTCCTTGTTCCACATAATCTCATTATCACGAAATACACGCATTCAATATCTCACCATATTAACGGTCACGGATAACACTTGTTTCCCATTCTAAATAGAATGACATGTATTAATAATGTTTTAATTAAAGATTCCGAACTTTAATTAAATTCATTATGAACATTGCTTTTTGATTATTATCCTTAAACATTATCCTCTCGTATATAACACTTATATACAATGTTTAAGGTTACATAAATAATCATGGAATTTTCATTGATATTCATAAATATATGCACATAAAATAATGAATAAACTCTTTTATTAAATAAATAATAAATGTCCTATTACATCTCATGCTTCTAGGACACCATTCCCAACAATCTCCCACTTGTCCTAAAGCGGTGGGATATGTCTTAGATCCCAAACTTTCTAGGTGTCTATGATCGATCTATGCTCGGAACAATTTCGGATCGATTAAGAATTTTCTAGAGTCGGGTTGCATTCTTTTACCTTGCTTCACAAGCTGCTACACATTAACTCTTAATGATAAAATTAGCAATCGCACTTTTGCCAACAACCTTTCTTGTGATGACTCCTTCACCTAGTGTGAACACGCACTCGGATGTTGACTCTCAAAATCCACGTATGACTCATAGTCAAGGTCTATGTATCCAAAGAAAGACAACTCTTTCAACGACTAAACTATCTTATAGTTTCTTTGTTTTCCTTATATACTTAAGGATACACTACACGACCACTCAATGATCGGATCTTGAGTTCAACTCGACAACGACTAACTACTCCCACCGAATATCATATATTCGGGCTTGTAAAGAATAAGAACATCTTCTTTTCTTTCATTTGAAACATCTTGGTTTTGATCAAATCCATAAGACTTAATAGCCTCATCAAACTTGATATTCCATGATCTAGAAGTTTGCTTCAATCCATAAATGGATCTCTGATTTTGGGACTTTCTCGCTCTAGGCCTTTCTCTATGTAACCCTCGGGTGATCGATATAGATGGTTCCCTCAAGATAGCCATTCGGAAAAAGCTGTCTTGACATCCATCCGCCATATCTCATATTCAAAATATGTTGTTATGGCTAAGAGTATTCGGATGGACTTAAGCATGGCCTCCCGTGAGAGAGTTTCCGATAGTCAACTCCCTCTTTATGGGTGTAACCCTTAACCACTAGCCTTGCTTTATAAGTCTCTACTTTTCCATCCGCTTATCTTATTCTCTTGAAAATCTACTTGCATCCAATGCGTTTTACCCCTTCGGTAGATCTAGAAGTTGCCGGGACGAGTTAGAGTACATGGACTCTAGCTCGAGTTTCATAGATGCTTGCCACTTTTCCTTATCAAATTATCCATCGTAGCCTTAAAGGTCAACGAATCCTCCTTACCATCATCAACAAAGGATTTATATGTGTTTCCTCGATTATACCCGGTTAGGTAACTTGCTTACCCTCCCACTACAACGAGGTGCCACTAGAGTTTGATTAGGAATCGTGATCATTCTTAGCGTTCCAACAACTCTTGTCGGTTGTGGTCCAATCTTATTGAAAGTAACTTCTCCGAACCTTTTAGCTTCTAGGCTTGAAAACTATCATATAGTCATGCTCTAGAAACGTGGCATTTGTCATACAATTACCTTTGATTCTTATGACTATATAAAATAATCATTCTTTTGTCCCCATTGCATATCCACAAACATGCATATTTATGATCTTAGTTCCAACTTCCCGTCTATTGTTTCATCACATGCCGGACACCCCCCCATATGTGAATACGCTTCAAAACCGACTTTCGACCATTCCACAACTCTAGGGGTGTCTTTGGTATAGACTTAGATGGTACTAGATTCAAAATATACATGGTGGTTAAATAAGGCATAATCCCGGCAAGTAGGAAGTGAAGAATAACTCAACATTGATCTTATCATGTCGAGCAAAGTCGATTTCTCATTTCGGCTACACCATTACTCTTTGTGGTGTACCGGGTGTAGTCAATTGGGATACCACAACTTCTTCAATCAAGAAATCCTGAAACTCTTAGTCTAGGTATTCATCCCCTCAATCTAATTGAAGTGTCTTGATTGTTTTACCTAACTGTTTTTCAATTTTTGCTCGGAATTCTCTAAACTTTCTAAAAGTTTCAGATTTCTGTTGCATTAGGTAAACATAACCATATCTTGAATAATCATCAATGAAAATGATGAAATATTCATAACCTCCTTTGTCTTGGACGTTTAACGGTCCACATACATCCGAATGTATTAGCTGAAGAGGTTATGTGGCTCTTTCTCCTTTCGTCATGGAAGGCTCGTGGTCATTTTGCCTCCCAGACAAGATTCATTGGCTGGACGCTCACTACCTTTAGTTCGCATAAAGGACCATCCTTTACCAGTCTTTAAATCCTGTTTAGGCTAATATGACCAAGTCTAAGATGCCACATATATGTGTTATTTATCGTGAGAGATCCTTTGCTCCTTATTCTTAAGTTTTGGCAACTTTTGAACTTTTCAATAATTTTGCAGTGAGTCAGGCATCGGTTTAAATGGTATAAACCATTTTCCAAATATCCAGAACATATATCGGAACCATTCCGAAAGATGTGGACTAGATTTTTATTTAAAAGCAATTGTTCAAATAATTTGGAATTAGAAATCAAATTTACATTTATGCTTGGAGGAAATAAACATTGTTCACAACAAGGTATTTCCAAAATTGAAGTCTAACTTCTCCCACTTTTTTTTCCAATATCCTCGCGGTATTCCCACTTTCATCGCGTAGTCCCCGATGGCAAGTTCTTCGTAAGAACTAATATTTTGCAAAGAAAACCAAAACATGATTAGTTGCTCCCGAATCAACTATCCAGGACGAGGAATCACCCTCCACTAAAGATGTTTTTAGAATTAGTAAATCTTATTTACTTTGATTCATTTTCTTTGTTTAGGTGGAAACAATTTCCATTTAAGCGCTAAAACTTAGTAAAGAAAACAAACATGATTAGTTATTCCTGAATCAACTATTTAGGATAAGGAATCAACCCTTTTTACTAAACATGTTTTAAGAACTAGCAAATCATATTTACTTGAGTTCCTTTCTTTATTTTGGTGGAAACGACTTTCCCTGTAAGAACTAAGACTTAATAAAGAAAACAAACATGAGTAGCAACTCTCGAATCTACTATCCAGGAATAAAGAATTACCCCTTTTACTAAACATGTTTTTAGAACTAGCAAATCATATTTGCTTGAGTTCCTTTCTTTATTTCGGTGGAAACGACTTTCCTTTTGTCTTTTACTTAGGTCCTTACAGTATTTAGCCAACCCTTTTGTTTTATGGATTTTCAGATATGGTATCTGATGACTGCATTATCTCATAAGCTGTCTCCATGACTTCATACTTCTTGTGAATTACCACGCACAATCTTAGCTAACAGTTAGCTACTGCGTTTTCGTTAAGGACAGGAGGACAATCCTCCATTTGGGACAAACTTATATTCATCACATGAATGTAAGTTGTTTACGTTACTTTACCACTTGCATAGTTCATCTCTAATCAGTGTTTCAGTTTTGTATAGTGAGATTATAGGATTTGACATATTGTTGGAAATAAGTAGAATATTCATCTAATCAATTTATGTGCATGAATATCAAAACATGTGAATTTAGGCACAATTAAATATGATGCATGATGCACATGAAAAATACATAAATCATGTTTTAATTTTAGGTGCCAACGATAATCCAATTTACCATAAATAAAGTGTACCTTTGGGTAGTCAAATTATTTGCAAATTGAACCGAGACCCCTCTCAGTTAATAAATATAGTCAAAATATCTCATATTTTCATATTTATTAACTATCGTTATTTTAGTCAAAATATAACCAACAAACTTTGATTATATCTTTATGAGTGTTAAACCACCGTTTCAGATCCCATAGACTTAACTCCGGATTGCTACCTTTGGGTAGTCAATTCGAAAATACATCCCGAAATCCTATCTCTAGGAAGCCAACCTTGTTATTGATCCAGCAAGAACACTCTCCTTTAGGAGGGCGATTCAATGTCGCCGCAAAGCCCCTCTCCGGATCTCACGGTGTTGCGCTAACGGTGGAGACTAGTGGGTCGTATTGTCATACAACCCTCTCCCACTCAATATTTTACAAATATGTATTTTGTTTGAAAAACATCTCATGATTTTCAAATCGAAAAATAAACAATTTATTTTTCGGATATGTGAAATTCTAAAATTTAACTCTTAAATTTAATTTCACATATAACATTATTTTGCAAATCAATTTTGCAACTTAAATCAATTTAATCATATTAAATCGATTTTAGCGCATGGTTCTTATTTTTATTTTATTCTTTTAAAACTCTTTTAAATAAATAAAATAAATAATAATAAATGCGCATATATGCATGGCATGTTATAAAACATATGAGTAGGCACACTATATCTATATGGCATGTTATATGCATGGACATGTAATATATAATTATCAACATAAAAATAAATATATGCAATCGGCTATTGAGATGGATTTGACCGGGTCCCATGGAAAATATAAATTACAACCAAAATCGAATAAATAAATAATTACAATAATTATTTTCTTCCGTTACATCAACGGGTCTTCGATTCTTGAATTCTTTATTCTTCAGCTTCATTCTTTGTCTCCGAGTTGGATTTCACATTCCTTGGGATCGGAAATTTTCTGAAATCAATAGGTCTAAATGTTTTTTTTTGAGAAACCTTCGGGCACAATTTTTTATCAAATCCCGGACTAAATTATTTTTGGGCAACTGAAACCTGGAAAATCATATAATAATACGTGTGCGCATATCCGATATACAAAAAGTTATAACCAGCCCTTGTATTGCGGCGTGTACTGCTCCGTATATATAAATATATAACTTATTTCGGCGATGGGATCATTACACGGATCCATCCAGTAACATGCACGGCAGTCGTGCTGGGCGCGGGCCCACACGCCGTCGCGATGGGGCGCGCGGATTATTCACAGCGCGCTGGCCCATGGCCCGATTGTTATGGGGCGCGCGAACTGCGCGCTGAAAAAGAAATTTGCAGCAATAGGCACAACCCATCCAGTGCTGGAAGAGTTTGGGGCGCGGCATGATAGCGGCGGCCTGGTTCTGTGCGATTTTTCTGGGTAATTTCTGGGCATCTTCAAAGGCTTGATACTTGATCTTCAAGGCCTCCTTTTGATTCAAAATCAAAACCCTAATTCTACCCAAAACCTAGAATTACAATAATTCTAATCCCGAATTAAATTACAAATAATTTATCAACGAATGAATATAACCGGTCCATGGAACCATATAATTAACGACCAAATCCATCATCCATACATTCATCATCATGAATCAAATATAAACATCCATAAATGCAAGTGCCTACCCATCACATACATACATAATTAAATATCACATATTTAATATTGATTATCAAATAATCGGAGCATAAATTAATATAGTCTATAGACCGCTCTGATACCAATTGTTGGTTCCTGAATCGAATTCGGATGCGGAAGCGCAGCGGAAAGGCGGATCGTGTATAACAAAAATTTTCATAAAACCTTTGATATACTCTATAAATTATATTAATTTATGCACGAATAAATTAATCTCATTAATTCTTTTATTAAGAACTCAATTCGAAAAAATACCTGGAGGCCGTCTCGGTTGATAACTTGAGTTCTTTGACCTCGAACAATCCTTGCTCCAAAACTTTGCGTTTAGAAAACCAATGTCTTCCACATCAATTCCTAGAATCCACGAAGACGTGTGTGTGGGCACACATGAGACAAAACGGGTTACAACACTTGAATTTCCACAAACACCAACGCATGCACGATGTGGAATTTTTGGAGAAAATTTTTTTCCTTCCTCTCTACTTGAGAAATTCGGCCAGCCTTAACCTTTAGAGCTGAAAAAATTGTTTCAAAATTTCTATAGAGAAATTTCGGCCACCTCTAAAAATAGGGCCAAAAAACCACTCCGAAAATTGTCTCAAAAATATAGTATTTAGAGAGTAGAAGTCAAACTTCTAAAAGGAATCCAATCTCTATCTCTAAGATAAAGCTTGCTAATTATCTCCTATTTGAATTTGGAACAAAAAATCCCTTCCCCTTATCCTTAAGGTGGCCGGCCACACTAGTAGGGTTTATCCCTATGTGTGGCGCCTATTATAGATAAGGAAGGAAGATATTTTATCCTTTATCCAGTAGTCCAATTTTAATTCTGATTCAAATTCGAATTTAAGTCAAACTTAAATTAATTTGAATTCTAAATTGAACAACTTATCAAATAAGTTTAAATGGATAAATCTAGATGTGTTCAAATTCAAATTTAAATAATCACATTATTTAAATAATAATTAATTCTCAATTAATTACTTCCGAGTGTTTAATTTAGAATTCCGTAATTCTAAAATTCCCATTTTTGTCCTTTGTGCCTGGTAGAATTACTAGGACGACGCGGGGACTAATGGACCTATAATCCCGAGCTCCAATAGAATTAATAATCAATTAAACACTTTAATTAATTAATTAATACTATTAATTCCAATAGTTACTCCACTATAAACTTGGAATTGCACTCTCGAAATTATAGATATAAATTACTTCTAAACTGTGAAGTGTCCATTTGATATAGTCATTGCTTATAGATCAATCCTCCATAAATAATTCATAATTAGAGCCGTAGAATCCGTTAACCTCTCTAATTATATCTTTATCCTTGAGTATCATTGATTCTCTAATGGACGATGATTCATAAAACACATTCATGAATCGGAGCTCCCTCTTTGGTCCAAGTACCGAATCAACCCTCAAGAGAATTATTTATCTACTTCTTTCTCAAGAAGGAATGGATTCCATCTTGTACAATAACATTCCCACTACCTACTTCATCATGTCTCCAAAATACAAGGAATAGGATTCGGGGTCTCGGAATCCGTGCGAGTAAATCAAAAGACACAAATCCATAAATAGGAGTCTCATAAGAACTCGGGATTAAGATCATTCTATATATGACCATCGATAGACTCAATTAGAATTTCTATACTTAACGGAAATTATTAGAAATTCATGTGTCCTTGTTCCGCATAATCTCATTATGCGAAATACACTCATTCAATATCTCACCATATTAACAAAGGCGGATAACACTGCTCCATTCTAAATGGAATGACATGTATTAATAATGTTTTAATTAAAGATTCCAAACTTTAATTAAATTCATTATGAACATTGCTTTTTGATTATTATCCTTAAACATTATCCTCTCGTATATAACACTTATATACAATGTTTAAGGTTACATAAATAATCATGGAATTTTCATTGATATTCATAAATATATGCACATAAAATAATGAATAAACTCTTTTATTAAATAAATAATAAATGTCCTATTACATCTCATGCTTCTAGGATACCATTCCCAACAGATAAGGGAGAGTTGATTTTTGTTTCAAAATCAAATTAGAAGTGAGAGATAATTATCAAGTTTTATCTTAGAGATAAAAATTAAACTTCTTTTGAAAGTCTGACGAGTAATTATTAAAATCATAAATTACTAATGTACTTGAACAGTACAAGACTCTCTCTTCTACTTGTTGCTTAAGTATTTTAATAACTATACGATCTAATTCAGCGAGCACCACTAGTTTTAAATGTCTACTAACTTGAACTTTCTTCAAATCAGAAATCATCCTCTTTCGAAGACCACTACTTCTTCTTACAAACATTAAATGTGGACCTCTCTAACAATTGTTTATTTTTTAGTGGAGTGACATAAATAGTATTTTGGATTAATTACAAAAATTTTCCTTGGACTAGGCCCCTTGTAACAGTTTGTCCCCTGAGCTTTAAAACATAACATTCGTTCCTTTTAAACAATGAAACGTTTCATATAAATAATAGTTGTTGTTAAACAATTTCGAGCACAATTATTATTTTACCCACACACCGAAATTTTTTAGTCTAATTTACATATAATATAATAAAAAACAAAATAAATATTATTTGCTCTAATGACACAACTAATTCCCACCTCTCAAATATAGTTCCTTTTATTGACAAACTAGTTTAGCTTATGTGCGATGCACGTTTTGAGTTGTAATTAAAATTTTAATAACGTACAATATATAAATAATAGTCTACGTGAAAAGCTTATATGATTAAATTAAGAAAACATTACAAATTATAAGATAACAAAATAATAAAAGAAAAAACCACAAGTGAAGAGATTGTTATGATGAGAAAGTTTAGATTTGAGATTTAAAAAATCTAAGAGAGAGCATGAGAATAAAAGAGGGAAAAAAAAAAAGAAAAATTAGGAGAATATTAGTGGAAGTGATCTCATAGACAAGTGGTGCCAAAAAAAGAGAGGAGAATTTACCCTTAAAAATGTATGAATCTGACATTTACTCTTTACTCTTAATAACTATAATTTTGTTAGTGTAATTATTTGATTAAAAAAGTTATGAATCAAGAGTAAAGGATAAAAATTTTGACCTATACGCTTTTAAAGAGTATTTATCAAGATTATTTAAAAAAACAAAGTAGAAAGAAAAAAAGATAGAACTGTGATCGTAAGAGATATTTGTAGATAAATGGAGTTAAAAAAGAATGACGAATAGAATAAAATTTAAAGAATGGAATTAGAAAGAAATGAAAAAGATTAAAAAAAATGAAAGGGGCAAAATGAAAGTAAGAAAAAGATGAGGGGCAAAATACCAAACGATACATATTAGACAATGAAAGGTGAATAATATGCCATAAGGGTTATTTGCATGTATTAAATTGTAATTGATGTTTTCATAACACAGATAATGAATATAAAAAATTATAAAAAAATTTTACTTGAAAATTTAACAAACAAAAAGAGTTATTTACACAAACAGTCTTTAATAATAAATTCACTATTTTTAAAGCAAATGTAGCACGAATAATGTATAAAGGGTTACAAATTATGAGGGACTAAATAGTAAAAAAAAAAAAAGATCCATAAAAGGGAAAAAAAAATATTTAGACTGGTTATACATTTTTACTTTTCGTTTGATACTTTTTGTTTGATATATATATTTTTTTCTCAAAACTTATTTTTTAATTACTTTATCATTTTAAAACCCTTACATATTATTATTGTGTTCGATTCATTCTGAAAATAGATAGTTTATTAATTAAGGAGTCAAAACCGTATATTTCATTAACTAAGTGAAATTTTGATTTAGTTTTTCAATTCAAAAAACCCAAAAACATAAAGACACATACCACAAAACACAAATAACTCGATACCTATAGAAGTAATAAATAGTGAAACAACAAAATAACTTGATACACAACTAACCGTAATTGAAGTCATAATTGATCAATAATTAAAGAGCTTATTTTGATAAGAATTGTTGAGAGTGGAGGTTTCAAAAATTTATGAGAGAGCGATGAAGTTCAAATGTAGAGAAATGAAAGAGGAACAAAAACGATAAGAGAACATCGAAGGTAAGAGGCTACAGTAAATTAAATAATGAAGCTAAAAAAGAAATAGAAGAAAAAAATAAAGCAATGAAAAAGAAAGAAAGGTAGAAAACCATTTGTAAGATACAATGGTAATCAAATAGAGTTAAAAAATGAATCAAAAAAACTAAAACACAAAAATAAACGGTTAGGATAACAAACTATAGTAGACAAATGGAGTAAAAAAAAAAAAGAAGAAGAAAGAAACAAGAAAAAAAACACTTCGGTGCGTTTGGACTGCCAAAAAAGCATAGTGAACGTGTTTCTACTCTTTTAATATATGTAGAAATGTATTTTTATTATTTACTATTTTTAATGTTTAAAAATGTTTAAAACAACTTCATAGTTTTAATTCTAAAAAAAACAATCATAAAATTTTTAACTTACATTTAATTAATAATGGATATTTTGTAATTAAAAGTCAAAATTCAAATTAGTTTTAAATTTAACTTAATTACAAATCATGAAGTTACTAAAATATCTCTAAAATAATTAATTTAATGTCAATTTCCGTTAAAAAATTAATAGATGGAGCTTTTTATTAATATTTTATTGTTTAAAAAGACATATATTACGTTTTAAAAATCAAGACAAAGTGTTAAAATGAGTATAGTTGGAAGAAAACCTTTATAATTAATCCTAAAATTTTGTATCATCTTAATAGGTATTTCTGATTTTTTTTTCCTTTTTTTTTTTTCCCGAGAGATCATTTTGTCAAATAGAGATAAAAGAGATCATAAGTGCAAAATAATAATAACAATAATTCCAATATAGGAACTTCTATGATAGGACTAAAAAAATAAACTCATGATAGTTTCTTATTTTCAGTCGTTAAATCTATATTAAAAATTATATATTATACACATTTTTTTTATCTGATGTGATTTTAATTAAATCTAACAGTCATGAACATATAACTATCTTATAAGAGAAATTCTCAAATAATAATAACAATTTTAGTATATAAATTCTGCTACAAACCTATAATTTTAATTTTTTATAGCCTTTTTTTCTTAAAAAAATTTAAATTTCACAAATTATAATAAAAACCCTAATCAGAACTTTAATTAGTTTGTGTTGGGATAAACGGCCTAAGAACCGTCAACAGTGTGTATCGGTAAACGAACCAGCAAACGCCAGACCCCCAAAAAAAAAAAAAAAAAAAAAAAGAAGACGACAGCCAGAGGCAGGGCTCCTTCCTTCCTGCAACGACTTGGGAATTATTTTTATTTCATTTACACCCTCACTCTCTCTCTATCTCTCTCTCTCTCTCTCTCTCTCTCCGTCTGCAAAACCCTAGGAGTCAAAGCAAATCAATGCGCATGGGGTCCGATTAGGGTTTTTTGGGGCGAGAGATGCATCCGAAGCAGCAGAGAGCGTCGGACGGCGGGGGAGACTCGACGAATGTTCGGCCGCTGAGGAGCAGCGACAGAGTCCGGCGGAGGCCGAAGATGTACGGAAGGGCCTCTTACTTCTACTACACAAGTCCCGCCATGCGCAAGCGCAAGACCATCAAGAAAAAGACCAGGAGCAGGACCGCCGCTTCTCGCATCGCGCAGTTCCTCTCTCCCTCCAATCGCCGCCCTCCCGCCACGGCCACCCCGACCACCACCAAAAACAACGTCAGTCATACACACACCCACACACTCTCTCTCTGTTTTTGTTTTCTAGTTGAACATTTTTTTGGACGTCTTTCTACGATTGAATCTGAAATTTCGTAGTTTCATTTTTGGAGGTCTCGAGATTTATTATTATTATTATTATTATTATTATTATTATTATTATTATTATCATCATCATCATCATCATGTTCTTTTTATCATAATTCTGCTAAATTCCAACAGGGAAGGGAAAGGAAAAGGAAAATTAAGGATATATATGTTTTTTGCCTGTAGAATTTCTGGTCTGTTCTTTTATTTATGATATTTTATTAAATTAAATGTGGAATATTTTGTGGGGTTTCCTTTTGTTGCAGCAAAGGAGGTCATGCATTGCATGGTAGGTTGCACATTTGGTTTCCTTGCTTGTGTCTGTGAGACGAAACTTTTAAAGATGCTCAATCATATGTTTTTTTTTTTTTTTTTTTTTGGTTTTATAATATTGAAAGCATTTTAGTTAAATTGTTGAAATTAGTTTAACCAAAGGATTAATTGCCCTTCTCTGGTATATTTGGTGTCTTGAAATTCTAACATATGCAGAGCAACTCGTTGCAGGCAGATGTAAGTAACCTTCGACGCTCTACCAGAAAGCGAAAGGTTGTAACTCATGATGATTATACGGACAGTTCTGGTTATGAGGATGAAGACTTAATGGTGAGATGCTATAACAATGCAATTTCTATGAATGCCAATTATTCAATTGCCTCGAATTTCAAAACTAATGCGTTGAATTGGGACATGATTATTTTGTTTGACTGAACTGAAGTTATCCGATTTTGTTTCAGAGACCTACATATCGATCTTCGAGGAACCGGATGGATAACAATGTGAGCAGGGTTGAATTGTTATCTCCCAAGAATAAAAAGGTTGTGGAAAATAAATCAACACCTCGGCGCGAAGGGTTACGCCCTCGCCGTTCAAAGGGAGTTCCAAGGGAACAGTCAAATATGGAATTGGATGATGGGCAAGGTACTTCAGAAGAGAAAATTGGTGAAGATGAGACTGAAAATGGGAATGATATCGAGGAGATTGACGCAGATGATGATCAAAATGAGGGTGAAGGTGTGGGCGAAGATGAGGATGAGGGTGAGGGTGATGGAGATGATGATGGAGAGGAAGATGGTGATGATGAAGACGGAGAAGAAGAGGAGGAAGAAGAAGAAGAAGAAGAACAAGATGGAAGGAGGAGATATGATCTCAGGAATCGTGCAGATGTACGTAGGATGTCTATGGAAGTAGGAAAGCCAAGGCCTAGATCCCCTCGAAGGGTATTACATCAAGGGATGGGGACTAAGGTCAACGCGGATGTTAGGAAGAGCGGCTCACGAGTTCATAAGCGCCATCGTATTGCGAGGGCTGACGATTCTGATGACTCCCTTCTTGTGGATGAGTTGGATCAGGGCCCTGCAATTCCGTGGGGCCGTGGTGGGAGGTCCGGACCACCTTGGCTTTTTGGGGGACTTGACATGCATGGGACAACAACATGGGGGCTGAATGTTGCTGCATCAGGTTGGGGTCATCAGGGCGATGCTTTAGCAAACTTGACTTCTGGGATTCAAACTGCGGGGCCAAGCTCAAAGGGTGGGGCAGATATTCAACCCTTACAGGTTGATGAGAGTGTGAGTTTTGATGACATAGGTGGGCTTTCCGAATATATTGATGCTTTGAAAGAAATGGTCTTCTTTCCCCTACTATATCCCGATTTCTTTGCAAGTTATCATATCACTCCACCGAGAGGGGTGTTGTTATGCGGACCCCCTGGCACCGGTAAAACGTTGATTGCCAGAGCATTAGCCTGTGCAGCATCAAAGGCTGGGCAAAAGGTAAGTTTTTACATGCGTAAGGGTGCTGATGTCTTGAGTAAATGGGTGGGTGAAGCTGAAAGACAATTGAAGCTGCTTTTCGAAGAAGCCCAGAGGAACCAACCTTCCATTATCTTCTTTGATGAGATAGATGGGCTTGCGCCTGTGAGATCAAGCAAACAAGAACAAATTCACAATTCTATTGTGTCTACTTTGCTTGCTTTGATGGACGGTCTTGATTCTCGTGGGCAAGTAGTTTTAATTGGAGCAACCAACCGAATTGATGCCATTGATGGGGCCTTGCGTCGCCCTGGTCGCTTTGATCGCGAGTTCAACTTTCCTCTGCCCGGTTGTGAGGCACGAGCTGAAATATTAGATATACATACTCGAAAATGGAAGCATCCTCCTTCAAAGGAGTTGAAATCGGAGCTTGCAGCTAGCTGTGTTGGATATTGTGGTGCTGATTTGAAGGCTCTTTGCACTGAAGCTGCAATCCGTGCTTTCCGTGAAAAGTATCCTCAGGTTTACACGAGCGATGACACATTTCTAATCGATGTTGATTCAGTAAGGGTTGAGAAGTATCACTTTGTTGAAGCCATGTCAACGATTACTCCTGCTGCTCATAGAGGCGCTGTCGTGCAATCTAGGCCATTGTCTTTAGTAGTTCAGCCATGTCTGCAAAGGCATCTGCGTAAAGCAATGGATTTTATAGCAGATATTTTTCCTCCTCTTTCAGTGTATTCAGAATTGACCAAGTTGTCTCTGCTTTCCTATGGTTCAGCAATTCCTCTAGTGTACAGGCCTCGCCTACTTTTGTGTGGCAGTGAGGGTTCTGGCCTGGTAAATATCTTAGAACCTCTTGCTCTTGACAAACTGGTAACTGTTGGAACTATAAACTAAATATACTTACTGCTTTAGTTTAACAGGATCATCTTGGGCCTGCAATTTTGCACGAGCTAGAGAAGTTCCCTGTTCATTCTCTAGGACTTTCATCTCTGCTCTCCGATCCTAGTGCAAAGACAGCTGAGGAAGCTTTGGTACATATATTAGGTGAAGCAAGAAGAACAACGCCATCTATCCTTTATTTGCCTCAGTTCCATATTTGGTGGGAGAATGTGAGTTCTTACTTATTTATTTGAAATTTTATCAATCAAAATGCTAATGAATAATCATTTACGGTCTTGATTTTTTTAACCCTTTCTTATGATCTTCTTTAAAACTTTTGGTATCATATCTGAATGCCTCCTTGTCACTCTATGTCTATATTGCAGGCACATGAGCAGTTGAGGGCTGTTCTACTGACGTTGTTAGAAGAATTGCCATCTGACTTACCCATATTATTACTTGGAACAGCCTCCGTGCCACTTGCTGAAGTTGATTCAGACGCTGCTTCAATATTTTGCAACCGTTCTGTGTACGTCTCCTTTTCCTCTTCATAATCCGTCTCCTTTCCCCTTAATAATCTCATGTTCTAAATATACGGCGTCCCCAATTTCTTCTGATGCATAGTTTCACTGGTGGTAGTTAATTTGCTTATTTCCATTCTGCTTTATCTAGTATGAACCATATTAGTACATTATGATAGTCTATTAAAAGATAAGTGTTTGGTTTGATTTATCATGGGGAAAAAGTAGCTGTTTCTGTTATTTGAGAGAAAAACAGAATGGTGCTCCATCATTACATGGACTGTGCTCCAAAAAAGGGTTTCCCTAGGACACCTTATTGATGAGATGAATGTATCTGTACACTGGAGTTCTTCAATTTCTATCTTGCTTTTATTGAATTTTAAAGTATGTTTTTCAGAACTTTGTCTTCTGAGGATTTAAGTTGGTTCATCGATTTTATTTTATTTCTCTTTAAAATAATAATAATAATAATAATAATAATAATAATAATAATAATAATAATAATAATAATAATAATAATAATAATAATTCCATGTCCGTGCCTATACCATGACGTCATACAACAACAACAACAAAACGGCGGCGACGACAACAACAGCAACAACAACAACAATAATAATAATCCCACGTCCATGCCTATACCATGACGTCATATATTACTCTTTTATGACAGCTACCAGGTGGGTGAACTAACCACTGAAGACAGAACGTTGTTTTTCAATCATTTAATTGAAGCTGCTTTGTCAGTCTTGTTGGAGGGAATGACAAAGAAATCCCAGGAATCAGCATCTGTTCCCGAACTTCCGAAGGCTCCAAAAGTAGCAAGTGGTCCAAAAATCTCCGAGTTAAAAGCCAGGGTAGAAGCTGAGCAGCATGCCCTTCGTCGATTGCGGATGTGCCTTAGAGATGTTTGCAACCGGTTAGATAATCCCTCTCATGTATAGTGATTTATTTCTCTGTTTGAAGACTATGGAATGGAAATTCCTATTTATTCCATGGTTTGCTACATTTCAACAGCAGTTTTGCGCTAGTTGGACATTCTCTTTACATCTGTCATTAGTCCTAATTTTAGCATTTCTTGCTCTCACTGTTTGCATATATGTCTGTTTCTTTTCTGCAGTATTTTATATGATAAACGTTTTACTGTCTTCCACTATCCTGTTTCGGATGAAGATGCCCCAAACTATCGCACAATCATCCAGAACCCAATGGACATAGCTACACTTTTGTAGCGAGTTGATTCTGGGCAGTATATTACATCTTCAGCATTCCTGCAAGATTTCGAGCTCATTGTATCCAATGCAAAGGTTTGTTTTCCTTGTCGTAGCTTTTCATGCAAGGAAATGTAAATAGCTGTATTTTCAAATAAGACCGTCATTGATATTGTCTATCGGAGGCATGGTTATGAAACTTGTGTGGTTCAGTAGAAAATTGAAATCGTAACTTAAGCAAACAGAGACTCACTTTTAACATAGTAGATTAGAGTGCTGCTGATATTATTGCTTCACATCACAAATCACAATTTAGTCATCTCTTATTCCTTTCTTCTCACTAGTGGCTACTTAAAAGCATCCTCAAGATCGAAAGCTTTTCCATTATAACAGTCACTATATCGATGAAAAGCGGAGCGAAACAAGCTCAAGAAATTGGGATCTTACATAAACAGTTTGTTTTGTGAGTTTTCATGCAGCAATGTTATCGGTTTTTCTGTCTGAACTTCAGATTTATAACGGAGATGACTACAATGGTGCTAGGATTGTTAGTAGGGCTTATGAGCTGCGAGATGCAGTAAGTTTTTTAATTCTTCTTTCTTGCTTCAGTTATTTTCTGGTGCTTTGGCCCATTGTATATTGTGAAAATGCTTTTATTCCTTAGGTACATGGGATGCTATCACAGATGGATCCTGCTCTGGTTGCATACTGCGATAAGATAGTGACCCAAGGTGGTCCTATGCACATGACAGAAGAATTAGGGGGATCTACTTTTCCATTGACCCCTGTCATGCAGCTAGGAACGGTCACTAGAGTAAGTGCCCGACTTAGAAATGTCCAGCCGGAGGTAAATCCGGATCAAAGTTATGGGGCACTGAAACGGCCGAAAAAGAATGTTGATGCTGCACATGCTGGTATCTACGTTTTAGTTTATTTCTTTGTTGTTCCACATTTTAGAAGTTATCACGCTTGCTTTACTGCTGCTGCTGTTTGTTTGGTGTACTATTCTTTAACATGAACTGTAAATGTAGGATACATATACGCACGTGTTTATACATATGTAAACAAGCAAGTACACAAGTGGATTCATGTGCATAAAAATTTACACGCATAGAGGGGGAGTTTAAGTTGTGATTTTTTCGCCGTGTCAAGTGATATTTTGTTGGTACACATCGTTATATATTTACTAGTTTCATCAAATAATTATTTTATGTGAAATTTGTGGAGAAAAACCGTATTTGTCCTCCATGGAAATTTATGCTTGAGAAATCCTTTTTCTTCTGTTTCATCACTTTCTTGGTCTAAATTTGTAAGACACCATGGAAAGCCTAATTTAGTTGGTGAACGGGTTGATCTCTTATCCTCTGTTCACTATTTGATAGTAATTATCGAATTTTTGGAGTAATCTGTATGTGACGTTAAATTTACTGATGATATTAATTTCAGCTTCAGAAGAGAAGTCGCGGCTACACGACCCGTCAAAGCCATTTGAGGATTCAGAAGCAAATGAAGCAAATCCCGAGAGGCCTGGAACATCTGCTGCTGATTTCAATGATCAAGAAGCGTCAGCTCCGGAAGTTGAAGTTCCTGATCACGGCGATGGAAGTGGAGACTGCGATGTTACAACGTCAGATAGCGAAACTATAAATCAAGTGGAGTCTGTCAAGCTGCGTTTTGTGGACCGATCAGAAAGCTTTAACATTCCACAGCTTGAGAGGCTTTACACCCGAATTATGAAGGGCATTTTTGAAATCAAAGACACAGAAAGTAGAGATGATCCCAAGGCTTCAATCTTGAGATTTTTGGTCAAATTCGTGGAGGATGACTCAAATTTCTAGGGTTTCCCTTTTTTTTTTTTTTTTTTTTTTTTTCAACTCTTATTTTTCCTCCTTTCCTTGCTCTTCCCAGAGAGGGAAAAAAGAAAGAAAGAAAAAAAAATCCACTAGGTAGAGAATGTAAATCCGGGATCTTTTTCATTCTACTAATTGAGTGATAGTTTCTTTAGCAAAAAATTTATTGAATTCCGAGTAGGATTGGCTACATTATATTTAATGGTCGGAATAAGTTATTGATCATGATTAATATCTTTTTTTAGTTAAATAACTAGGTATTAATTAAATGGAAAGGATATACTGGTCAAAAGGGGTATTAATTAAATGAAAAGAGTATATTAATCAAAAGGATATTAATTAAATAAAAGGGTAAAACTTTAAAAAAATTCAAAACTTAACACACTTTAAGGGTGAGTTTAGCAATTTAAGCAATTTTTACATATTTTTAACGGTCGGAAGAAATGTGGTGGTTTTCAATTTCAGCCATTCACTCGTTTTTGCTGTGAATATCAACACAAGTAGGCTACTTAGTGCTTTTTCTTTCCCCAAATACAATCGACCATAGAATATGAAGAGCAATATAATAAATACTATAATAAAAAATGAAAGTTGAGATCATATCAATCGCCACTCTGGTATAGTTGCATTGTTTCTTAGCACCATTTTAAAAATTTTAAGCAGGTAAGTGTGCCTTGAATCTCATTAATTTGGTATGGAAAAATATCAAAGACACCACTCGTGTTTTATCAAAATACCATTTTCACCCCTTTTTTCCCAATACACCCTCTAAAGCAATTAAACTTTATAAAATACCAAGACTACCCTTTCCAATCTTCATTAAATACAATTAAAACATTACTAAACTAAAATGTTAAATAAAATCAATTTTAAACTTGTGAAATGAATATATATATATATATATATATATATAAACACGTTTGGAAGGTATATTCAAATCGTGATTATTAATTCTAACGTTTGAAGTTTAAAATTTTTATGAGAGAAAAATACTGTAGTAGAATTAATAATATTTGAATATACAACTCCTATATATATCCACTCAATTAGTCAACATTAACAAAATTAAAACACTCAACACCTTCGACCATAAATTATATCATATTAACAAAATCTTCCTAAAAAAACGACAGAAATAAACATTGATTTGATTTAAACATTTCTGCCACAACTACGTTAACATTGAATTGGAGAGCTCGGTAAAGCAGAATGTTGTCACCCATCCTGACAAAGCAAAGCTCACGAAGGAAACGCCATCTGGACAATTTCTCCATTTTGGTCCTTTTCTTCACAAAAATAAAATAAAATAAAGTCATTTACTTCAAAAAATTTTAGATTGGCCATTTGCCTTACTTTTAGTAAACATGACTATCAGCTAGAATTTCCCACTCAGTTAAGCAACACAAGTGGGAGACAGAAGTTAGTAACATAGCCAGAGCCGACTAGTCATGGCTATCAACCCAATCTCAACCAAGCAGACAGCGTGCGGTGCGAGTTTTGACTCGCAACGTTGCGCTACCGCACAAGTTGCGAATGGTGGTGCTGCGTAGTTTGGTGCACATTTTTGTTGGTAATGTCAAAAGATTTAGCTAAGCATTCTTTCTTTACGTAGTAGACTATATTAGTTGAGATATCACATGTCCTTTTTAACTTGCACCTACGGCATCATGTCCCAAAATGCAAAATCCAAGAGAGAGGAACTTCTATGGTTTAGATGTTTCTCGAGTGAGAATGGCATCCCATGCCTTTTAGCTAAATCAACCTACACAGTTTGAGCTTGAGCTGCTCGACTTCGCAGTTTCGGCAGTATCAGTGCTGCAGCCGATTCTCTTGCTTCGCGAGGATTGGAATGCAAGTCACCTTCACTTGAGTATTCAAAATCTGTCCCTTTTATGGTCACATTAGCTTTGAATCCACCTTTAAGGAAAGGGGTAAAAAAGAAAAGAGTTAAACTTGTACTCTAGTCATTATACTGCATGACAATGCTGTATGTGCATCACAAGTTTAAAGACCATATCTCTGAGGCTAGGCAAATTATGGGGAAAAAAGATTTTATTGAATGGTAGATTAAGATGCATGTAGTGGGAAAAATCTTGTCTTCAGACACTCGTTTTCAAGTTCAAATAACGGCAATAACATCGAACCCGCCAGTAAAAAAGTGGGAGAATAGCTAATGGTTAGAGGGAGGGAAACTTCTATGATTTGAAGCTAAAACTAGCCCTTCACAGATTGAACCTTGATGCTCTCCCATATATCTTATAAATTATACAGTTGGTTTAATTTAACAGTTCAAATGTTTAACCCTAAGCCGTACCTTCTGTCGGGCGTACGTGATAGGTTGGTAATATCCAGTCATTAGCATGACATAAAGCATCCAATTCCTGCCAAGTTTACAGTGTGATAAGAATGCAGTGAGAAAAGAAAAGGTGAAGGTGCTGACTTTTATCAGAAATATCAAACTATAGAAATGAACATTTGTGATGAAATAAAGAGCTTTAAGGGTGGACTCACTAATCGGGAATCCAAAGAATCATAAATAAGTTCACAAAGAAAAAAAGGGGAAAGGGGAGTTGAATTCCGAAACTCCAGACATATGTTTACTTAACTATCAAGAATTAACTTCCAAAAGAAAGAATTCATGTTCTATTGTTTGCTAAACTAACGTATTAGAATAAAATAATTGTGTAGACAAAAACACCTGTATGTGGATGTAACAATTAAATTAACTAAAATCATAATATCTTCAATTGTAATGGTCAACCAAACAGGCAAAAAGTCACCATCTATAACATTTAAATAATAAAATCATGAGGCGGGTGTAATTTGGGCCGCATGGCCCGGCCCGAAGGGAGATTTTGAGAGAGGGTTGGCCCGGCAAGGAATTTTATAAGGCATTTTTTAAAAATCTTTCAAAATCTCTCTATCCTCAAAGATCTTGGAATTTCTATCCAACCAAATGGTCCAAAGTATTTAAGTCATGATACTTTTCCACACAACTTTCTTCATTTTGTTTGATCCAAAACCAACCGGTTTTTCTAGCAGCGAGAAATTGCACTGAGCATTAAACAATCATGAAAAACCATCTTCATAAAGCAATCATTCCATAGACTCGTGGCCACAGAAAAAAGCAGATAATTAGTCTATAGATTCCCCTGCATTCTTACACATGACATACCAAGTAGGAGAAGTGATCATGAGAGGATCCTTTTTAAAGCATTATTAATTTCTATGATGCGTAAATGTGCATTGACAAACAACAAAAAGGAATAAAGCAATCCAGCAAAACAAAGGAAAATGCATATCACTCAATAAGGTGTTAGTTAAGTGGCTAAAGAAACCTAACCTTAACACTAGCTCCACTTGCTTGACCATTTAAATCGCTTCCTGTAGAGTTGGAAGTAATCATTTTCTGGTCATTTTCAACTTGAGTTGTGTGTGAAATATCACTGTATTGTTTAGTAATCTCCGAGGTCTGAGGTGCAACGACAGTACTTGAAATGCCAATCATATCTTTCTCCTTGGCTGACTTGAGATTGGCGGCAGACATCTTGTTGCCACAACCCTCTCCTAAGCCACTATTGACATCAGAACTATCTTGCATTTTATATATTGCTGAGTCACTAGGTCTTCTCTTCCTTTCGGGGCTCTCTCCCAGCATCGAATGTTGTAAATTATTTGAATGTCTTTTCCTTCAAGAAAAAAATAAAAGAAACATATACAAAGGGGTTAGGTTTCAAAATATCTCTCGTTTATATAATAAAAAGAAACGTTATGTTGATATGAATTCAATACAAAGAAATAGGATCGTATCCTCTAGGAAACAAATACAAAACGAAAGAAAACCAGAAGAAAGAGCAAACACAAAGACAGAAACAGAAAACAAAAAGACTATCAACCAATTACATCCTTCCAACTAATGATAATCAGATACAAGGAAATTTAAATATCAAAACTGACATAGACCTAACCACACAGAGATAGAACAAGGACAAAGGTGTTTCTATTAAAGCAAAATCCCAGAACGATACCAAAAGTAAGAAAGTATGCATGTGGTCAATAGAAAGCATATGATCCTTGAACTCCCACTTTCCCAAGCATGTAAGAATCACGGACCATACAACTAGTTTGTGCTCGAAATCAATGGCCTGAAAGATTATGTCTCCTTTGTTTCTATAGAAACAAATCGAGAATTCAAAAGATTTACAATCTTCAACACAACAACAACAACAATAACAAGCCTTAATCCCAACTAATTGGGGTCGGCTATATGGATTTCACTTTTCCACACAACTCTGGTTACAATCTTCAAGATCTTGGAAATTCAAACAAGTGAATACTTGCATCGAAATCCCTATCATCTTAGTAAAACAACAGTTTCCCCAACTTATTGCTAAGAATAGTCTAGTTCTGTTATAATAAGTGCATGGAGATTTAGAATTCTGTGAAGATTGTCATCTGAAAAGCTATATTGACACATAAGATGTCTGTGTCAGATGGAATATATCCATAGAGCTGAGCTATTTTTTTTATTTTTTATTTTTATTGAGAAGTATTGTTAGCTAAACATTCATTGGACATCAAAAAAGGAAAAAAAAAAAAAAAAAGAGAAATTATAACAAAAGCAACATTATATTTGCAAAAGTTCTTACTTATCAGATTGCATGTCCAGAATGCAAAGTCCAGAAAATCCCACAGCTAAAAAATAAAAAAAAAAAAAAAAAACTCCTGGGACCCACCAGAGTTAGAAACATACAAAATTTAAACTATATATAAAGCATAAAGATAATAGCTCACCTATGCATACATTCTGCCAAAATCCCAGCATAAGGAAGCAAATGGAAGTACTCAACAACAGGCGTGACTGTCCATCTGCCAGAACTCTTTTCCAGTAAAGGACCCTGCAGGCTACTCAAATTGCAAAGACAAAAATAACAATTAACAGCATCAGAAGAGCACACACAAAGCAATTTCTTATCATTATCTTTACAATGCACTTCATCAATACTAAATCAAGATTTTAGGGGTTGTATGTTTTCAGATTTGATGGGGTTGGTCGGTTATCATTTAAGTAATTCTTTGCTTCCTTGGTCTTTGGGGGAGCTTCTGTCGTCCACTTTATTTTATTTTATTTTATTTTTCCTTTTACTTTTCTCATTTAATTAAAGTTCCAATTTCTTTAAAAAATATGAAAAAAAAGGAAAAGGAAAAAGTTACACCAAACAAACAAATGATTACTTTTCATATGTCCCCCCCCACCCATACAATCCAGCAAAACCTCTTGCCAGTGATTTCAAATGGAAAAGAGCCAGGTCTATTTTCCGCATTCACATTCGTTCATATGCAACCGCATATGAGTGCTCAAACTCCTCAAGATTTTAACCATTGAGTAAATAAGAACAGAAAATAAAGTAATTAACCATCTCATGGTTTTTGAGAATGAAAATGAGAAGTTTTTTGAGAAACATGCTAGGACCGTTTCTGAAATTGTGCTTGTTTGTACATTTGAGAGATTGTATTGAGTAAAAGAAAAAGTGAAAGTGTGTTTGGTTATGTTTGATAATATGTGTGTGTCGGAAGATTAGTAGTTTTTCAATTTGATATTAAATTCGAGAATCCAGCATTGAAAAAGGATAGGCTTATTTATTTGAATTCTTAGAACTGGGTAAGATTTTATTGTTTTTGAATTTAAAGTCAGGAGATCAGATTTTATTACTTGATCAGCCTATTTATTTTGTACTTCACGTTTGATTCAACTAATGAAATTCAAAAATTAACTTTCAATATATATATATTTGAAGTGAGTTGAAAATATCACTTGAGTACACCCAACAATTAATAATCTTCAATTAATATATCAGTAATGTAATAGCAATTGCTAGTATATTAGTAATTATATTATATATTTAATAAACTAATATACTAGATAATTAATAATTAGCGTGCAAGTAATTACTATGTTAGTAATATACTAATAATTATTAGTTTAAACAATTTTTATTGGTAATCATAAACAATAATTGGTATGTTAGTAATGCTATGATATTATTTATAATAATTAGTATGTTAATACTTAATTGATATATTAGTAGATAACTATTATATTAAACTATTAATTATTTAGAGAGCATAGATGATAAGTCCTAGAAAATTTTTAGGAAAAAGGAAAAACAACTTTTGGGGGTTTTCGATGTCCTTCACCAAAAATGAGACCGTTTCCAAACTATATAAGTCATTTTTTAATACATTTTAAACAAACGCTATATAGAAATCGTTTCCAAAAACAGCTTTATCAGAAATGTGAACTGTTTTTTTCAAAAATAATACCAAACAAGCCCAAGAATTCTATAGGATTGTCCAAATATATGGAATAAGGGAATGTACAGCCAAAATATCATACCAGATTATAAATATACTTTGATTCAGTAAGACAGAAGTCAGGAAACATTATCTAAATTTTACATCCATAACCACTTTAAAAAATAAAAAATAAAAAATAAAAAGAACTAAGAAATGGCTTTTTGAGAACTAAACCTGTCAATAGCATCTTTAGTAGGAACTTGACAGATGTCGTCATTGACTGATTTAGTGCACTGCATAATGTAAAACCAAGCAGCTTCCTTTTCTTTACTCGTAGAATAAACGAGATGATCTTCCAAAACCATAAGATCAGTTTGAGTAACACCTACACCAGAGAAGCATTTAAGCATGAGCAGCTACGAAAGAAAATAAAGGAGAAAATAGAAATAGAATGACCGAAATAACAGCCACGTATAGATATAATTTTCAGAATCATAACGCACAACAAACAAGGAAATCTCATTTGCCCCTCAAATACGATTACGGAGAATTAATATCAAGACTAAACAGTAAGAGACGAGCAAGGATTCATGCCATAGTTCAGATCATGATTCGTGACTCGTTACAGTGTTTTCTCTCATAAAAAACACATGTAAACCCGATAATGGTTTTGAATCATAGTTATGAACCCTTGAACTAAACATCTACTAAATGACTGATGTCTGAGACTTTGCCCCGACTAATCCATGGCACCCATGCAAAGTGCCCTCTCCGAATGGATCGGGTAAATCTCGGGCCTTTGGCCCACACGCATGGCCCAAGGAATTGATGGCACTCAATGGGAATTGAACCTTAGACCTAATGCTTCCTGAGGCACTAAGCCCAAGTGATTCACCACTGAGCCAACCGTTTGAACTAGGCGGGTTGGATCAGTATCATAGTCATTGAACCAAAGATATCGGTTAGATTTTATTTATGAAATAGAAAAACCAACTAATCCAACCTAGTCTATCTATAAAGTATAAACTTTTATGCATGCGTGCTATGAGTCTGCACAGAGCACATCCTGTGTCAAGTGACAACTTAATCAAGAAATATGGTACAAGAGACTATTTCATTGCAGACAAAGAAAAAACATACCGGTTACATCCTTAACAGCAGAGTATGCAAGTTGGAGAAAGCCAGCTACGTCAATCTTGGAAATGACTCTTGAAGGTTTTCGAATCACTCCTCTCCTTTTGTTCGCTTGTGTTGTCTCGGCCGTGCTATCTGAAATTTGGTGTAAAACTTCCACATTTTCAATCACTGACCAAACCCCTTGGGTGACGGAACTGAATAGTAAGAAGCACTTCTCTTTCTTTGAGTCAACCAAGAAAACCGCAAACTTTAGTAATTGGCCATCCTTCGACATTTGGATTTTCCCTTGAAGCATCTAAAACTTTAGATATATCACATGCGTGCATAATGGTTTTCTCCATCACTGATAGTTGGTTCTCTGGGTCATCCAACTCCTTGTCATTGGATATTTGCATGAATTTGAGATGCCCCAACAAGGCAGGTTTCAGAATCACTAACAACTTGCAAAATGAATTGAAACCCAAATATTCTAGTGCTGGATTTTGTTTCCTGTGGTAGTAGTTGTACAACAACAAGACAGCATGCACCTAAGATGAATAAAATTGAAAGAAAAATAGTTAGAGAAGTGTACAACTAAAATTCATGCAGTATATGCATTTGTACACATGAAATCAAGGACAAAAATATTGTTCTTGACGGATATGTTAAGGTTTTGATTTACAGAGAAACTAGAGGAAATGCTTAAGGATTTATCGAAATAAATATTCTGTACGAGGGTATAACTAAAAGAAGGGAAAAGGTAGCATATAAAAATACTCCTAAATAATAATTGGCCTCAAAAAAAAAAAAAAAAAAAAAAAAAAAAAAAAAAAAAGAAGGAGAAGAAGAAAACATGTCGCCAACAACTTACTGTCTTCAATCACTACCCACACAAGACCAATTACAAAGCATGACTGGTTAATATCCTTATCATTTAAAATAACAGGAAATGGAGAGCCAGAGTCATAAATATTAAATAAATAAATAAAGGACTTGGAGTGAAATGAAGATATACTTATTCTGATATACCCAAGATTGTTGAGTTTGATGTTTCAATGTCAGTTGTCCAAGAGAGAGGACGCATAGTTTCAATTAGTCATTGAAACCATGATATGAAGAAGGATGTATAATGCATTAATTTCTTAAGAGATAAAGTTAAATCAAATCAAACTATCAGAACAAAAAGAACCTGTTTTGCAACTGCCTGCAGCTGAGATTGTGATGCATTGCCCGGAACAGACGATTTTGTCGGAAGCATTGGATCGACCAAATATTCTAAAAGTGCCTGAACAGCGTCCTCAGTTGGACATACATCTGACAAGTCCATGGCCATTGAAAGACTTTTGGAGCTCCACTTGTTTCTTTTCTGCAAATACCATCACCATAAGTGGAAAAAGAGGTAAGAATCACTAGAGGAAAGGATGGCCGGCGAGACAAAAGTATGTGGTAAGCAAGTTTTAGAAACAATTTGACCACTTGCAAGAAACCAAGGGTTAGTCATATGGAGGGAAAAAAATAAAAATAAAAATTGCAATATGGTGTAACAAAAAACAATGTAATATGATAATCCAACGCATGATGATAGCAAATATTCTTGTTTATTGAGATCAAAAGAGTCCCCTAACCAAGGATTAGTGAGATAGAAAGCATGTTAAGGAATATGTAATAATTCTGTTAACTCAATTCATATATCATGGGAAAGTGTCCATGTCTAGTAGTCATTTACAGAAAAATTAATTTATGCAGGACAAAACTCTAAAGGTCCGTTTCGTTCATGCGTTCACTGATTTATTGGCAGGAACTTGTCAGAGAAAAATTTTTAAATTCAAATTTTTTATAAGATGAAGAACACTGTAGCAGAATTAGAATCATGGGTTCAAGTATATGCCAACAGACCTTAAGAAGCTAATGATTTAGAAGCAAAAAAGAAATGGTAAAACCTTCCACAGAGAGAGAGAGAGAGAGAAGATAACCTAAAAAGAAAATCACTAAAATGTGTTCCAAAAATACAATTTTTTTTTTCTTTTTTCAGAACAAAAAGATACCCCAAGGAAAATAATCGTTTCACACAGATTTTGTGGATGAAATTAGTTGCTTTCATAAATTCCATGCTCAAATTTATGACAAAGAGTGTTACCAACCACACAAATACTATTATACCCAAGAGCATGTTGAAAAGCCAAACAAGAAAGGAAAAAAAAGACACAAACAAACGAACAAAAGGAACATTCTATAAAAAATAAAAATAAAAAACTAAACTACAATGAAAATAAATTTGGACTTACCCGAAGAAAACCCATAAAAAGCTTAAAACCCATTGAATAAAAACTAAAGACCATAAGAAGATTTGGAACTAAAGTTCAAATCACCCATGCTCGGAAGCAGGAAAAAGAAAAAGAAAATACTTTTTTATGCATATTCCACTTATGAAGCAAATAAAAAAAAAAAAAAAACTATGTATAGATAAACGCAGTAGATTAGAAACTTTCCTATGTATAGCACTGAAATGGGGGAAAAACAGGGTTTTTCCTTAAAAGAGCAAGGAAAGCAAGAGCTTAGAAATAGAGTGAGAGTTCTGATGGGTTTTTACCAGGAAAAGCGCTGTTCTGCAAAACTTGATCAATGGACTAATAGAGAGAGAAATAGAGGATATTGAGAGAGAGAGAGAGAGAGAGAGAGAGAGAGAGAGAGAGAGAGAGAGAGAGATTATGAAGGAATGTTGAATAGTGAAAAGAAAGCAAATGGGGTTTCTTATAAAGTACCCTCGGCTGTTACTTCACGTTTAAAGCGCGCCAATTTCACGACTCTAAGGCACACCAAAACGGCAACGTTCCTCTAAATTGGAGGGAAATTAAACCCATCTCACTAATTAATAAATCATTTTACTATTTAGTGCACTTTCAGGGTTCGTTTGATGAGGGTCAAACCAGAGTGGTTTGAATCTGGGTTTGAACTTTGAGAACTTAAGGAAACGTTTGGTTGGATAATTTAAATTATGATTTGAATCATAGTTTATAATTCGTTATAATATTTTCTCTTACTAAAAATATACGTAAATCAAAAATGATTATAATCTCATGATTCTAATCCATGAGTTTAGAAATTATTTTGTTTCCATTTAGTTCAATGATTCTTGTTGATTTAAACTTTTTTATTTAAACAAAAAAATTCAAAATGTGTGGTTTAAATTATAGTTTGAATTAACATTTAGTTGTGTAGTTAAAATTTTAATCTGAACGGAAAATAAAATTCGTATTTGTGTTTAGTAGGTGTTAAGAGCAAAGAGAGTGTGCACATTTTTACTGTTTAAGAATGATTTGAATTGTTGAACTTTTAGGGAGGAGTTAAATTCTAAATTGGACAGTTAAACTGGGTTGAACTGAATTAAAACAGTGAAACAAATGGGGAGTTTATTTTAAGGGTTTAAATGTAATACAATGGTTCAAACCCTTTTTTACTTTTTACAAACAAACACTGGTTTGAACCTGAATCTAAGTTCAAACCCTTTAAACTCTCCGACTAAACGACCTCTTAGGTATTTGGTTTTAAAACTTGGTACAAGTTTCTTTTCTTTTTGCTTGACCTTTTGATTTGAGTTTAACACTATGTTTAGTAGGAAAGAGAGGTGGAGGGATGGAGTAGGTTAGAGGAAGAGTGGTAGAGGAAGTGAGTGAATCTTTTATTTGGTTGGAAGGAAAAGAGAAGGGAGAGAGTCTCTTTCTAGGCCTATCAATTTGAATCATTCCTCAGTCAACTCAAATATAATTAAAATGACTTTGTTAATCCTTCAAAATAAATTATTAACAAATATAAAAATAGACAATATAGTAATTATATAAACAACTATCATTCATGATTTCAGCTCTCTCTCTCTCTCAATCTCACAATATAAAAAGATTACTATAATCCTCTTCATATCTCACATATCTCATCCCTCCAACTCTCTCAATCATTCTTTCTCTTCATTCTTCCTACTAAACAAAACCACTCCAACCATTTTAACTAAAGACGTGGCATGGTTGGATTTGCTCTAATGGGACCCGTTTGAGTTCTCTCAACTTCTGCTCGATTTGCGGGAATTGAGAAGGATTGGTAGGGCTCTATTGTTGGAATGTTCTACAAGACAAATTAGGGGTCGTTTTTCCCCTCATATAGTTGAATGTCTGGCCGTACACGAGGAATTTCTTTTAAAGAGTAAAATAGACTTTTAGTTTAAAATTTGTAGAATTTGATGAATCCTTCTATTAAGAGAATGATCCAAATTTGTGGGCACCTCTCCTTCCATCTCTCTTCTCTCTCCTCTAATCCATCAAACCAAACAATGGAATTGTCCTCCTCTTCCCCACCTCTCTCCCTCCACCCCTCTCCATCCTTCCATCTCTCTCATACTAAATACACTCTAAAAAAAAAAAAAATTCTGAAATATTATGTTGATTATCGTTTATTGATTTAGGACACTTAATAATTTGATTAAAATTAACTTCGATCATTTAATCTCAACGTGATTTACTAAAGTCGAGTAGTAATTAATTTATATATATATATATATATTTATAAATGATATATTCTATTATTAAATTAGAATTACTATAAATTTTGCTTATTACTAACAATAACATTAGTAATTTTTTAGTATACTATTTACTAATAATTAGGATATTAGTAGTTAGTTAATATATTATTCGATAATTATACTTAATTAATATTTGTTCGATGGGTTTAAGTTATAATGTTGTATAATTAATCAGTTTATAATTAATTACTATAATTATTAAATAATTTATTATACAAGAAAATAAATATTTAGTAATTAATCTTTAATTACTCGTTACTAATTATTAATTAATATTATTAAAAAATAATAATTAGTAATCTTGCACACGTGCAAAGGCAAGTGAGACAAACTAGCATTTGTACTAATACTTTCTTGATTCTCCCCTCCCGCCTCCACCTCCTGTTTGCACTCCGTCAACGACCAGCACCACAAGCAGTACGCTCTCTCTCTTTCACTTCCAACTTTTTCTCCTTCTTTCTTAAATATCAGCTTGAAGAAGCCGAGTTCGAGGGCAAGAATTGTTTTTTCGCCAAGATTATTAATGGGTTTATTTTTCTGCATCAAATACTCATTATTATTCTTCATATCGACCATATAAAGGGGAATAAAAGCAATTTTCCCTTCAAATTCCGGTCAATCTTATGATGAGCAAAAAAGGGCTTAAAACTCTTCTTCATTTTCGATTCAACTTGTTATTCTCCAAAACCCCATTACCGAAATTCCCTTCACTAAATCATAGTGGTGCCATCAATTTCCGACGTAGTCCCTTTTCCGTCATTTCCAGGTTCATCTCCACCACTTTTCCTGAAAAGCTTGAAGGATTGGTTGATCCTGAGGACCCATTGGCGCTGGAGATTTCGCGGGTCGAGGCCTTTTCGGGTGAAGAATTCGCCCTCTTGCGTGACTCATTGGATTCCAATTCTGATTCTGGCTCTTCAGAAGGTAAGACTGGCTTTTCTGGTAATAAATTTTCGAGTGTTGCGGTCTCAATTTCGGACGCGATTAGAAGTCGTATTGGCGATGGATTTGGTGACCAAACCCAGAAATTTCTTAGGCAGTACAGGGACAAACTGAGTGAGAGTTTGGTGATTGAAGTGTTGAGGCTTGTACAAAATCCTGAACTGGGTGTGAAGTTTTTCATTTGGGCTGGTCGTCAAATTGGCTATAGTCACTCTGGTGCTGTGTATATTGCGTTGTTGGAAGTGTTACAGTGTGATGGTAAACAGAGAGTGCCTGAACATTTTCTTCTAGAAGTTAAGGATGATGATAGAGAGGTTCTTGGGAAACTGCTTAATGTTTTGATTCGGAGGTATTGCCGAGATGGGTGGTGGAATGTAGCTCTTGAAGAGTTGGGCAGGCTTAAGGATTTCGGGTACAGACCAACCAGAGCAACTTACAATGCCTTGGTTCAAGTGTTTATAAAAGCCGATAGGTTGGACACCGCGCGGTTGGTCCACAAGGAGATGTCGGACTCGGGGTTTAGGATGGATGAGATCACATTAGGCTGTTTTTCCCATGCGCTTTGCAAAGTTGGGAAATGGAGAGAAGCCCTGACTTTGATCGAGAAGGAAGAGTTTGTGCGGATACAATTCTCTATACAAAGATGATATCGGGATTGTGTGAAGCTTCTCTTTTGATGAAGCTATGGATTTCTTGGACAGAATGAGGTCTAGTTCTTGTATGCCTAATGTTGTGACGTATAGGATTTTTCTTTGTGGGTGTTTGAGAAAGAAACAGCTTGGAAGATGCAAGAGAGTTCTTAGCATGATGATCACAGAAGGTTGTTATCCTAGTCCTAACATATTTAACTCCCTTGTCAATGCTTATTGCAAATCAGGAGATTACAATTATGCCTATAAATTGTTGAGGAAAATGGTAAAATGTGGTTGTCAGCCTGGTTATGTCGTTTATAATATCTTGATTGGTGGTATATGTGGCACGGAAGAATTACCTAACTCAGATTTATTGGATTTGGCTGAAAAAAAACTTATGGTGAGATGCTTAATGCAGGGATTGTATTGAATAAAGTGAATGTTGTTAACTTTGCGTGGTGTCTTTGTGGTGCCAAAAGATTCGAGAAGGCCTACAGTGTTATAAATGAAATGATGAGTAAAGGTTTTGTTCCTGATACTAGTACATACTCAAAAGTGATTGGTTTTCTGTGTAATTCCTCCAAGATGGAAAAAGCATTTTTGTTGTTTGAAGAAATGAAAAGGAACAGTTTTGTTCCCGATGTCTATACATATACTGTTTTGATAGATAGTTTTTGTAAAGCTGGCCTTATTCAGCAGGCTCGCAACTGGTTCGATGAAATGGTAGTAAATGGTTGTTCTCCAAATGTGGTGACTTATACTGCTCTTATACATGCCTACCTTAAAGCCAGGAAAGTATCTGATGCAAATATTCTCTTTGAGATGATGTTAAAAGATGGTTGTGTTCCAAATGTCATCACCTACACTGCTTTGATCGATGGCCATTGTAAAGCTGGAGAAACTGAAAAAGCATGTCGAATTTATGCGAGGATGAAAGGTAGCATGGACAGCCCTGATTTAGATCTTTATTTCAGAACTAGCGTTTGCAACAGTCAACCAAACCTCTTCACGTACGGAGCTTTGGTGGATGGTTTGTGCAAAGCTCACAGGGTCAAAGAGGCCGGTGACTTGTTGGAAACCATGTTAAGAGGAGGCTGTGAACCTAACCATATTGTGTATGATGCCCTTATTGACGGCTTTTGCAAGGCTGGAAAGCTAGATGAAGCACAAAACGTGTTTTCTAAAATGTCAGAACATGGCTATACTCCAACCATATATACTTATGGCTCTTTTCTTGACAGGCTTTTTAAAGATAAAAGACTGGACCTTGTTTTGAAAGTATTGTCCAAGATGCTAGAAAGTTCATGCGCCCCCAATGTTGTTGTCTACACATCGATGATAGATGGCCTGTGTAAAGTGGGAAAGCTAGATGAGGCCTCTAAGCTTATGTTAATGATGGAAGAAAAAAGGTGTTACCCAAATGTTGTAACTTATACTGCCATGATTGATGGGTTAGGGAAAGCTCGTAAAATTGACAAATGCCTTGAGCTCCTGAAAGAAATGAGCTCCAAGGGTTGTGCTCCGAATTTTATCACTTACAGGGTTTTAATTAGTCATTGCTGTGCTGTGGGTCTCTTGGATGAGGCTCATAAGATTCTGGTTGAAATGAAACAAACGTATTGGCCAAAGCATATGGCGAGCTACCATAAGGTTATTGAAGGTTACAGCAGAGAGTTCCTAGCCTCTCTCGGGATTTTAAACGAGGTGGGTGAGAATGATTCAGTTCCAATTATTCCTGCATATAGTATACTGATTGATAATTTTGTGAAGGCTGGAAAACTGGAAGTGGCTTTGGAGTTGTATGAGGAGATTTCATCCTCTGCACACTTAACTCCTTTGAGCAGGAATATGTATAATTCAATTATTGAAAGCCTCTCAAAAACAAGTAAGGTTGGAAAGGGATTTGAACTGTTTGCAGATATGTTAAGGCGGGGTGGAATTCCGGAGTTAAGCACGTTTGTTCAACTTATCAAAGGACTAACTCGAGTTAATAAGTGGGATGAAGCTCTTCAGCTATCGGATAGCATATGTCAGATGGTTTGTCCTCTTTAACTCTTCGTCTCATTTTTCAAATTTACAAATAACAGTCTCTTGTTTTCTTTGGTTGTTAAAACATTCATTGATATGCAAGTCGTATGGCTCTTTGGTTCCTCATGCTTCTTGACATGATAAAATAATTGTGTTGTTGACGGTGCAATATTAAGTACTTTTCTCTAAGAGTTTTAGACTTGCATTAAAGAAAAACTAATAAATAAAACTTGTTCCTAAAATGAGTTCATGCGAAAGAAAGTACAAGATGGCATTAACATGTTTATGTTTTTATGCTTTGCTCCTCATTGTGCATGAAGACAAGTACTCACAGTAAGATATCTTTATGCAACATGTGTTTTCTACAAGAACATGTGGTTTCTCTCTCTCTCTCTCTCTCTCTCTCTCTCTCTCTCTCTCTCTCTCACACACACACACACACACACACATTAATGATACTTATCATTGCATGTTTCAAATCGAGCAGGGCGTCATTTGGCTTCAACAAGAGGAGACATCTAACAGAAATTAGGTCTTTTTCTGCATGTCCGGTTGATGTAATGATGCAGTGGCGTCTGGAATGAGTTTCTTCTGTGAAATTGACATCTTAAAAAGGATTATTTCTTCAAGCGTGTAGCGTAAATAATACCTGAGGAGATCGGTGATTGTTGCACGCTCAATGGAAGGACTCGGGATACTGACCCTGTCCTTTGTATTGCGAAGTAGCAACATTTTACAAAGAGCTTAAACAAACATCGCTTACTCGATTATTCTTTTATGAACTTGGTAAGTCCGACTTACTGAAAACTAGACTTGATTTCCCATTTCAAATGATTGCGAAAAAATCAGATGTTTTCTGTTCACAGGCTGAGTGGCTGACATTGAAAAAGTTACTTGGGTAGTGATCTCTTCAAGTTCTATCCAGAATTTTTGAAAGTTTCTAAGATGCAAATTTTTGTTCTGTAGGACATTTCATTTCTGGTCGATAGTTGTAGATACGGACCCTGCACAAAACCAAGGTTCATCGAAGAATGCATGCCGCAAAGTGTCCGAGGCGCTGATTTTCATTTTCGTTGCCTTCATTTCGTTTCGTTTAATCTATATTTGTACAAGAAGCATTATATTGAAACAATGAAATAAGGGAGCACAAATTGTTCTCTACAAAATGACTTTTATTTGAGCTGGAAGATTGCAGTAACTTGTCGTGGGCTATTTAAAATGCAGACATTATTTTGACCGTGTTTGGAATTAATCTAATTTTTATTTTTCACGTTTTTATTTTTCACGTTTTTTGAGAAAAAAAATGAAAATATTTTCAAAACGGCGTTTGGTGCAATAAAGATAAAAAACAGAAATGAAAATAATTTTTTAATTTAGTATAAAATAAGAGAGTAATAAAAAACGACTTTTAGTCGTTTTTATTTTTTATTTTTGTTTTCTCCTCTCGAGCAAAGAGAGAAAAAGAGACATTAATGAATTTTTTTTACATAAAATAATTTCTTGATAAAATTATTACACACATTTTTAAAAATAATTTCTGTTTGAGATTAAAAACGTTTTCATTTTCATTTTCATATAAAATATAAAATCATTTTAAAACGAATTTTAAACGCGTTTATTTCTTGTTTTTTTTTTCCAAGAAAATTTGTGCGACTGCATACCCTTTTCTGGCAAACTGGAGCGTCCAATTTATGTCAATATACGCCTGCAAAATCTCCGGACAAGAGATTTTATCTATGAGGCCATTTTAATGAAAGATCCAAATCAAAAGGGTTTATTTTAGAGGCTTCAAATTACAAGTCGTGGAGTTCAGGATGAGACAAAAGTAGGGAACTTGATTTCAATCTCAACGAAAGAAATGAAAACAGAACTTGCTTGTTGTTCTCTTACATGGCCATGGATGTAAGTTAGCCCTGCCTTGAAGGTTCGAATAGCCATGGATACGTTTCGACATTGATTTCTATCAAATAGAGCATTCCTGTAACAAATTACAAGAATAGTTTGGCATAATTGCAGGTTTTGTCAGAAATAAAAAATGTTCTCAACTCTCATATTCTTTAGCGAGCACATTGAAGATTCGAGCTTTCTCTCCCGCAATTTCTCCTAAAGTTTTTTATTTTTATTTTTTATTTTTAATAACAGCACGCAATCAAAAAATGATAATTTATTGACAAACAAAATTTCGATAACTAGAACAAGGCTGCTTTAGTCTGCAATTTATATTATACATGTGGTCTGTCTTCTATTTGAGTGAAAATATCCAGCAAAAGCTGCAGCGTCCAAATCATATGAACCCTGCACTTGAAAATAATGGGGCCATCAGAAAAAAATAACAAACATTTAGCATGAGTTTGGAAAAAATTTTCTTTCCACATAAAAGACGTTATGGTAAGATAGATAAAATAAGCACATAAATAAGGCCAAAAACAAAACAAAGTCTGACCGGCGTAACAGGTATGCGTGAGGGTTTCAGTAGACCACTGACAGCTACAATTTTAGGCAGAAACAGAACTGGACCGGAGATTTGACTGCACTACTTCAAAGCAAGCTTGAAGCTCCCTGAATTCTTTCATGTCGGAGAAGGCCGCCGCCTGAGATTCATGAATTGAACTTAATCTTTCATTCTTTTATCTTTTCCATTAACAAAAGTTGGAATAAAACGTTGCGTATGACATGAGCAATTATTACTTAAAAACTGTCAAGCAGCAGATCAGCTAAGCCAAATAAATTGTTTAAAAAATACATGCAAAAGTAACATTGGTGGAGTTTCAGTTTCTTCTTGAGAATCTTGCCTGCTTGATAGTGTTCTTTAGATGCAACTCTGCCGTGAAAAGTTCTTTACGGCTACCAGTAGATGATGCAATTTTCATATATACGTTGCAAAGTTCCACAGAGGCTTGAGCGAATTTTCTAAATTGGTCTCTATTGTTCCATAAATCGGATCCCTAAGAGAAATAAGGAAAAAGCAAAATCAGGGCATACATGTGTACAATTATGAGAGAGAGAGTTGTGTGAGAAATAGCAAAATCAGGGCATACATGCGTGTGATAAACACCACAAATTAGTGTTATATCTGTAAGACAAGAACAAACATAGACGACATAAATATTGACTCTTCATAACAAAACCTGCAGGCTCTATAAACTAACCATATAAAAGATAGAGAAAAGATGCTAAAAATTTGAAACCTCATGCTTGTGATATTCACCATAACATTTAAATGTGTCCGACAAGATTCACAGGGATTTTGGCATTGGCAGGATGAGAATGTGTCAGGACTCGTTAATGATAGGCTTAGGGTAGGCTTAGGGTAGTAGTCTGTTATAATATGGGAATGGTTAGTAAGGGTTGTTAAGAGTAACTGATTAGTAGTTTGTTAGAGGGGAATTAGTAGTATAAAAAGGGGAATTCATAAGGGATATGGGTATTAGTGTGAATTTGGGGAACCCTTGGGAGAGCTAGCAAACCTCTCGGAAGTCTAAGAATCTATCTTGTAATCGTGTTTTCTTCTTGCTTTCAATAATAAGATTTCTCAGTTCTTATCAAATTGGCTCCACGGTAGTAATTGGAGTGATAGTAGAATATCAAAGCTCATTGAGAAAATAATAACGATACCTGGTAGGATCTGACTTGCTTTAGAAGGGCTTCAGAGCACATTACAAGATCTCCTTTGAGTTTGTGCCACCGTGCATACAAGCCCCAGACATCCGGCCCATTCCCACTTTTAACCGCCTACATGAGAAGTATTTGAGTACCATGCATACAAAAGTATAAGAGGAAGAAACATGTAAGCAGTGTAAACGAAAATCTAAAATTTGGAAGGAAGAAGCTGAGTACAAAAAACAATTCAACTAAAGATGCATAAAAGAGAGTTGTTGAGTTTATATATACCTGCCGTAAAACTTTTCCAAGGAAATCCACCAACTGCTCGATTTCCCGTAATCTACCATCAACAGATTCCCCAGTTGACTCATTCACAGTATCTATAGTAGACTCATAAGAAGAAACTTGATCATTTTGATCATTAATCTTTGTGGAAGGACTAGCTGAAGCCCTTTCCTCCATCTCTGTCACAATTTTCTCTAATAGTTCAGCATCAATTCTTTTATTTTTAGTAATCTCCAACACCATCCGAACAGATTCTAGAGCCTAAGACATTAAGAAATAACATCACAAGAAGTCAACAAGAATGATAGGACAAACAAAATACGGTCACGGCACAAGACACTTTGATGAGCAATAACCACATTGATTGTCACTTCAACGATCAACAAAAGATGTGCAGCCTCCAGTATTCATCCATATATTCTGTGTGCGTACTTTGCTAATTTCTATAAACAAGCATACACACGCACACACATATATTGTAATGCACAGTATTAATACTCAGAGGAATTACCAATCTATCTTGTGCTCATATTAGGCTGCTGACGCCGTAAATTTGATCACATATAACACAAATTGTTATCCATTGGGTCTCATCATGACCAATAAATGGAGGTATCAAGTTTTCCCGATTAGCAATAAAAGTTCAAAACTATTTGATATCATGGAACGTGACACTTCTGTTGAAATGGTTCATGAGGTTCTTGGAGCAATTTGATTCCCTTGTGTTCTAGTGGTTGTTACTTAATAGCAAGAACAGGGTGGACAGCAATGGCTGGTAATTGGGATTCTTGATGGTGGCCAGAGGGTAGTGTTGAAGTTCCTGAAAGTACATTTCTCAAGCAAGCTAGGTTTTGGGAGGATGCTCGGAGGCATTACTCTTCTTTTGCTAATTCCTTTCCATCCATTATCTTTTGAGTCAAGATACTTAAAAATATTCTATTCTAGCGAGATTCCAATGATGAGAGGCTAAAACTTCAATTTTTGCTGTGGACTTTTAAGAGAGAAACTTGTGATCTGGCTTCTTAGTTACTCGTGAATTGGGATTAGTAATGGTTTTATTCCATGGGGCTAAGAGTGCGGATAGAAAGCTGTGGAGATGGGTTTTTCTCTTGTAAACTTTTCTCATGTCCTTGTGCGATGATCCTTCTAACCCTATGTCTGAAACTTTCAATTTTATTTGGTGTTCTTCAGTCCCCATTAATGTTAAAGTTTCTGATTGGTTAATTTATCACGGAAAGCTTAATATCAATGATGTGCCACAGAAAAAGAATCCTTCTTGGCTTTGCTTTCTTTCTTAATACAAATGATGTGCAGGAAAATGCTCGCATTTCTTTATTTGTTGTAGTTTGGCCAACTCCCTGTTGGTGAAAGCTGTAAAAGAGTTGGGATTGTGTTGGGTGGCTCCTAAAAAATGCCATTCCAATTTGGTGGAGGGTTTCTGGTGTGGACATCGGTAAAAAGCAAATCGACTAGTGAAGGGGTTCACTCCTTGCTATTTTCTAGACTTTTTGGCTTGAGAGAAATTCGACTACTTTTTAGAAAAGAACTTGGGATTAAGCTTTTCTTTAAGAAAGGGTTGAATTCAATACTACGTCATTTCTGCAGGCTTCTTTATCTAAAATTTTTAGAAACATTCCCTTCTTTTCGATTTTCATGCACGAGGGAAGATGTTTATAGTTTTTAGCAGTTTTCTTTTTTTAGCTATTTTTTAGAGTTTCAATTTCTTGTTAAAAGAAAATAAGAGGTCTAAAGTTAATCAAATGAAAAATCACACTCCAGAATATCTCACATACTGCTATTCCTTTACACACAATATATATATATATATATATGTGTGTGTGTGTGTGTGTGTGTGTGTGTGTGTGTGTACTTACCCATTAGTGGGTATCCTATTTTAACCATAAGATATTAATCTGATGGTTAAAATTGAATAATTGACCAAAAAAATTTATGACAATTAATGAGATTAAATTCTTATTACGCCATATCATCAAATTTTTATATTCCCACCATAGAAATATATATATATATATATATATATATATAAAAACAAACTTCATTTAAAGCCCAAAAAAAAAAATTACAGAAAACAGAGTACAAAAGACTCCTAAAACACCTCAAATAGCATCATTCATCAGTAAAACTCATTACAAAATCAATTCCCATTCGTCCAGCAAATCCGAAAGTGAAAAAACACAAAGCCAATGAATATTTAATTCATTCCCAAACATCTCCGATATTTCCTTAACTGTAAGTTTATAAACCTACAACTCATAAAGCATCAGCTGAAGTGACTAGAGAAGCACTAAGTAGTCTCCATTTTTGTAGTACTAGATTGTATTTAGCATATATCACCCATTAATTTTGTATTTGAAAAGCTTAAAGTAAAAAAATTATGACAATTAATGAGATTAAATTCTTATTACACCATATCATCAAATTTCTATATTCCCACCATAGAAATATATATATATATATATATATATATATATATATAAAAAAAAAACACACTTCATTAAAAGCCAAAAAAAAAAAAATACAGAAAACAGAGTACAAAAGACTCCTAAAACACCTCAAATAGCATTATTCATCAGTAAAACTCATTACAAAATCAATTCCCATTCGTCCAGCAAATCCGAAAGTGAAAAAACAACAAAATCCTTAGTTTGGAAGAAACACAAAGCCAATGAATATTTAATTCATTCCCAAGCATCTCCGATATTTCCTTAACTGTAAGTTTATAAATCCACAACTCATAAAGCATCAGCTGAAGTGACTAGAGAAGCACTAAGCAGTCTCCATTTTTGTAGTACTAGATCGTATTTAGCATGTATCAACCCTTAATTTTGTATTTGAAAACCTTAAAGTAAGTTTTAATCAGGAAACTGTGGAATATATAGAAACTTCATCCTAAAGGCTTACCATTTTTCAATTTAAATAATTTTCTAACTCGTCAATGGTCAAACTATACCTCACATATGCATGGAAAGATACAAATTGCCAAAATAAGTGAGAGAGAGAGAGAGAGAGAGAGAGAGAGAGAGAGAGAGATAAAACCTGGTTGATGTTCCCCACATCTAAAGCAACTTGGCCATAGTTCTCCCACAATTGCCAGCTGTTGCGTCTGGTCATTAAGATAGGTTTCAGTCACTAAAAATTCCATTTGTCAGCAATGGACCAAAGAAATCAATAAAAATAAAAGGGGGTGAACAGAACTTAAACTTTAGCGCCTCTTTAAAAGCAATGAAAGCCTCTTTGCTCTTTTTCCTTATCATATGCCTGCAAAGTTGATAAGTGAAACTAAATAACTGAATAAACTAGAAAAATATATCATCTTCCCAGATAAAAAGAAAAAGAAAAGGCCAAAAAAAAAAAACCCCCAAGAAACAGACATAGTTGAGAAGGGGAAATGCAATAATAAAAACTTTATTGATAAAAATCAATAACAAAGGCAGAGGAGAAGGTATCCTCAAGCTGAAAAGAAACACAAATGGGCAGGATTGAAAAGCTGACCAAAACTAAAAGAACAGGATAAACATACAAAACAATCTCTCATATCAATTCCCTATTACATCTTTCCAATTTAAAATGACCAAAGAACACGGGAACCCTTTAAATGCTTTATCTGAAGCAGAATGCAAATATGAAGAGATGGTTGTGGTTTTCAGAGCTCAGCCACAGGATAAAACCTTTTCTTCCATTTTTTTTTTTTTTTTTTTTTTTTTTTGCCTTTTAACATTCCAATACCTTTATGAAAATATATATTTTCAATTTTTTGTTCAAGCCAGACGTGAAGCAGATCGTGATGCACACACCTTACACTTCGGTTCAGGCATGGCAAAAGAGCGTCAATTAAGACTCATCTATGTTAGTTATTATTTGTGTTTTCTTATTATACCTTTTCTGAAAAGCCCGTAAACTCGGACAAAACAGAAATCATGTTCGTTTAGCAATTGAGTCTTTTGCATTAAAGTGAATACAGAGACTTCTTTTCTCCTTCTCGGTTCTTTCCCCTATGTCTATCTTCTTTCTCTCATGGTCGTTTTAATGCAAGTTCATTCTTTTACAGAAAGCACAAATTTAACACACGACTCGTAGATGATGACGCAAGGCTTCCTTAACAAATTACTTAAGTACATCTCTCTTTTTGTATTAGTATTTTTGCCAACTGCTATAGCAGGATAACAAATACAATAGAAAAATCAGTGTTTTATTTGTCAAACAAAGTCAAAAGCTAGGCTGCCTTACCGGAAGCCTCATGATGAAGAATAAGAAGTTGACTTTGCAGAAGAAAATATATTAAATTTGATTCAGAAAGATTTTTATTTGATTTTTCCTTATTTGTGTATGATTTTATGAATTTAATAGTTTCCCATTTTGGTTTTGTAATTAGCCTATAACTTGGCTACACTGTTATGATCAAGTCAGACTTATAAATATTGAAAAGAATTCTCAAATTGTTTCTCCCTCTCATATTCTTCTTCCTCTTCCCTCTCTCAAGTTCAAATGTATGTATATTTCACTATGTATGAGTTTCTGCACATATTTTTGAATATGCAACAATTAAACTATATCATAGAAAGAAACACGTTATCAAAGCAGGGGAAAAGTATCATTTTTTTTAATAAGAAACAAATGAAGATTTTATTAAAAAACAAACGCAGAACGAAAAGCATAAAGAATAAAGATGGACGAGAGAAAAGTATCATTCAAAGTACAAAATACGGAATATTGTAAAGGGAAGAGAACATACAAGCAAGCAATATTATTCCACGCTTCCCCATTTTCTGGGTCAAGTTGAACAGCACGTGTAAAACCATCCAAAGCTTTCTCAACATCCCTAGCCTGTAGTATTTCTTCAAAGGTAAGTTTAAAATAGTTGGGTTTCTTTTTTCATTTATGGGAAGGAAAAAGTAAACAAGATGCAAAACAATGATTCCTTTTTTTTCTTTTTTCTTTTTTTCCAACTACCTAAACGAATTTTCCTATCATGGGCTAACTCTGCCCCTTGCACACGTCCATAAATGTGCAAGGACCAGTAAACAAGATGCAAAACAATGATTCCTTTTTTTTCCAACTACCTAAACGAATTTTCCTATCATGGGCTAGCTCTGCCCCTTGCACACGTCCATGAATGTGCAAGGACCCCCTCTCATATTTTTCACCATATCCAGGGCCCGACATGGCGCATGGGCTCGCTTTCCCCCCCGCACATGTCCATAAATGTGTGAAGACCCCCCTTGCCTATTTAACACTATAACCAGGGCCTGGCATAGTGCGTCGCACGTAGGGAAAGCCCCATCAGAATCTGTGTGAAATCCATATAGCCAACCTCAGATTCTGTGTGAGTGAAATCTAGATTACGGCCCCGTTCACTTCGCGGATTCGAGTTTTCGATTCGAGTTGAGATGTGACATTTTTTGAGAGTTTTTTACTGTAGTAGAAAAATTTGATGTGACATTTTCTGAGAGCTTTTTACTGTAGAAACCTAAAACTAAAAACTCGAATCGGTGAAGTGAACGAGGCCTACGTGTACCAAAGTAGTTAGGAATGACATTCTAAATCTAAGCCTTCAGGAAAGTCTAATTTTGAACAGAGCTGCGTGGAAAAGTAAAATCCATATAGCCGACCCTAATTAAGTTGGGATTAAAGCTTGTTGTTTGTTTGTTTATTTGTTTTATTTGTTTTTTTATTTGTTTTTTTATTTGTTTTTTTTTTTTTTTTTTTTTTTGTGGTTCCAGCAAAAATTATCTAAGACCGGTCAGATAAGTTACCTTCAAGGCAGCAGCTCCTAATGCAAACCAGCCATCTGGATACAAAGAATTCAAGGCCATTGCAGACTCCCTGTGACATACTCAAGTGAATAACACCATACATCCATATCTGGATGGTTCCCCAAATATACATATCCATATAAAAGAAAAAGTGAAAAGCTTTTAAGGAAGCACACCATAGAACTTTAGATGTCTCATACTCCCCTCTATTATATGCACTACGCCAAGAGAGACCGCTGTAAAATGAATGGAGAATAATATTAAACTGACGAATAGACATAAAATTTCAAAAGAAGTCGGATTGAGAACTTTCATCACCTTAGCTCGAGCTGACCTATTATTTGAAACTTCTAAAGCTTTCTCATAGCAGACATCGTTATTTGTAACATCACCTAACGAGCACCTACAAAGTCGACTCATTAAACAAGTCAGTTAAATTGCATTGTTGTTAATCCATTTGTTTCTTCATATATAAAAGTTGCCAAATTTCAACGTACTCATATCCCTGTTGGAAAGGTTACTCTTTACACCAAATTGTTTATATATATTATATGTCTGAAGTTCCATTAATTTAAACGTAAAATTTCTGGACACTTGTGTCACATATCCAAATTGGGCCAATGTCGAGGAAAGATTGCGGAAGAAAATTTTACAATTCTAGTAAGTTCAATTTGTAGTAGCCAGGTCACTGGCTGCACTCCATACACTCATATAGCTAGGAAGTGAAGTCCAACATGGCCCTCATGTATTGACTGCCACAGCGTACTAAATAAGTCGGGCAACCACGCCAACAATTGGCCCAGCCCATACAAGACCACTAGCTCCAAAAATGGTGATAACCCTCCAGATTCCACCCTCATCTAACTACCTTTCTTGTTTCTGCCCATAGTTGAGTCCAAGGACTTAAATAACAATCCCATGGAGCTAGGAAGTGAAGTCCAACATGGACCTTATGTATTGACTGCCACAGCCTACTAAATAAGTCGGGCAACCATGCCAACAATTGGGCCAGCCCATATAAGACCACTAGCTCCAAAAATGGTGATAACCCTCCAGATTCCATCCTTATCTAACTACCTTTCTTGTTTCTACCCATGATTGAGTCCAAGGACTTAAATAGCTTTTTTTTTTTTTCTCTTTCTTTGTCACCAATTGAAGCTAATAACAAATTGAATATTCCTTTGAATATAGTTTAAGTATGATTCAACAGAAACACAGCTAGAAATAAAAATAAACAAGGGAGAGCGAGAAACAAGTTCAATAACACATACCATAACCTGGGATCATTGGGCATTGCAGACAATCGAGCCTTGATGAGTTCAACAGCTGCTGCTTTCTTCTCCAATAACCTTGTATTTCATTATACTAGTCTTAAAATTCCCACTCACATCAAGGGGAGAAAAACAAAAAGCGTATGCGGAGAAACAATTCAATTTTGACAATAGCCAGTATTTGATTTTCTTACCGGTAACAGAAAATGAGATTGTCCCATAACTCTAAATCCTCAAAAGTTTTAACAGCCTCTCCTATCAAACCACAGCGCACTAAGAGTTCTCCATATTCCCTAATAATGAATCAAAAAAGAAAAACTGAGTCCAACAAGAAAGAACAACAACATAAAGCTTGAAGAATAAGCACGGTGACTAGCCAGCACTGTAACATAACAAATTTTGTGGAGACGCAGACAGAGAAAAGTAGAAAGAAAACGACTAAATTATATCAGTCTAAGACAACAAAAGAAAGAGATATACTTCCGCAAGGAAGCAATTGTTGGCATGTAAACTCCATGACAAAGTGGAATCCTTTGCGCCACTCCTGGAGACGGTTGATACACCCCTTGGACCTGAAACAATTAAGTTGTTTAGTTTCTCTTGAACACTGAAACACAAACCTATGCGAATTTTTTCCCTTATTTTTAACAAGTGGAAAACAATTTATTGAAGAGAAATTAAAAAAAAAAAAAAAAACATTATACAAACAGGAAAAAAGGCAAGAAGTATGAGCCAGACTAACTTGTATATGTGATGGAGATCTTTTATTTTTAATTACTAACAGAAAAATTTATTAGAAGAATAAAAAGGTTAGGAAGACAGAGAGAACCAGAAGTTCATCGAGCAAGACTGATATATTATGTCTAGACACACGCGCACACACACATGTACACACTTTTTTTTTTTTTTTATAAGAAATGAGAATTTTATTAATAATGAAAATAAAAACACCCGAGGACAAGGGGTCCTCAAACCAAACCAAACAATAAAAACCAAAAGTACTTAAAAAACAAAAACTACGACAGGGACAACATACTATAACAAAATTAAGTCCCATCCCCTTAGGAGATCCGAGAAAGAAAAGGCCTTGAAATCTTTATCTTGCGAAGTCCACAACGCCACCCAGTCCCATCCCAGACATCATTAACATCTCCCTCAACTCCATCAAGATAAGATTATTCTTTTCCAACCACAACGCCCAAAGAGAAGCTATGATTACTATGTTCCATAACCGCTTATTCTTTTCCAACCACAACGCCCAAAGAGAAGCTAAGATTACTATGTTCCATAACCGATTAGTTCTCTTATTTCAATCACCTGAAACATCAACACCCATTAGATCAGGAACGTTTCTTGGAAAAGCCTACTGTAAACAGAACTCCCCTATAATTTTACACTATATCTTCGAAGAAAAAGAGCAGTGGAGGAACAAGTGACCCGATGTCTCATTATCACTCCTGCATAGCACACACCATCACAGGGAAATGGAAAGGAATGGCTTCCTCTTTTGCAACAAATCTTGCGCATTCAATTTACAAAGTGAAAGTAACCAACCAAAAACCTGAATTTTTGTAGGAACCGATTTTCCAAACAAAATAATAAAGAGGAAATGCCGGAAAAGATTGGTTATCAACTAGAGAATTGAAAAGGACTTACAAGAGAACATACGCAACCTGTCCAAAGCCCAAACCCATCTATCCTCTAAACTAGCACAGACCCTCACCCCCTCCAGACAAGAGACCAAGTCCACCACCTCGCCCAACTCTCACTAGGATTTCTCCTAAAATGAAAACTCCAAGAAAGAGAAGAATCATTTCCTATTGTATAAAAAGACTAAATGGGCTGATTATGAAAGGTTGACAGTCTAAAAAGATTTTGGAAAAGAACATCAAAAGACTCTTCACTGGCCCACCCATCTTCCGAAAACATCACTCTCTTACCATCCCCTACCTTCAAAATCGCATGGAACCGAAAAAAAGAACGCAGGGACTGAATGGCTTTCCACGGGTATCGGAAGGTCACCCTAGAACAATCTCCTGACTCCCAACCACCAAAAACAGTATCATATTTGCTTTTGATCACACTATGCCAAAAAGAACCCACCCCCTTAGAAAACCTCCAAAGCCATTTAGCAAGTAGGGCTTTATTCTGAGAACAAGAATTTGCGTTGTCAGTATCCTATGTGATTTATTAGTTGTTGTACCTTTTCTTTTGGTTTTCTTTCCAGACAATAACTCATCCCCTTATCCATGTATTGGAATTTACTCATCAATATAAGGCTTTTGCTTATTTAAAAAATAATATAAAAAAAAGTTTTCATGCATGAATATTTCCTTTACATTATGTTTTTCTTTCACAAATGAATAGGAATAAAGCAACAATCATTTAGGCGCCTGAGTTAGAAAACAGATAAATGATGAGATATCCAGAGATCAAATTGACATTAGCGAATATGGAGCATACCAATTTATCCATCATTGTCAAAGCACGCTCCTTAGTACGACTTCGAGTTGACTCCCATCGAATTCGCAAGATGTCACAACAACGCCGAATCTGATAAAATAAGAGGCATCTAATCAAAGCAAGAAGGTGGAAACTCAAGAGAAGTGAGTAACTAACATTTAGGAGAAATATAAAACTGCCAAAAACATGAACTTCAATGAGAGAGAAATGCTTAAGCAAACTACCTGTGGAACCATTAAATAGACTAGATCTAATAGCCGCTCCATCAGTTTTGAATCCACACAAGAAGTCAAAATGTCAAATGACCTATTGACCACAAGCATAACTAAACTAGGAATAAGGACTAAAACGAAGAGAGGAAAGATTCCTTTGAAACTAACACTTCCCCATTTATTTAAAAGAAATGCCACTAACATAAATCATAGCCATCCATTCAATAAAAACATAAAATAATAATAATAATAATAATAATAATAATAATAATAATAATAATAATAATAATAATAATAATGATGATGATGATGATGATGATGATGAAAAAAAAAAGACTTGAAGTGTGACCGGCAACACAGGAGAAGACCTGCAGTTTTCTACTGCTATGATTTTCTTTGTTTCTTTTGATCTCTTTCCATTTCTAAGTCTTATGGAAATACAATTGCCTTCAATTAGGGTATTTGCAGCACATTCTATTTTAATTCTTTTGGTCCTTTTTTGTTCTCCTTAGTTTGTTTCTCTTGTCATTTTGTATCACAGCGTATTTTTGCAAGAGAAATGTAGACCTTACAGAAAAGATCCGTTTTTTTTTTTTTTTTTTTTTTTTTGAAAACAAAAAAAGACAATGTTATGATAAAAGAAAAAATACATAATATAAAACTGTTTTAGATAACAACCAGAAATTGTAATTGTGTGTGTGAGAGAGAGAGAGAGAGAGAGAGAGAGAGAGAGAGAGAGAGAGAGAGAGAGAGAGAGAGAGAGAGAGAGAGAGAGAGAGAGAGAGAGAGAGAGAGAGAGAGAGAGAGAGAGAGAGAGAGAGAGAGAGAGAGAGAGAGAGAGAGAGAGAGAGAGAGAGAGAGAGAGAGAGAGAGAGAGAGAGAGAGAGAGAGAGAGAGAGAGAGAGAGAGAGAGAGAGAGAGAGAGAGAGAGAGAGAGAGAGAGAGAGAGAGAGAGAGAGAGAGAGAGAGAGAGAGAGAGAGAGAGAGAGAGAGAGAGAGAGAGAAAAATTACAGAAGATCAGAGAGGACAAGTTTTCCTCAACAAACAAAATAATGGAACAAAACCAGAACATTGCAATAGGTCTGTCCAACTCAACAAACTCTAGCAGAGATTTTGGCCTTTGATGAAAAGCATCTTGGAAATGTGAAGTTTTAACATCAGAAGATATAGGTAAAATAACTCCCATGTACACAGAGACCAAAAAGAATTCTCGATGGAGGTGAACCTCATCACTACTATCGAAGACAACTAACAAGAATTTAAGCAGCACGCTTAAACTTGGTTTATTGCACTATGCTTATCAACGGAAGAATCAAACTCTTGTTTTACTAAACAAATAACATTTTACTTGAGTTTACTTCTTGACTTACAGTATAGCATGATGCTTGTTGAGAATCAATTGCCTCTATATATGGAGCCATATCCCATCCTGAAACAAATGTTAAGAAATTGAATGATCAAAAACAGGTCCTACATATTTGCAGAATATAATCTGTTCTGCTGCCTAAATTACAGAAGCTAGCAAAAGGCTGACTAGTGACTACAAAGTCTAGGAGACAAGAAATCTACCATGCAAGAGAAAGAAGGAAACAATTAGAGCTCACTCATTAAAAAAAAAAAGATAATAATTCTTAGAAATCAAAAGGAAAAGAGGAAAGCTCACACCAACCAGAAAAAAGTTGCAATAAACCCATCATCCCACACCACATACCCACAAACACACGTGCACAGGCACACACGTAAATAAAGAGAGGGTTGGAGGGAGTGGGAGAGAGAGAAAGAAGGCAGAACAATATTTTGGGCATTATTAATAATATAATTTGTAGCGAATATTATTTAATATTTAGAATACAATAAATTTTCCTATCAACGTCAGTGTTTGTAATTACCATTATGCAAGCCATGAATGGTGAACATGTTAAACCAAGTAACCTCAAAAAAAAAAAAATAAAAAAAAAAAAATAAAAAATAAAAATCAATCCAGCCACTCTTGCATCTTAATCTATTATTTACGCTGGGTAACAAATGGGATATCATTGAAAGCCTGTAAATGCAGTGAACATTTTCTTTTGCAGTAAATTAAAGATCAAAACTTATATGTGCAAGTTTAAGCCAGAAATAAAAGCACCGGCAGTTCTTGTAGCCAAGAAACACCTCCACTTAATTTGTCCCATGGGGAGAAAGAGATGGCTATATTTACACAAATGTTTAACTTACTCTGCATATCATCATGTCGGGCGCTCTTCTCAATTAGAAGACATTTAGCCAGGATGACTGCCTGATGGATTGCACTCAATGGGGCAGCGGTGCCTCCAACTTGGATGGATTCTTCTCTAATTCCAGATCCATTGTCATTCTCCAACAGTTTCGGGGTTATCAAAATGTCAGAGGCCTCATGGGTTCCACTTTGATGTAGATTTGAACATTTATCATCATTATTTGAGTCTTGTTTATGGGGTCTACTGCTAGCCAATTGACAGTTCTCGTCACTGTTAGATGAGATTCTGTTTGCAACAAGTACCATTTGTGCCTTCGGTTCTACCTATTTCATAGAACAGTGTGTCAAGCTAACAAACATAATTCAGAACCAAACAATCATAATAACACCCTTAAAAGGGTAACCTGATATAAAGTACGGAAGCCAAGTACACCGGTCACAGAAAGCTCAAGACCAGCTGCTGCTTCAGCTGACTCAAAATGTAACCTGGTACAACAAACATCTGTCAGGAGGAGGGAAAAACAGGTCGGATTATCAATGTTCAAATTTTCTTTGCTAAGAAACCACCTTTCATTGATAAAAATCAATTACAAAGGAAAGTGAGAACAAGAAGTCCTCAATAACATGGAGAAAATAAAGCTGACAGAAAAAATAAAGCTCATAACAATTTAAGACAAAAAACAAACCAATATGTATATATATAATCAATTCTTCCAATACAAAACAATCAACAAAAAAGGAAAATCCTTTTTTTTTATAACTGAAATTTTTTATTAATGAGAATATGGATGAGGAATCCATCAAAGAAAATACAACAAAATAGAAACCAAAACAGAACCAAAATACACTCAGTACAAAACTCCAAACATTTAAATCAAGACATCCTCCCGACTTAGCAATACCAAAGGAAAATCCATAAAAACTTCATCTGTAGAAGCCCAGAAGGAAGCAGAAAACTATGCTTTATCAAACAGGTCCACTATCTCCATCTCCATATCCTCAAAAACCATAGCATTTCTTTCAAGTCAAATCGTCCAAAACAAAAAGTGACAATGCTCTAGCCATCTTACTTGATCCAAAACCAGCAGGTTTTTCCAAAAACAGTGACTCAAAGTGATATATAATCATCACCAGCTGATACATTCAAAAAGAACTACCAAAGTATAAGAGAATGAAGTGGGTAGAAGATAGGAGTGTCCAGCTAATACATTCACCATAGAGAGTTATGAACTACGTACACTAACTGCATTAAAGTAATTAAAGCTGAAAATGTTTCAAATCCCTAGCACAAGAAAGCAGCTTCATTATTCAGGCAATGGAGCTTTTACAGACCTGCAAATGCAATTTGAACCCCCAACCACAACTTCATTTGCAATATATTCACTATTCTATAGACTGTAGTCCGTTGCAATATATTCACTATTCTTAGTACCCTCTCTGTAGCCTAGGTGGTTGGATGAGGTACATCCTTTCACAAGGTCAGAGGTTCAAGAGCTGTAGAGACTAGAAAGAGAGAAGAAAAGAATGTCACTTAAAACTTAAAAAGGCATAGTTAATTTCTTAAGCAAAACTTTCATTTTCTCTTGCCAAACCAATATCATTCTGTATCACTATCACCATAAACACCCTTCACCATCTTCTACCTCTTTTTTTTATATTCTACCTTGTTATGAGAGGAAAACTTTATTGAGACAGAGAATAATGGAAAACCATAAGGAGACCAGAAGTCAACTAACCAACCAAGCCAAATAACCCCCTTTCCTAAGAGAGTTAGAACATGTTTCTAATCCATAAAAGTTAATCATTCCAAACTCTAATGACAGCAAAGATCATAAAGAAGCTCAAGAATAACTTGATCACAAAGAAATGACTCTTGAACTTATCATCTAAATATGACAAAGTCTTTAGCAACTATAGCTTCGGGAACTAAACTGGCTTAAATATTAAGGATTTACTGTAAAAACTAGAACCTTTAACGTGTTTTGGTTACAAATGGAGATGGAAAGTTACAAATGACAAAGAAAACTTCAATTAATCAACTACATAAAAGGTTGGGCAAACAAAAACAAAGATTAGATAATAGAAAGCTCCGCTGTTCAATTCAACTTTGATAAGGATTCAGAAATAAAGCCCATTAGATAAGGAAACATTATTAGTGAATCCCTTTCGAAGAATAATAACCTTTGAAAAAGCTCTTTGGTCTATTAAATCTCTTATACTATATAATCCTTAACTGAAACACTAAAACAAAACATCAAACTCTTGTTCCTCTAATTTACAGAAAAGGTAACGAAGTGTCTTATACAAAAAACCAGAAAAACTCCAACAGGAAAAAGAAAAGGCAACAAAAAGAATCATCGCAAGATAACACTTTCCATTAAGAAGTAAAACTTCTACTTGAATCATATGCAAGTCAATATAAGCAAGAGCTGCCACCAGAGAATTAAGGATCTGGTACTATATCAATATAAGACACAAAAATTGAAAATAAATAAATACGTAGATAATATATCTATATAGATTCACCTGCATGAATCAACTCGCCCATAGGAATATTCCATTATACCAGCTTCCAAATGAACCATCGAGACTATTGTTAAACCCTCAGCGTTGTGCAAACTAGCACCCCAATAACTTGTTAATTCATCCAGTGTGCCGAAATGATTTAAAGTTTCCCGTGTAAAGACTTGCAAGAGATCAAATAATGAAGAAGATCGATCATCCATAATTCTCTGCTGAGTAAGTATTACCCTAGAAAGCCACCACGAAATGCTCCTAAACCCTTCGGATAACAAATCTTTAGTCCTCATTAGCAACATCTTGGCAAAGACTATGTACTTCAAGACAACAAAGGACAACTCATGTCAAATTTAAAACAAATAAACAACTAACAAAGGCCACCCGCAGAAAACACTGTAGACACATTTTAATAATTCAACAATTTGAAGAACAATGTAACTTGGACACAAAATCAAGGCTACCAAATTACAGAGTTTCGTTATAAGTAACAACAACAACAATAACAATAATAATAATTGTAACTATAATAATAATAATAATAAAGTAAAAATCAGATTTGAGTATTTCTGGGACTATAATCAGAAAGTAGGAGTGATTATTACATTCAAGATCATCTGCCAAGCTGTAAGCTGTGAAGTATTTGGCAATGAAATGTTTATCCAGATTTTCAGTTTTGATAACCATCAGAAACTAACCCTTATGCATAAAATTCTCGTGTATTTATAAGTTAACCAATAAAACTGTCACAGCACTATTGATTAAGCAGTTCATAAAATTCGCTGATACGTTATATATATAAATCGACTTTTTCCTGCAATTACAATGGCAATTTGGTTGCATGAAGATCAGGACTTTAGTGATTGCAGTTTTCAGATTTGGTTATGGCGCGGGCATTCGCTGATGTTAATCATTCATTTTTTTTTTTCTTTTTTTCACTTGTTCTCTCGGTCATTTTCCATTTTTATGCTCTTCTTTCTCTTTGCTTTGTGCTTCATAAAAATTGTGTGTTTATAAAGTTTTGTTTTTTTCCCAAAATAAAATGTACCTGGAGATTGGACAACTTTCCCAGTAAGTCAGAACCAGAAGACATGAGCTGATTACGCGCCCAATTGTCCCACTCTCCTAATTCAAATTCAGTGCTCGCTTCCAAGGGCAAAGGGCACTTTGGCAATCCTCCCAATGGCCTAAAATCAACGCAATTTCCCAAATTTAACCAAAAGAAAAACAACCCTAAAATACAATCAAAGATCGGAAATGAAATTAGGCTCACCCGATCATGTTACATTGCACGAATCCTAGAAACGCTGCGACCGCAACGCACATCACTACCACAACTCTGAAGCCCTTTTCCCCGTCATCTTCTCCCAAGAACGATTCCGCTCGCCCGAGGAACTCGGAGTAGACGCGGTCGGCGCACACGGCGGAGTCGTCGAGCGGCGACTGCGTGGAGTCTAGTCCGAAGACAAGACGGGAAGCGGCGGGGGAAGCGAGGACTTCGAGGTAGCGACCGGCTTCGATGGAGGCGAGGAGGTCGGTTATAAGCGAGTGGAGAGGGTGTTGGTTGTGAGCGTCGTCGGAGTTCGGAAGAGGAGTGGGAGAGGGAGGGAGGGTGCAGCGGAGGAGGCGGAGCTCGTAGCTGCGGAGAAGGATTTCGGACATGGTTGCCGAAGAGTGGAGAGAGAGATTGGGTTTTGGAGTGGAGGACGACGGAGCTGGTTGGAGTAGCTGGGGTTTTGGGTTTAAGGATTGAGAGAAAAAGAAAAGGAAAAGAAAGATAGGGAAGCTGCGGTAAATAGTATATTTTTAAAATTAAATTAAATAAATTTTAAATTTTAAAAAATAACACTTCACGTGGTAAATTACTGTATAAATAATTTATTTATGATGGTAAAATTAACTTAGTTTATCAAAATGAATCACAAAAAATACACATAAATTAAAAATAGTTCAAATCATATAATTTGAATCTATGAACCAAACGGATCTTATATTTACATAGAAATATTCTTTTTATTAATCGTAAAATGAAAAAGTTTTTATTAACTGTAAATCATTTATTAGGTAAACGCTTATTTATTTTAAATATTTTTAAAATATATTATTTACTTAATTTAATTTTAAAATTCAATTATTTACTACATTTTTTCTTAAAAAAATAACACAAGATGTGCTGCAGTGCTAAGACGGGTTTAAACAATGGGGCCATTTAGAAGATGGTTTAAATTAAGTAGTTTAAATTATAATTTAAATTTTATGAGAGCATTAATTGGCAGTGACTTTTTAAATTAAAAATATTTGTGAAAAAAAACATAATAGCAGAACGAAAAACTATAGTTATAACTCATTTTCCAAACAACCACTAAATGGTTTGGACAAAAATTTAAATTTTATAAGAGAACTAGAACTTTTTAAAGGGAGAATAAGTGAAATAGCACAATTAGTAAAGTAATTAGTTACAATTTTTTAGAACATGTAATTTATAACACAATTTAATATCTTAAGTTTCTAGTGTTAGCGTTTATGCCCTTAGGAATAAATGTAACAATTTTCTTCGAGACATTTTGACTATTAATAAAGATTTGTTTATTTCATATATCTTTATATTGTCCTCTTTATGTTCATAATAGTTGAATGTATGATAAGCAAACAGAAAGTCTGAGACTGTCATTCTAAATCTTTAGATCATGCATGTAATGTGAAGAACATGCGGAAGACAAGAATCTAAAGATGATAGTCTAAATCTTATAATCCACAATCGAGGGAATAAAGTTGGGCGCTTTATTCATGTTAAGATTGTTATGTTGTCTACTTCCTAACGGAGACGGCTTGTCTTGGTCGTCGGAGGTGGGACTCTATGGGTAAAGACATTAATATAGTTTCTAATGGTGAAATCTATATTGGATCGGACCAAAGATGAATTGTTTTAATTAATAATTCTGTTTGAATAAAACAATTCATTTTTGACGAATTACATGTTGTCATCTTAATCCTGAGATGGATGATGAACCCGTATACTTGACTTGTATCCTTTGATGTACTAAAGGGAGACATCCTGACATTATGTAAAGGTACGCTTGCCGGTACATTGGGGGTATGACTCGTGTATGCGTAGATTCGTTATTCATAGATAGTGGAATCCATAGCTCCTATAAAGAGTCAATGATATCCTCTTATGCATTATCGGTGGATTGGAAAATACGAGCCGGCCATTAGACTACTCGTGTTATCTAATGGTTTACCGTTTGTAATAATAGTATGAATAGTGTTTTTCCAATGGTTTGATAATGGAACATAAGATAAATGTAATCGGGAAGGTAAAACAGAATTTGACCTCAAGTCAATTATGGATATCCTATGGGGATGATATACTAATATATTGAGTCATGGACTAGAGCTAATTAGAGCTTTGTAAATACGCTATATGAATCGAGAGTGCAGCTCTAGGCTTTTAGTGGAATAGCGCTAGAGTTTTATAATCATGAGACGGACTTGTTGGTTTACAAGTAGCGTTGTGATTATAGGAGCTTGATTTATATATGTCCATCGGGTCCCTTTGCTAGCTCACTTAATTTCTTGTAAGGATATAGTGTATTTCCTACATATTGGTAACTTGTGTTATTTCCGTCAAAGAGGTTCAAAGTTAATTCATGAGTGATTTATCGGGTGAATTAATTGATAAATTAATTCTAGATAAATTGGTTGAATTATTGTTTTAAGAGTTGTTTAATATGGGAAGACTATTATATGACCCGTTTTGATCGTGGTAATTTCTCTATTGGGTTGCTTGAATCAAAACCGAGGCTCTATGCAAGTTTCCCATGTTGAAAAATTAGAAAAACAACTTTCGTCCCGGTCTTGCAGACAGGTTGACCGGGTGGGTAGACCGGTCACACAGTCGACCGGTCGTCGAATCGGCCGTCGTCGACCGTGGGTAGACCGGTTTGTGAAGGACCGGTCGACCGGTGAGTTATAACGCCTCTGTCTCCGGCCGACCGGTTGTAACGCCAGAACGCGTCGGTCGATGTGGCAAAATCGACTCGAAAAGTGCGATTAAATCTTTGGGAAACCTAATTGTTACGGAAGTATGACTTCCTAAAAAAGATAAATAGCCTATTAAGTCACTTTACTCAAATAGATCACTTGAGAGACTTTTTGAGGCTATTGATAAGAGATTCAAGAGGAAAAATTGTTTAATTATCAAGAACAATTTTTCTTTGGCTCTCTTGTGATTGGAAGGAGATTAAGAATACCAAGAGGAGATTAAACGACGTGTGCCCACTCGCACAGAGATCGTGGAAACGAGAATAGCAAAGAAGACCGTTGGTTGAGGCTCTTCCGGTTCGTTTGGAACGCTTTGATCCGTCAGACGTCTTTGTTTCTGAAATCTCAAAAGGTATGATTTAGATCTTTAGTATTTATGTTATATAGCATCATGAACATGTTCTTGTTTGGCTTTGACGTTGATTAAAATTTTTTAAATTCATTGCGCACTCGATGCCATTATTTTCCAACAATTGGTATCGAGCCATGGTTATTTGTTCATGATTATGCTATGTACATAGATTTGTGATCCGAAAAATATCTCTTTTATGCTTGAATTGATATTTTAGAGAGATGGCACTCTAGGGTTTCTATATTATGTTGTTGTCATGAATATATGGTGAATGAATGATTAAATAATTATTATTGGGTGTCATTTATGAATTATCAATGATTATTTATTATTTAATTTTTACCGTTATGGTTCCTTAGAGTTTAGAATGGTTGTATAGGAATTTGTTCTTTGCAATGTAATTAGATATCACGGCCTATCATCGCCGTTAGGGTTTATTTTATTTTCTCTAGTAGAAATTTTGTAAACCGAAAATGGTATAGGAATTTTTATGTAAAATTCTTGGAGGAGATTGAAGATGGATTTTCAAGATGAAGGATATGAAGGTATCTAATTTTTCCTTGGTTTATAAAATTGTTTTGTGTTTTTGAATAAATTGAAAAACTGCTTTGATTTCTGAAAATCGGGTTCTTTCTCAAGAGGGGGGGGCAATGACCGCACGCACCGTCGGCCGGTTAGTGTAAGGTGGTCGACCGGTGAGTATAACTACTCTGTCTCCGGTCGACCGGACCTAACGGGACAGTATACGATTTTGCAATTTTTTGAGATTTTTTCAAGAAAACATGAAAAATAATTTTATGATAACCGAAATTAGATTGTGATAAAGAATTCAAGGACAACCGGGAAGATTCAAGATGAAGAATCGATATATGTTCCGATTATTCTTTGTAATCTTTAATTTCTTTCTTTTCTCTAGGATGGAACCATAATGTTACGGTTATTATTATTATTATGCTTGTTGCCTAGCTTAATTGCTTTGTATGATTGCATATAATATGATTTGCTATATATGTGATAACATGTCATATAGAATAGGGAGTGCCGCTCATTAAAATTGTTCATGCATATTTCTTAACATAAAACCTTGTTTTCCAAAATATTGAGTGGGTGAGGGTTTTTTGAAGAAAAGACCCATGGCCTCCATCGTTGGTCCGCAGGTAACACATGGTGATACCGACCCCCTAGGAAGGGATTCATTATGTACCGTGTGGATCTCCGAGAGGATAATTTATTTGAGCATATTTTATGGTTGTACACCCCTAGGTGACAATTGTAATATATGGATCAAATAGTTGAAACGATGGTTATACACTCAAGATTAATTTAATTATTAATCTCCCTAGGAGCTCGATAATTAAATTAATGGCCAAAGAAAACGATTATCAATATATCTTTGGACAGAGATTGATCCGGATGGTATATATTGATCGGAGGGGATCCGTGTTCCCAATTAAATTTTACATGATCTCCCTAGGAGACTTACAAAATTTTGAGTTGGGAATTATTGTTGTAAGGTTGTGATTTTTTCAAGGTTTTGACACACAAACATATTTGTTGCATTATAACATGTATATATGTTTGATTACTAAATGTTTATGCAAGTTTGCTTATACTAGATATATGAATGTTTATTGTAGATCAAAATGTCTTCTAGCGCATTATCATCGATACTTAATAAACACAACTTAATCAAGCGAGAATTTTACCGATTGGAAAAGGAACCTAAAGATCGTCCTAACCTTTGAGAAACTAAATTTCGTCTTGAACACACCTTGTCCTCCGGAGCCACCGTTGATGCTCCTAATGAGGTTTTCTTAGCGTATCAACGCCGGAAGGACTCTCGACGATATGGCTCGGCTGTTATATGATGGCGAGCATGTCCACCGTGCTACAAGCACAACATGAAGATTACATAACGCGCCGTCGATTATGGATAATCTTGAGGACATGTTCGGTGGCCAAGCCAGCGAAAAATGTCGGGAAGCCCTTAGCAACCTCATTAACTGCAGACAAGGCTGGGTCTTCCATAAAGGAACATATGTTTGAAGGTGATGGGCTATTTGGTCAAGTTCGCACCAATGGGGCCGACATCGATGCCGAGTCTCGATTGACCATGATCTTTGAGACTTTGTCGAAGGAGTATATTCCGCTTAGGGCAACGCTCAATTTGAGCGCTAGATGAATATAACCTTGACAGAGTTGATGCAAGAACTCCAAAAGTTCGAGCGGATGATCAAGGGGTCGACTATTGTGGAAGCCAACTTTGTTGAGGCATCTTCTTCCAAACCCCTTCAGGGAATGGAAAGAAGAAGCAAGTAGCTAAGAAGGAGAGTTCTTCGATTCCCGCCAAACAAGGGCAAGAACAAGAAGAAGAGGAACCCGAACAAGCTTAAATGCTTTCATTGCGGGAAGGTGGGGCACATGAAGAAGAATTGCAAAGACTACCTAGCCGTTAAAGGCAAAGGAGGTGAGTGTGATCTTTTGATTGTGGAAGCATGTCTAGTTGAGGAATCCAAAGACAATCGGGTCATAGATTCTGGAGCAACTAATCATGTATGTGTTTCTCTGCGGGGGTTCAAGCAAACGAGAAGTCTTCTAAATGAAAGCTTCACGTTGAGGATGGGCGATGGAACACTAGTGTTGTCTCAAGCGAAGGGAGACGTCCATCTTTATTTTGATAGTTATAGGAGTTTATTTTTTGCGAGACTGTTTTTATGTTCCTCGGTTTAAGAGGAATCTTATTTTTGTTGCTTGTTTATTTAAAGATTCTTATTCGTTTCTTTTAATAATAAAGTTGTGATTAAGAAAAACAAGTCTTTTATCCGTGATGGATGGATGCAAAATAATCTATATTTTATCAAACCAAAGATGGACTCACCGCTAAACACCAAGTTGTTAAATAACTCTAAAAGGCTTAAAACTTCTCACTCTAATGAGACATATCTTTGGCATTTGCGACTTGGTCACATTAGCTTAACAGATACAGAGGTTGGTAAAAGATGGACCTTTAAGTTCTTTAAAGGTTGAGTCCTTACCCCAATGTGAATCTTGTTTGGAGGGCAAAATGACCAAAAGACCATTTGGGTCTAAAGGCAATAGGGGGTCAAGGTGTTCTTGAACTTGTGCATAGTGATGTTTGTGGTCCCATGAACATCAAGGCAAGAGGAGGGTATGAGTATTACGTCACTTTTATTGACGATTACTCAAGATATGGTTATGTGTACCTATTGCATCACAAAAGCGAAACTTTTGATAAATTCAGGGAGTTTCGGGTCAAGTGGAAAAGCAACTGGTAAACCCATAAAGGCACTTCGATCCGATCGAGGTGGAGAATACCTCTCGATGAGTTCACCGGATACTTATTAGAGAATGAGATTCTATCCCATTTAATCGCACCGGCACTCCAGCAGAAATGGTGTAGCCGAGAGAAGAAATAGAACCTTGTTGGACATGGTACGGTCCATGATGAGTTATTCGACATTGCCTATATCTTTACGGGGATATGCTTTACAAACCGCATGTTATCTTCCTCGAACAACGTGTCAACAAAGTCGGTTCCTAAAACTCCTCACGAGTTGTGGACGGGTAGGAAGACATCCTTGAACCATATTCGCATATGGGGGTGTCCCGCACATGTCCCGGACAAGGAAGCGGACAAGTTGGAAGCACGCTCGTAGTATGCATTTTGTAGGTTATCCAAGAGGGACGAAAGGGGGTTATTTCTATAATCCCAAGGAAAATAAAGTTGTGGTTTCAACGAATGCAACATTCCTTGAGGAAAGTTACATGAACGACTTTAAGTCTCGTAGCAAAATAGTGCTTGAGGAAATGTCGAGTGACTTAGTCATACCAACTGTACCTTTGGAAACTGATCCAATCAGAGTAGAAGAGGAAACCCAACAACAAACTAAGGGGCTTCGGCTTAGTGGGAGGATCAGACATGAACCTGAGAGATTCATGGCTAATGGGGAAACTCTTTTTGGCGTAATCTACGAACATGACAGAGATCCTTATACTTACAAAGAAGCTATGGAGGATGTTGATGCAAATCTCGGACGAAGCCATGAAAGTGAGATGAAATCTATGGATTTTAATCTAGTCCGGGAACTTGTAGATCTTCCCGATGGGATTAAGCCCATTGGGTGTAAATGGGTCTACAAGAGAAAGAGAAATGCGTAGGAAAGGTCGAAACCTATAAGGCTAGACTGTAGCTAAGGGATACACGCAAAAGGAAGGAATCGACTACGAGGAAACCTTTTCGCCTTTGTAGCCATGCTTAAGTCCATCCGCATTCTCTTATCCATTGCGGCCGCTCTCGACTACGAGATCTGGCAAATGGATGTCAAGACAGCGTTCTTGAACGACCATCTTGAGGAGAGTATCTACATGGTACAAACCGAAGGCTTTGGGGCTAAGGGTCAAGAGGGAAAAGTTTGCAAGTTGTTGAAATCCATTTATGGATTAAAACAAGCTTCCCGTTCTTGAACAAAAGATTTGACCAAGTGGTCAAGACTTTTGGATTTCAACAGAATATGGATGAACCTTGTGTTTATAAACATATTCAAGATGGGAAAGTGGTTTTTCTTTGTTATATGTTGATGATATTCTACTTATTGGCAATGATGTAGGGGCTTTATCATCGGTCAAAGTTTGGCTTACCAAATGTTTGACATGAAGGACTTAGGAGAAGCTAATTATGTTCTAGGCATTCGAATCTTAAGAGATCGAAAGAACAAAATGATAGCTCTCTCGGGCTTCATACATAGATAAAATTCTCGAGAAGTATGCAATGCGTAATTCCAAGAAAGGTGGGCAACCATCTAGGTCCGGAATTACTCTTTTCGAATGCAAATGATTGTCCCAAGACATCTGAAGAAAGAGAATACATGGCGAAGGTGCCTTATGCTTCGGTGGTCGGGAGCCTCATGTATGCAATGCTTTGTACTCGACCGGACATTTGCCATGCGGTTGGGATTGTAAGTCGATTTCAGTCGAATCCAGGACCTAACCACTGGGTTGCGGTCAAGCATATATTCAAGTATCTTCGGAGAACTAGAAATTATATGTTGGTATATTCCGGGGAGGATTTAACACCTCTAGGATATACAGATTCAGATTTTCAATCTTGTTTGGATTCTAGGAAATCGACTTGGGGTTCTCTTTTACTCCGGGAGGTGGTTCATCGTTTGGAGGAGTGTCAAGCAAACTTGCACTTCCGACTCAACGATGGAAGCCGAGTATGTGGCGACTAGTGATGCTTGAAGAAACAAAGTGGCTCCGCAAATTTTTGATGGATCTTGAAGTTGTTCCTGGTGTGGATAAGCCATTGAGACTATCTTTGTAATAATAGTGCGGCAATAGCTAACACCAAAGAACCAAGATATCGTAAAATGAGTAAGCACATAGACAGGAAGTATCATGTGATAAGAAGCTTTATTGAAGAAGGGCATGTGGAAATATGCAAAATCGCGTCGAGAGGACAATATGGTGACCCGTTCACGAAGGCCCCCGCTAAGGTCTTCGAGAAGCATGTCGAGGCTATGGGGATGCGTAGCATGTCACATTTACTCACTTAAGTGCAAGTGGGAGATTGTTAGCGTTTATGCCCTTAGGAATAAATGTAACAATTTTCTTTGAGACATTTTGACTATTAAAAAAGATTTGTTTATTTCATATATCTTTGTATTGTCCTCTTTATGTTCATAATAGTTGAATGTATGATAAGCAAATAGAAAGTCTGAGACTGTCATTCTAAATCTTTAGATCATGCATGTAATGTGAAGAACATGCGGAAGACAAGAATCTAAAGATGATAGTCTAAATCTTATGATCCACAATCGAGGGAATAAAGTTGGGCGCTTTATTCATGTTAAGATTGTTATGTTGTCTACTTCTAACGGAGACGGCTTGTCTTGGTCGGCGGAGGTGGGACTCCATGGGTAGAGACATTGATATAGTTTCTAATGGTGAAATCTATATTGGATCGGACCAAAGATGAATTGTTTTAATTAATAATTCTGTTTGAATAAAACAATTCACTTTTGACGAATTATATGTTGTCATCTTAATCCCGAGATGGATGATGAACCCGTATACTTGACTTGTATCCTTTGATGTACTAAAGGGAGACATCCCGACATTATGTAAAGGTACGCTTGCGGTACATTGGGGGTATGACTCGTGTGTCGTAGATTCGTTATTCATAGATAGTGGAATCCATAGCTCCTATAAAGAGTCAATGATATCCTCTTATGCATTATCGATTGGATTGGAAAATACGAGCGCTCGGCCATTAGACTACTCTGTGTTATCTAATGGTTTCTTTGTTTGTAATAGTATGAATAGTGTTTTTCCAATGGTTTGATAATGGAACATAAGATAAATGTAATCGGGAAGGTAAAAATGAACTTGACCTCAAGTCGATTATGGATATCCTATGGGGATGATATACTAATATATTGAGTCATGGACTAGAGCTAATTAGAGCTTTGTAAATACGCTATATGAATCGAGAGTGCAGCTCTAGGCTTTTAGTGGAATAGCGCTAGAGTTTTATAATCATGAGACGGACTTGTTGGTTTACAAGTAGCGTTGTGATTATAGGAGCTTGATTTATATATGTCCATCGGGTCCCTTTGCTAGCTCACTTAATTTCCTCAGAACGATACGGTGTATTTCCTACATATTGGTAACTTGTGTTATTTCCGTCAAAAGAGGTTCAAAGTTAATTCATGAGTGATTTATCGGGTGAATTAATTGATAAATTAATTCTAGATAAATTGGTTGAATTATTGTTTTAAGAGTTGTTTAATATGGGAAGACTATTATATGACCTGCTTTGATCGGGTAATTTCTCTATTGGGTTGCTTGAATCAAAACCGGGGCTCTATGCAAGTTTCCCATGTTGAAAAACTAGAAAAACAACTTTTGTCGATCATACAGGTTGACCGGTGGGTAGACCCGGTCACAGGTCGACCGACCGGTGGGTAGACCGGTTTGTGAAGGACCGGTCGACCGGTGAGTTATAACGTCTCTGTCTCCGTTCGACGGGGTTGTAACGCCGTACGCTGCGTCTTTGATGTGGCAAAATCGACTGAAAAGCGATTAAATCTTTGGGAAACCTAATTGTTACGGAAGTATGACTTCCTAAAATGAGATAAATAGCCTATTAAGTCACTTTACTCAAATAGATCACTTGAGAGACTTTTTGAGGCTATTGATAAGAGATTCAAGAGGAAAAATTGTTTAATTATCAAGAACAATTTTTCTTTGGCTCTCTTGTGATTGGAAGGAGATTAAGAATACCAAGAGGAGATTAAACGAGTGTGCCCACTCGCACACGCATCGTGGAAACGAGAATAGCAAAGAAGACCAGTTGGTTGAGGCTCTTCCGTTCTTTGTTTGGAACGCTTTGATCCGTCGGACGCGTGTTGTTTCACGAAATCTCAAAAGGTATGATTTAGATCTTTAGTATTTATGTTATATAGCATCATGAACATGTTCTTGTTTGGCTTTGACGTTGATTAAAATTTTTTAAATTCCGCTGCGCACTCGATGCCATTATTTTCCAACATCTAGCAATATTAAAAATCTAATAATACCCTTAAGTCATCTCTCTCCTTCCCCCTTCTAGTTAAGTCTACTATGACTACCGGCAGCTAGTTCCTGCGACTAGCGATCGACTCCTATTGAGGACCGGTACATACCGTGTTTATCAGTAAATATCGTATTTATGAGTAAATACCATATTTACTCACAAATACAACATTTATTTGAAAGTCCAGCGAACAACGCCAGTGACTGTAAATAATGTATTTATCAACAAATACCGTATTTACTCATAAATACCCTATTTACTAAAAAATCTGGCGATCGACTCTAGCCAATGGTATTAGTCGCCGATGATCGGTAAGTACCATATTTACTAGTAAATATGGTATTTATTGATAAATATTGTATTTACTCGAAAGTACTATATTTATCTAAAAAACCGATCAGTGATTCTGAGGACTTGTAAATATTGTATTTACCAATTATATTTACCGGTAAATACTGTATTTACTAATAACTACAGTAAATACAAATATTTAATGGTAAATTTTATCAAAATTTACTAGTAAATACGATATTTACCAACGCCAACAACCGGTAAATGCTATATTAACCCATAAATTGGGTCACCCACACCGGCGATAGTCGGCAAAATAAACACATTTCTCACAAAAAAAAAACTCCAAATAGAAATCAAGAACATCATTTCTCAAACAAAAAATAACAAACAAACCAAAAGAACTTCCAAATCACAATCTCAACTACAATATTCACCAAAAAAAAAAAAAATCTAAAGTAGAAACAAAACTCAACAAATTCTAAATCAAGAACAAGGAGATTGATGAGAGAAGTTCGAGAACCATCATTCCAAACTTGATTGTTGGCAAAACTCCTAAACTGATTTGGATGAAATTGAGTCTCCATCGCATGTTGTCCACACCTTCGGCTTTGGGAAAACGGCTTCAGCCACATGCATGAGCCGGCTGAGAACACCTTCGGGAAGTACGTCGAAGGATTTGAGAGTCCAGCTCGGGTTCCCCTCCGGCTGTAATGACTAAGAAAATCCAGACTTTAAATAATACAATTTATATATTTAAGCCAAGGATTTTCCTATAAAATATTATGCTATATTTTGTGACTGAAGGATTTATGGAATTAACATCTGTATTCCAAAATTTTGTAGCAGATTTCATGCTAAGTTCATGTTTTACGATCAAGTAAATTCGATCGATAAATTCTCACCATACTTTAAGGCGGAAGAAATCTCAGTACATATATAGTTTGAGAATCTTAATTTTAAGAATCTACAAGCACAACACGATGTAGCAGCGTATAAAAAAACGCTCTGACATTTTAAAAGAAGAAAAATCTTTAATTGCCAGACATCTAGGTTGAAGTCACAAGAAAAATACTTATAATAGAAGGGTACAATATGAGCTCGGGAGTTAACACCGTCGGAAACAATGTTATTCCGGAGATATAATGCAGAAAATTTAAGTTTAGAATTTGTTTAGTCTAGAATAAATTTCAATACTTGAAATAGTTCGAAGTATTGCGCGAGTAAGAATTTAATGTGATATCGAAGTAATCAGAGATTAATATTGAACTATAAATAAGCAGTAGAAAAGGAATTGTTGGAAACTGAAACTTCTCGTCAGCTAAGTTATTTCCTTATAGTAAGTATAATTTTTATCTGTTTCAAGGGAAACTTAAGAGATGAGACAAAGGTACAAAAATAGGTTAAAATTTGGTTGGATAAGAGTGATTTGATGGGGTAGCTGAAGAGTAATCACGATATTTTTTTCTCTCTCCTTTCCTTCACTTGGCGGGCAATGGTTAAAGGAATTTTAATCCAAATTTAGTTAATTAAGTTGATTAAGGGGTTAAAAAAAATTACCTAATTACCTATAAATAGAACCATCTTAATAAAAACCTCACTTTTGCTCTATTTCCCCTCTTTCTCTATACCACAACCGGGCACACCTCTCTCTTGTACCCTCTGAAAATTTTTTCATTCATCCTTCTAAACACAAAGCACTATTCTAGGATCTCAAGAAAAAGAAAAGGACCAAGGTGTTCTAGAAGGTGTCTAGCTAAGGATTTTTTTCAAGGATAAAACTCTAAACCTTCTTTTTCTTATTTCAAGCAAAATTTGGGATTTAGAAATACTCTTCTCAAAATTTTCCACACTTCTAATTCTAAGTCATTAGCAAACCTTAGAGGAAGAAGAGGTGATCAAAGTGTTTTAAGAGGAGCCTAACCAAGAATCTTCTTCTAAGGGTATAAACTCTAAACCTTCCTCTATTTTTCTACCAAAGTTTAAGTTGTAAATCATGGACGTAATTTGTGGTTCTTGAGGAAATAAGTTTGTAATAAGGGTGTGCAAGTTTTATGTTGGTTTTATGTGTTTGAGGTTAGTTTGTTTAGTATTATGCGGTATATTTGGGCTTGGTTTAAGTTTGCTTATTTTGGGTTAGAGGTAAAATTTTTTGGTTACTTTGAACGTGAAATGAGAAACCTAGATTTAGATTTTTCAGTTATTCAAAGTTGGATCTTATATAGTTCTCGTTGTTTTGAACATTTTTCTATCATTGTGAATAAACCCAATTTTAGCTCTAAATATGTGATGACCCTCCTTTGAGGCCGCCACCGTAACTTAGTTTTTTAACTCATACTTACTGGAATTTCTTAAAATTTGTGGAACATTTTTTTTAATATAAGAAGAAATAATTTCATAGTTCATAACAATAATTTCAAAGGAATGAATCACTAAATTTCTTAAAGCTTTTCTTAATTTTAGTTAAGATAAAACCTTCTAGAAATATCCTTTAAATGAAGCAGCGTTTGAACTCTTGTTTCAAATACTCTTTAAAAGCCTTTCTAAAACTAGCCAATTCAATCCGGCCATCTCATTTGACTTTAAAATGGATTTCGTGAGAAATCTTAAATTCAAGTACATCTTAAAGTCCTTTTAAAATCAATCATTTAAATCGTCATGTTTAAAATTCGTTTATTTGTTGCATGCACTGCTGCAACGATCTAAAACTTAAATACTCAAAACTAGGGTTGTTAGCTACAACCTTAGTTTTCTTAACATACATATGTACGTATACTTTTTAAACATACATGCTTGAAAACTTTGAATCATATAGACATATACATGATTTTTCTTAAACTTACTGCGGAAGATAACTGCGTGAGTGGTATCCATTCCCATCTCCACTATTCATCTGCCGCACGCCATTGCCCTTCAAGAATTGTTGATAGGTTTCTTACCTACATCATGAACATATCTGATTGAGCTTTCGCTCAGCAAGTAGGAACTATATCTCGTAAAATAACTGTAAGTACACATGAATAAATATGCATGAGCTGATTATGCTTAATTATGATGTCTTATCATAGTTTTATTATCTTATCTTTCTTACTGATTGGCCCGAGTGCTTGCGTACCACTTGCGCACAATCATCGGGACGTGAGGGTTTGCAAGGTCTCCCGCGACACTGTGATTATAACTTGAATGCCTCCCTTAAGTCGGTGGACATTATTATTTTTTTTCTTTTCTCCCTTGTGGAGCTTGAGTTACCTCCCTTAGGTCGGAGGCTGATACGACACTCAACTAAGATTATTCTTATAAGTTCCCCTTGACTTATTAAGGTGTATGTAGCATGACATGGCATCGCATACAATACTTAAAGCATAAACATGTATATATATAACATGTGTAATTTTTTTCTTTAAAATCTATTCATGCTGTAGGCGACCTTCCTACTTACCTGATTTACAGAGCTGAAATCCACTTTTCACTAAACAGTCTATTCTCTTACTTGCTTATTTCTAAAAATGAACACCCATTGAGAGTGTGAGATTAACTGTCGTTTGCTATTCTATTTTAGCAACTTATGAAGGAATCTAACCCTTTTCTTAAGGCAGGTATTCCTTTCATTTTCTAAGGATAATTTACTAGAATGATCCATTTATTAGATCTTCAAAATTTTATATTCCTTAATTGCCCTTAATATACTTATGTCTAGATTGAAAATCATTTACCCAATCTAGTAACTTACTCTCCATAATTTTTTTCATTGGACTTATTATGATATTAAGGCCCAATTCGGCGTAGAAACTTATTAACGACATTCTAACTCTTAGGCCGCTGAGATTTAAACTCAAACAGAGTCTCTTAAATTAATGCGGGCGTTGGACCCACATCAAATCCTCGAAATCCTCTATCGTGTTGGAGTCGTAGGTGCCCGTCGGAATGATTCGCTCGATAACCCACTATATTCTTTAAAGAAAGCATTTTTCTTGAAAATTTTCTTTATAAATACTTCTGTTAAAGCAAGGTTTAACACCATAATATTTTACTAAAATCACATCTCGGGTTCTTTGATCACTTTTTGTTAAAACCAACACTTGGTTAGTTTGTTTCGTTAAAACTGTGCAGTTTTTGAAATCTGCGTTTTACTATATCTTAGAGTCAGATTTCAAAATTTTGTTCTTCACGAAACTTCCTCGTCTCATCGAGATCTAAAATTGTCATTATTTGTGAAAGTTAAAATTCAGCATCTAAAAGCCTCGTTTGGCTGAAAACCTTAGCTGTTGTTTTTCTTGAAACTGTTTTAGTCAAAAACTGTGCCGTTTTGGGAATCTGTGTTTCAGTACCTCTTAGGGTCAGAGTTTGAAAATCTTTTCTTCATAAAATTTCTTCATCTCATCGAAATCTAAAATTGTCACTTTTGTAAAAAATCAAGATTCAGCCTCTATGGGTCCCATTTGGCTGAACCAGTGGCTGCCAGTGTTTTTTTTTTTTTTTGAAACTGTGTTGGACAGCTTGTCCGTTTTTGCAAAATGACTTCAAACTTGGTTTTAGAGTTAAAATGGGGTTTTGTCACAGCCACATAAATGTTCAAAACATAAAGGGCTACAAGTTTAAGCTTTGGAACACCTAAAAATCTTGCCCTAGGGTTCTCACTTCCGTGTTTAAAGCAATCGGAAAATTTGTCCTCTAAGCAAAAATAAGCAACTTAGATTAAACATAAGCATACCATATAAAACTAACCTCAAAACTCACACAACCAACATAAAACTCACACACCCTTATTACAACTTATTTCCTTGAGAATCACAATTTACATCAATGGATTCTCAAACTTAAACTTTGCTAGAAAATAATTGAAAAGAGTTCAAGAAGTTACCCTTGAAGAACTCTTTCTTGAGAGCCATTTACATCCTTCTCTTCTTCTCCAAGGTTTGTTAATGGCTTGGAACTATAAGAGTAAAAGGAAATTTGAGAGGAATATTTCTACATTTCAAACTTCACTAAAACATGAGAATGAGAGGATTTATAGTTTCTTTACCCTTAGAGGAATGCTTGACTAGTCTCCTCCTAGAATCTCTTGATCTCGTTCTTCTTCTTCTATGGTGTGCTAGTGGCTCAAGATTGGGAGAGTGGGAGAAAATATTTGAGAGGAAATGGAGAGTGTGTGGCCAGATTTTTGAGTGGGGAAAAAGCTAGGAGAAAAAAAAAAAGAAGGTTATCTTATGTTGGTTCCTTTATAGGCAACTTGGAAATTATTTTTTTAACACCAATTCCACTCCATCATTCAACCAAATTTTTGGTTAAAGTCCCACTTTCTTGGCCGGTTTTGGAAGGAGAAAAGGAAAGGCAAATTTGCCATTAATTCCCCTTCAACCACTACAATCACATCACCTTAACATGTCATCCACTTGCACACTCAACTAGGTAACCAAAATTTTTGGCCATAAATCCCTAAGCATGGGCGGCCAAGTGAGGAGAAAAGGGGGGAAAAACTGATCATGAGTCATATTCACTTCTCTCATCACACATCATCAAATCACTCACACTAACCTACCCCTTGTACTTTTGTACACTCTCTTAAGTTTTCTTTGTGTCAGATAAAAATCATACTGACAGTAAGAAAGTACTTAACCGACAAAAAATTTTAGTTTCTGACGGTTTCTTTTCTACTGCTTATTTATAGTGCAATGTTAAATCATCGACTACTATGAGATCACATTAAATTCTTACTCGCATAATATCTTGAACTGTTTAAAGTCTTGAAATAAATTATAGACTGAACAAATTCTAAATTTAACTTTTCTGCATTAAATCCCGGGAATGACATTGTTTCTGACGGTGTCAACTGCCGAACTCACAATGTACCCTTCTACTATAGGTATTTATCTTGTGACTTTAACCTAGCTGTCTGGCAATTAAGGATTTTCTCTTCTTTAAAAATGTCAGTGCATTTTTTTATGCTGCTAACATCGTGCTGTGTTTGGAGATTCTTGAAATTAAAATTCTTAAACTATACTTGTACTGAAAATATTCCGCCTTAAAGTACGGCGAGAATTTATCGATCGAATTTACTTGGTCGAAAACACGAACTTAACATGAAATCTTCTACAGAATTTAGGAATACAGATATTGATTCATTAAATCCTTCAGTCACATAATATTTTCTCAGAAAATCCTTGGCTTAAATAAATAAATTGCATTATTTAGAGTCTGAAATTTTCTCAGTCATTACAATCTACCCCCCTTAAGAATTTTCGTCTTGAAAATTAGAACTTGGGGTACCTTTTCCTCATTTTCTCTTTGTGTTCTTAAATAGCTTCCTCAATATTATGATTTCACTACAAGACGTTAGCTGGAGGAATTACTTTATTCCTTAAGGATTTCTCCTTTCTAGCTTGGATCTGAATTGGTTTCTCCTTGTAAGTGAGGTATGCGTGCACTTCGACAGGTTCCTAATGCAATACATGCGATGGATCTGTCATATACTTCCTCAATATCAACACGTGAAAGACATTGTGTACATAAGCCAATTCTGGCGACGCTACTAGTCTATATGTGACTTTACTAATCCTTTCGAGGATCCCAACTGTCCGATGTATCTTGGGTTGAGTTTCTCTCTTTTACCGAATCTTATTTCTCCTTTCATCGGTGCCACCTTCAGGAAAACTAAGTCTCCTACTTGAAACTCTATAGGTCCGTGATGTTTATCCGCATAGCTCTTTTGGTGACTGTGAGTTGTATCGAACCTCTTTGTGATAAGTCTCACATCCTCTATGGTTCTCCTGATAAAGGATACCATTTCTAGATGCTTCTCCCCAAGTTCATACTAATGAACTGGGGTCCTGCATTTTCTTCCGTATAGAGTTTCAAAAGGTGTCATTCCTATTGACATGTGATAGCTGTTGTTATAGGAAAACTCTATCAAAGGTAACTTTTTATCCCAGTTCCCTTTAAAATCCATGACACATGCTCTCAGTATATCTTTTAGGGTCTAGATGGTCCTCTCAGATTGGCTATCTGTCTACAGTGGAAAGTTGTACTAAACTTTAACTTGACCCCATTGCGTCATGTACACTCGTGAAATGGCTGTCTCTCAATAGAATAACTATCTTTGATCGGCAAAAAATGTGCAGATCTTGTCAATCAGTCTCCAATTATCCAAACTGCACCGTTACTATTAGATATTCTAGGCATCCCTACCACGAAATTGTCACGCCCCCCAAACGGGGTGGGTGACGTGGAGCTCGATTAGGGATTAATAAAGCAGATCCCCAACCGGGTCCCACACTTAGCTGCATTAAAATATAAATAATCTACATAATCCAGGAGCCTCTGACACACAGGGCTCCACCCCACAGGACATACAGTATCATACATACACGTTCATGTAAATAAACAATTACAACAGACATCATCCACAATCTAGTAAATCCAAAAATTAGTTAAGTTTACAGAATTTCTTAAATTCCTTACATTTGCTCAAGAGGATAACACAATCCTCACTTGCTCGATCCGTAGCACAACTCAGCTACGATGCACCGCTCCTCGAATCTCCTGGGAGGGGTTTAAACATTTGAAACATGAGCGAAAGACCCAGTAGGATATAATTTGAAATAATTTAAATAAACGAATGAATAAATAAGTGCGTAAATAAAATAAATAAGACATTCAGCCCGACAAAACAGCCGGAACCTCACATCCTTTTTCTCAAAGGAAATATAACAGAAACTAACCGTATTACAGGCTTCAGTAAGTAATTAGTGCAAATTACTTACCTCACCAAGTGCCTCGCCTACCGGACCGGTTTCGGGTTCTGCCCCCGAGGATGCACTCTCCGCATCCTATCTAGGCTTACAGCAATATACTCTATTACCAGTTCACAAGATCTCTTATCTTAAGAAATCATCCGTTTAACATTATGAAATCGTTCATATGACCCCACAAACTACTCAAGCCGCGGGCCCCCATGGTGGACAAGCCATGAGGTTCCATGACTAGACAAGCAATGGATTCCATGGACAGGGACAAGCCAAGGATTTCCATAAACTAACAAGCCATGGTTTTAAAATATTTTTCTTTTCATAAAACCAATCCCTTTCTTTAAAACATTTTCAAGGCCAAAATCGTTTTTTGAAAACAGGCTCACAAGGAAAAGGGATAGAAATCCTACATCGCACAATCAAACACAGGACTAGCGTTGCCTTTTTCCGGCTTCGCTTCCTCAAGCCCCTTGATCTGAATCCACAATGAGCTACCGACAAAAACACCACTTTAGGATCAGTCCTCGGTCCTAAAGTAATCAAATCTCAATCATATTCCAAGATTTTCAATTAGTGTGCCCTAATCCATTTTCATGTTTCAAATTACATTCCAAGGGTTTTAAATATCAAATCAGGGATTAAGGATACTAATCCTTTCATCCCAAGTCCCCAAATGGAGCTAATTTGGGTTCTCCCCGAAAACAGGGGTCAAAACGACAATTTCAGGCCAAACAGGGTCAAACCCCGTGTACACCGGTCGACCAGAGATAGAGGAGTGCATCACCACCGGTCGGCCGGTGGTGTGCATCCGGTCGACCGGTCCGGTCGGCCGGTGGCCTCAACAAAATCTAGTTGACCGATGCGGTCGACCGGTGGACATCTCCAGTTCCCGAAAACTCGCGGAAATCAGTCCAAAAAACCTGCAATCCAGTCCCAAATCACAAAATCTCAAGGGACAACCACTAGATCTGGGTTCTAGGTCCTAAAACAAGTCCAAAGAACCCAAGATCTCCAATTTCTACCTTAGTTTCACTTAAAATCCATCAAAATCCATTTTGAACCAAAAGTAAGTTTTAAATCCGAAAAACTTGAAATCCAAGAGAGGTTCTTTCAGTAATCTTACCTTGAATCCTTCTCTTGATGTTGAAAACTCTTTGAAATCACTCTTGGTTCTAATCCGGTCTTGATTTGAGACAAAATGGGAGAGAGAGAGAGAGCACGGGAGAGTGAGAGTGAGAGAGAGAAAGAGAAATGCATGGGAGAAAAGAAAAGGAAGGAAAAGGAAAGAAAAAAGAAAAGGAAAAGAAAAGAAAAGGAAAATAAAAAAAAGAAAATGACGTGTAAAATATAACAGTTCAGAAATGCGCTCATACACACTTCTGGATTAAAATAAATTACTGTAAATAATTTAAATACCTTGGAATCATTTAAACTCAATTAATTAAATTAGATTAGGCACACTAATAATCTTAATTACCTTAATTAATCTCAATTAATTCTTCAGGATGTTACAGAAATTCGTCGTGATTTGATCACACTTCTATTCTCGAATGTAGATCTGAATGTAGATCTTTTGCAATTCTCCTGCTGGATGTTGTTGTTTTACTTTAACTTCTTATCCATCAAGGCAATTTCAGCAACATCCTTCTTCTGTTAGGGAAACTAGTGATTTGGATGAGATAGTTTGTCTCCAAAATGGCTGATCACTCTTCTTAGTCTCGATTGTCATTTCAATCTTTAGCCGAATTAATCTTTAGGATTAGTCAATCCATTGCCTAGTATGAGTCATGATTGATCTCGAAACTATTTTTAACTTGACATCGATGTAAACTATACATTTTTATCCTTCATTTGGCTGAGACTCCATTATCAAATTTATCTGATCTTGGTCCTGGGGTATTGTAATAGCCTTTTGATACAATTGCCATGAAAACTCTCTAATTCTGAGTGTGATGTACTACTTTCATATAATTTGGATTAAAATGTTCATCCTTGTGGTTTCTGGGGGTACTACATAGTACAATATTGAATCATGGGATTATTTCATAATTCCATAATTCTACACTCATAATACTGCCTAGATCATAAAATATTATTGGTTTTTACTAATCGAGTGCTTACTTATTGGTTCATCAATTTGTTTGAACCGTTAAAAATGTGATGACTTATCTGAAGCCAAACAGGTTACTTGAAACTTTGCACTCTCATAGCCAATATTCTCAATCACTATCTAACATAGTGTATTGTTACGTCATTTCTTTCATGTCTCACGGTACTCTTAAACATTCCCAGATATACTTATCAAGCTTTTCATAATATATTTTGTCATACTGAGATTTTACACATCATTCTAATATGAACACGTGTACTGAGAGGTTTTAAACCTATAGAATGCATGGCTTATTTATGGAAAAATCCATAAATAAGTAGACTTATTTATCTACTAATTCTCCTCGACATTACAATTCACTAGGCTTATATAAATTTGATCTTCAAAATTAGAATGAAGCTGAGGTTTTGTAATGTTTTTTGTTATTCTTCATGTGAAGAGCATCCTCCATTGGCGTTTCTTCTCTGAGGATCTTACTAAGATTATTGACCTTTCTTTCTATGAGGTCTCTTTCCTACTAATCCTTGATCTCAACTTGCTCTCTACTCTTAACTCCTGCATTTCTTTATCTGGATTGTGATTTGATATATGGAATGGCTCAAGAATCTGTCATCTTCACATTTTCTTAATGGGTTCCCATTATCCAAATCGTTATCATTAGCAATAGTAGTAACTATAGCTTATTTATATACTTGTTCTGATACTTTGGGGAATCCATCTTTCCTCAATTAAACTTTCTCTATTTTTTTCTTCCGCGTACTCCACCTTTCTCTTGGAGAACGAGATTAATCTTACTGTCCATACTTGTAGAAGCTCTCTACTTTGTTCTAATATTTTTTCCCCATTAATTATAGACCATCCTCACTTTTTTTTTTTTTTTTTTTTTTTTTTTTTTTTTTTTTCTGAATCATCAATCAGTTTCTTATCAAAGCTAAGGTGCCTCAATCAAACATTCTCCATATGTAAATATATTTATACTTAAGATGGAGCTTCACCTATCATCTGACCGATAGTTCATGTGACGTACTAACTCAAAGGTACCTCAATCCCTTTTTACGTGCAAAAACTGTATTGTAATACTTTCTTATTCTAACTTATTGTAGAATCCATGGCTGAACATTGTATCATATCACGATTGTTTAGGCATTTTCCCTATCTGAACCTTATTTCATAGAGTAACGAGACCCTTCTGAGTCTAAATTCCATACAACTAGTGTAACACATACTTCTACCAGATAAAGTTGTGTTGTTTCCTGAGTCTGTAAATGACTACTTAAGGTTTACATGCCTTATATTTGTCTTATAATCATCAGACTTAATAAGTGGTTTCCTCAAATACTTAATTCCTTAAGTAATACATGTATCGACCTCATTTGACATAACTTATCTGCTTCCTGGAGCTCTAACTATTTATGTTTCTATCACAAAACATTCATAATTCTCCTTCAATTCTTTAAAGGATAGTTATTGCTTACACAACTAGTTACATCATCTTTTCCCTTAGGGTTACTACTGTATCCTTTAACCATGTGACACTCACTCAATTGTTTTGTCTTAGGCCTTATGAGTCTTTCTAAGGGGTCTACCCTTTTCATTCTTATTTGGTGTCGAGTTCAAACTACTCTCAAGAGTATGAACTCATTTAAGGAGATACCATCTCCGTATTTTAGCATTCTTCTTCTAAATGACTTTTTATAGAATAATCAAGCTCTTAAGCCAAGTCCATCTCTGTTTACTTTTCTTAAAGAATAATTATCTTAAACTTATAACTTTGGAAAAATTCAAATAGTTTCTCCTTAAAATAGGTATATTTTGAAGTATTACCTTCTGTTGACATCCTTGTTCTTAGGTAGGATCATCTGTCTTTCGATCCCTATACCTCTCAGAGCATAGATCATAGTCTCAGTGGTTATACACCCATCATTTTTAACCTAATTCTCGACCTCTAAACACAATAAGGTCATCTTTTTAGTGTAAAAATGATTACACTAAAAAAAATTCTTTCATTTTCTTTATATTCCTAAATTGATAATAAAGTTCCCCTATTTATTATCGAGCACGGTATATATAAAACAAAATTCTTAAACCATTGCTATGTTTGATACCCTAATATCTTACTTTTAACTTACTTATCATATTGACTAAGTTGTTAGTCCTTATTGTTCCTTTATTTATGCAAGAGATTTTCTCCCTTTTTTTTGACTCTTTAAAAGGATTACATTTCATATCCCCCATTAAGAGTTTGATTTATAATTTTGTGACTTCATAATATCTAATAATGATTCACACTTCGATTATGAGGTTTCTTATCTTTCTTAAGCTATAATCCCGTTTATCAAGAGATTTCACCTACCCAAGTAAATCTCATTGAGTAGATACGTGGATGAGCACATTTATTATTTTAATTGAGAATTACTATTCAGGAGAATACTAAATCACCATAAGTTGGGTTCTTTGCATATCGATGACTGGGCAAAAACTGTGTCATAAGAAAAGTTTAGCCTTTTTATTAGAAATTTCATACTATTCTATTCTTCTTCTAATCACAAAATTCATATCTCACATCCTTGTTCGTGGTCACCCTAGTATCGTGTCAACTTAGCACATCTAATCCATGATTTTCTAATGGGTAAGTTTATAGCAGTGTATTGTCATACCTTACTTGCCTACTGTATTATGGGATGACTTATTTTCTGTCAATCGATACTTTCACCGTAAAGGTAACTTTTACCTTTATCATCTTTTACCTAATGCAATCTTAATTCTTTTAGGGGATTTTAAATAAATCCATAACTGTATTCTTCAATCCTAAATATGGTGAGAATATCTCCTTTTCTTATCACTTAAACTGCTACTTACATCTAAACTCATTGCATTAGTTCTTGTACCTATATCCAAATGAGATTCTCAACATCTCAAACCTCTTTTGCATTTGTATTAACTTATAGTCTTTGTGAGTTACTTATCAACACATTCATACCCATAGGTACTTTCAATGAGATTGCTAACATTTCAATGCTAGCAATGATTGTGTATTATATCTTAAGTGGGTTGCTCAACACCTACCATAAGCTAGTATTGCTTAATGTTGAAGCTCTATTTCCTATATCGTATCTTGATATACATATATAGTCGTCGAATGTGGCCCACATCTAACTTGACGGTGTTACATCATCCATCTACTTATTAACGTCGCCTTCATGCTACATATTCAGATCCTCTTTATGGATCCAAGCTGAAAAACTGCTACTAGCGAAGCAGTCATATGGGCTTCCTCAAAGGGAGTCTCGGTAGTTGTTTCTTTTCAAACTGTTGTACATGGCTCCGATACTTTGCTTGGCTTCAATACTTTGCTTGGCTTCATAGCCCAGCAATGATCATTAAAGAGTCACCCCAAACGATCACACTTCTCGAGATATCGTCTTGTCAGCCCAAAGGAATACAACACAGTAAAATGCTGGGGTAGTTAGACGTGAATGGTCCTTGATAGGATGATCTTACTCATGCGAACATATTAACCTTTGGTTACTCGTTAAATAAGCGTTTGTGTCTATTAACTATTATAATCTAATTAGCATAAACATACATTAACTTACTTGGACTATGGCAAAGCAGACGCGTGACGACGTGGAGTAGGATGGCAGGATACCGGCTCTGATACCAACTGTGACGACCCTCATTTGAGGCCGCCACCATAACTTAGTTTTTTAACTCGTACTTACTGAATTTCTTAAAATTTGCGGAACATTTTTTTTTTATATAAGAAGAAATACTTTCATAGTTCATAACAATAATTCCAAAGGAATGAATCACTAAATTTCTTAAAGATTTTCTTAATTTTAATTAAGATAAAACCTTCTAGAAATTGTAGGATCTTATTGTGATTTATATATGAAAAATCATTTGAACAACAACAATATTGTAGGCGGAATTTCAAAAATTTATCATATCCATTTAATTCATAATTAAACGTAAACCACAACGAGAGATGCATGCATGATATATGTTTATTGACAAAGGATTAGAAAAATCTCACATACCTTTGTGACGATTGAATTAATTGACCGCAAGGATCTTGTCTCACTATCTCACGTTCCGAGATGGAGAATTTCCGTGGAACAAGATCGTTGTTTATTGCCACGATCACACCAAAAACCACTTGTAGATTCAAGGCTATGACTCTACAATTTTTAGGATGAGAGAGTGGGCTCTTTTCAAAAACCTAAGGAAACTTTTTCCTTCTATTTTGTCTCTACAAAATCCGGCCACCCTAAGGAAAGTGTGATCTCCTTTTTTTTTTAAAAGACTCTCCCCTAGGGTTTTCAATAATATCCTTATATAGGAGAAAATTCAAAAACTCAAACCCTAGATGGGATTTTCGAATTTCTCCTTAACCCTAGGATTGAAATCCGAAAATCCCTACATGGCTTAGGGATTTCCGAATTTCCTTCCCCATTTTGGAGCAAAATTCGAAATCCCCTTAAGGCAAGGGATTTCCGAATTTTCCCAAAATAAATTCTCACTTTTCTCTTTCCTTTAGTTGCCAAATAAAATCATGTTTAAATTTCATTTTGAATTTTAAATTAATCTCCATTAATTTCGAAATTCAAAACTCATTCCTTTTATTTTTCAATTATCAAATAAATGAAAAATAACACAATGAATTTAAACATAATTATCGATTCTGTTTTTCCCATTTATTAGAGCTAGCCTTGAGACCGAATGGACCCACATGAACAAAGCTATGGAATTACAATATTCGACTAACTTATCCCTATAAGTTATCGACATATTTAATTCCGACATCGTACAACTCCACTAAAAGTTCGATGCCGAATAATCTCTCGATTCATGTGCGCTAATTTTTCTTTTGGTGTTGATACAATTTATCACACGGTCCACAGTGTAAATGCATTATTATCCTTCGTAAATATCAGTGATCAGAATGGTATATGTAATATTACCGTTTTACCATTCTAATCATTATTTCCTCAACTCCTTTATATGACTGTGAATAAGAAAGACAAACGTTAAGAAGATGTCTCGCACATGTTACGATGTCTTAATCAATGAATATCATCATTGAATACCAGGCCTGGTTTATTTATTCACACACCCGTCAATAAAGCATGAGGTGATATTATTTTTACGAATTCCATATCTGTGAATCACATAACTCCAACTTAATATTGTCATGATCCCAATGACCGAGATGTCGTTCAATAATTGTGAACTAATCTCATTGGCGAATCAAAGATCATGAGATACTAAGTTGAGCTATGCATTCACTTCAGGATTAAGATAATTATACAAATATACTTAAGTTGTGATGATTAGGTTTAGAGTTGTATAAACGGTTTTTACTCTAACCTAATCAATCACATGGTCTATTCAACATGTTGCGAGCATGTCTAGATCAACCACGAGTCCAACTCCCATGCCCCGAGACCAAAGATCACATGGTTCGATCTAACAGTCATAATCGGATTCGATTGCCCAATCAATCCTAAGACTGCGAATATCTATTTTAAACTGTATCGAAGAGTTTGTCCGGCAGGGTTCCCCCGACTCTTCTTTTCGTTAGTAACGATTAATGGACTAAGCAATATCACAAACACTCTTGAGTATGTGTCAAAACATAACTTTATCTTATTTTATAAAATCAACAAAATAATAATGTCTTACATTTGTCATTTCATAAATAACAAATTACATCCCACTTTATGGACACATTTCCAACAAACTCCCACTTGGACTTAAAGTAGGTGTGTACAATCTCGCATGCCCAAACCTTCCAGGATGCCTATCGAAGACTTTACCGATAAAGCCTTTGTGAATGGATCGGCCAAGTTGTCATGTGTAGATATCTTTGTTACTTCAACATCGCCTCTTTGTACAATCTCACGGATGAGGTGGTATTTCCGCTCTATGTGCTTGGACCTTTTGTGGCTTCTAGGCTCCTTAGAGTTTGCTACAGCCCCACTGTTATATCGTCATACCATGGGCCTATCAGCTTCCGGAACAACTTCCAGTGAAATAAGGAACTTTTTAAGCCATACAGCCTCTTTCGCAGCTTCACAAGCTGCCACATATTCGGCCTCCATGGTGGAGTCAGCTATGCAAGTTTGCTTGATACTCCTCCATACCACCAAACCTCCATTCAGGACAAACACTGATCCTGAAGTGGATTTCCTGGAATCCTTATCCGATTGGAAATCAGAATCGGTATATCCCGTCATATTCAGGTCAGTACCTGAATATACAAGCATATAGTTCCTCGTTCTCCTAAGATACTTGAGGATATGCTTTACTGACAACCCAAAGGCTTTCGGGTCCGGGTTTGACTGAATCTACTCACCACGCCTCACGTAGCATATATCGTCTGGTGCAAAGCATCGATACATGAGGCTTCCCACGGCTGAGCGTAAGGAACTCGACTCATGTCTTCCTCTTCTTGAGGAGTCTTGGGAGACCTCCTTAGAGAGGATACTCCATGTCGGAAGGGTAGATAACCCTTTTGGAGTTTTGCATAGCGAATCGGTCCATTACCTTATCGATGTAGGATGCTTGAGACAGTGCCAATTGTTTGTTCTTCCGATCTTGAAAGATCTGAATTCCCAAAACATAGGCGACTTCTCCTAGATCCTTCATGTCAAACTGCTTTGCCACCAGAGCTTAACCTCGCTTAGTCTTCCTACATCATTCCCAATGAGTAGTATGTCATCTACATATAAGACTAAGAAAACCACTTTGCCTTCTTGTATCGACTTATACACACAAGGCTCATCCATTGACCGAACAAAACCATAAGTTTTAACGGTCTCATCGAATCGATATTCCATGATCGGATGCACCTTGATCCATAAATGGACTTACGCAATTCGCAAACCTTTTCTTCTAGACCCTTTTCAATGAATCCATCTGGTTGTGCCATGTAAATGCGCTCATCCGGTTGCCATTCGAAAAAGTCGCTTCACATCCATCTGCCGATTTCATAATCTAAAGCGGCAAACAATGGATAGAAGAATTCGGATGGATTTAAGCATGGCTACCGGAGAGAAGGTATCCTCATAGTCGATGCCTTCTTTTCTGGTGTAGCCCTTGGCTACCACCTTGCTTTGAATGTCTCTACATTCCCATCCGGACCCTCTTCTTCTTCTTGTAGATCCATTTACACCCTACGGGTTTTACCCCTTCGGAGGATCTACTAGAGTCCATACGCCATTTTTATACATCGATTGTATTTGGCCATGGCTTCATGCCATAGGTTTGCTTCCGAACTTTCCATGGCCTGCGAGTAGGATATAGGTTCATCGATGTCTAAATCGAGACCGTCAATGCATCTCCATAAGACATGTACCTATCGGGTTGTCTCACAACCCTCCCACTACGCCGAGGCTCCTCCGGTGTTAGTTCTTGTTGTGGTTCATCTGTTGTCGGTTCGAGAATAGACCCGGACATGTTCCCCGAACATTTTCACCGATTAATTCCTCAAGTACAAGTCTGCTTCTTGGCTTCATATTCTTTATAAAATCCTCTTCCAGAAAATGAGCATTCGTGTTGACGAATGTTTTCTCGATCGATGAGGACTATAAAAGATATAGCCTTTTGTTCCTTTGGGATATCCTACAAACAGCACGATTCGAATGACTAGTCACTTACCGGTCTTCTTTTTCTAAGCACATGTGCCGGACAACCCCATATTCGGTGTGGCCAAGAGATGACTTCTTGCCACTCCATCTTTCATATGGAGTTCAGTGCACGCCTTAGATGGAACTTGGTTCGAATGAATGTATCTTTGTTGTTTCCAAGGCATATCCCCAAAAGGAATCGGAAGAGATGAGTAACTCATCATTGATCTAACCATGTCTAATAGAGTTCGATTCCTTCTCTCGGACCGCCATTCTCTGGCGAGGAGTACCGGCGCGGTCGGTTGAGAAAATATACCTTCTTCCTTAAGAAAGTCTTGAACTCTCCCAAAAGTATTCACCACCACGATCGGATCGTAGTGTTTTGATTTGTTTATCTAATTGCTTTTCAACCAAGGCCTTGAATTCTTTGAACTTTTCAATGGTTTCGGACTTTTGACGCATTAGATAAATATGACCAAAACGAGAATAGTCATCGATGAAGGTTATGAAATATTCATATCCTCCCTTGCTTGATATTGAATGGCCCACATACATCACTATGTACGAGTTCTAGGCATTCATCGCTCTATTACCCTTTGTTTGAAAAGGGTCTCTTGGTCATTTTTCCTTCTATGCAGGATTCACATGTAGGTAGTGAGCCTACACTTAAGGTTTGCAAGGGACCGCCTCTTACCAACCTTTTAATCCTATCAAGGCCAATATGTCCAAGACGTAGATGCCATTTGTAGGTTTGATCAATTGAGTCTAACCTCAATCTCTTACTTTCTCTCATTGAATCATCATTCAATTCAATTATCGCAAAATCGTTGGAATATTTGGTTTAACGTAGAAATGCATTGTTTATCATGACCGTAGAAGTAATCATGAAGCCATTCTTTAGAATCCGAATAACATCATTATTAAAATCCAAAGAATATCCTTGCTCAATCAAACGAGCCACGTAAATAAGGTTTTTCCCAAAAACCGGGACATAATAAACATTGTTCAAAACAATAAAACTGTTCTCAAAACTTAATTTAATACTTCCAACTACATTTCGTCATCGATGCTCCATTCCCCAAATGGAAGTTGAACTCGTCCTTGCTAAGTCTTTTGTTTTCCCTGAACCCCTGCAGAGAACAACAAACATGATTAGTGGCTCCAGAGTCTACAATTCAAGAAAAAGTAGAGTCACCACAAAAACGAGCTTCGTAACAAGCAATGTACCTTTAGCTTTGACCTCCTTGAGGTATGTAGGACGATTCGTTTCCAAAGGCCAGCAACCGCAATGGTGACATTTGTCGATACTCTTGTCCACCTTTGCAGCGCGTTTGCCTTTCATGAGCCGGCTTCTTCTTATTCTGCGGGCTTTCTTCTGTTTCTTGACACCAGGTGGAAGGCTTCGCTTGACAAAGGTTAGCCTCTCCGTTCCTCTTTTTTTGCCTTTAAGCAAGAGAGTTTCCGCAGTTTGAAGCTCCTTCATGAGTTCTGGGAGTGAATAACTCAATTTATTCATAGAGTAGTTGAGTTTGAAGTTGTCAAACATCTCCGGAGAGTCTCTAGGATCATATCTACTTGAGTCTCTCCATCTATTTCGATCCCATGAGCTCCATCTCATTCAGGTGACTTATGATCAATAGCATATGGTCCCGAACAGAGTGCCGGATTTCATCCGGCGCTTCATGAAGTTGCGACGCAGCTTGCTTGGCTTGACTTGACCTGGCTTCCGAACATTTCATTTAATGTCAGATCATATCATGGCCGTCGGCATGTTCCGATGTTGTTTGTTGCAACACATTGCTAATTGATGCTAAGATATAGCACCTAGCAATCTCATCAGAACGCATCCAAGCAGTGTATGCGTCTCGCTCTTCTTGAGTCGAATCATCATTCGGCTCAAGAGGACAGGGGGTGGTGAGCACATGCTTGTGCTTGTCTACCGTCAATATGATATCGAGGTTACGTTTCCAGTCAACGTAATTTTCACCCACTAGTTTGTTTGTCGGGGATAAAGACATAATTGCTGAAAAATAAAATAAAGCGGTGTTGGTAATTTGCTTATATTTAAGAGAAGTATGATGCATGAATGCAAATACTTAAACATAAATAAAATCCTTAAAAAAATGTTTCATCTATGGTGTTGCGATCATAAACGGCAACACGTCCCACCTAGGGGTGGCGTCCGTGAAGCCTCCTATCGCATCGAGACTCCTCTCGCTTGGTCCACTTTACAAGATGTCTCTACATCTAGTGCAACCAATCACCATCTTTTTGGTCACCTTAGATCCATTGCCTAGCTCCTATGGGAGATTACAATGATCTTTAGTCTAAGTGTTTAACCGACTAATCGACTCTAGAGGTTGTTATGAACTAACGATCCATCTAGGGATGGTCTCGCCTCACTACTTCCTTTTCGAGTCTTATCTTCTATAAGCAACCTGATGACTCCTTAGCGACATGTTTCATGGGTTTCTCCCATTAAAGTGAGGACCACTAAGGTGGTTCTTAACCTATCCACATGTCACGATCAAAGCTAAAGTCGGAGACCTTGGGAACGTTTTCAACGCAAACGACCCTCCCACTTAGCTTTTTGAAAAATGGATTTTGTTTTGAAATTAAGTCCAATTAATAATTCAACAAAATTATAACCCTTATAAATTTGTTGTATTTTATAACTCTTTATAAAATTTACCCATTGCATTTATTATTATAACAATTTATAATATTAAACTACAATGATGCATGAACATGCTTGCATGGCAATTTGATATTGGCATCTCTATATCCTATATGGCATGTTATAATGATGCGAGATTAAACAATAAATCATACATTTACAATTTAACCTCTCTATGGCTCATTTCTAATTACAACCCATAAAAACAAATGAAAATAATTACAATAATTTTCTTCATCTTGTCTTCTTGGCATCTTCTCAATTTTCTCTTCTCTCGATCCTCGAAAAGTGAAAATAAAAATATATATTTTTTTATTTTTGTTTGGGCTGGGCCCGGACAATCCTGGGCCCACCTTCTCTCTCAAGCCAGGCCAGGCCCTCGGCCTCGGCGCAAAGATGGGCTGCCAGGCCAGGCAGCCTTGCTCCCTTTGTTTGGGCGCGGCCCTTGCACGGCAAGGCCGGGTGGCCTCTGTGGCCCTTGCCTCGGCAAGGCTCAGGCCGGGCCTGGGCCCTTGCCGGCAAGGCAGGGCCTGCGGGCCAGTATGTGCTTGCACAGGCAAGGCACATGGCCGTGCCTGGGCGGGGCACATGGGCCCTTGCTCGGGCAAGGCCTGTGGCCCGTGCTGGGCGGGGCTGCGGCCCAGCCCTTTGGCCCCTACCTAGGGGGCCGGGCCTTGCTGGCAAGGCCCGGGCGAGGCTGCGGCTCCCCGCTGGCGGAGGTCGGGCTGGGCTTGTGGCGGAGGCTGGGAGTGTCTTGGCCAGACGGCGGACGGCGACGACGGCGGCGGCGGCGGCGGCGGCACACAAAAAAATATTTTCCAGAAATTTAAATTACAAAATTTCCTATGCCCTTTAATGGCTTACATTATTTTCTAGAGAAAAACATAAACCACCATCATGGTGTAATTAAAAACCTAGAGCCAATCGATCGGGATCAAATCACATATTCAATCAAAACAATTTTGAATTCATCATATATTCATGCAAGATGCCAATATCAACACATATCATACATTCAATCGAATAAACATAAATCATGCATGATCAATAGCCCTAGTCTCTGATACCAATTGTAGGATCTTATTGTGATTTATATATGAAAAATCATTTGAACAACAACAATATTGTAGGCGGAATTTCAAAAATTTATCATATCCATTTAATTCATAATTAAACGTAAACCACAACGAGAGATGCATGCATGATATATGTTTATTGACAAAGGATTAGAAAAATCTCACATACCTTTGTGACGATTGAATTAATTGACCGCAAGGATCTTGTCTCACTATCTCACGTTCCGAGATGGAGAATTGCCGTGGAACAAGATCGTTGTTTATTGCCACGATCACACCAAAAACCACTCGTAGATTCAAGGCTATGACTCTACAATTTTTAGGATGAGAGAGTGGGCTCTTTTCAAAAACCTAAGGAAACTTTTTCCTTCTATTTTGTCTCTACAAAATCCGGCCACCCTAAGGAAAGTGTGATCTCCTTTTTTTTTAAAAAGACTCTCCCCTAGGGTTTTCAATAATATCCTTATATAGGAGAAAATTCAAAAACTCAAACCCTAGATGGGATTTTCGAATTTCTCCTTAACCCTAGGATTGAAATCCAAAAATCCCTACATGGCTTAGGGATTTCCGAATTTCCTTCCCCATTTTGGAGCAAAATTCGAAATCCCCTTAAGGCAAGGGATTTCCGAATTTTCCCAAAATAAATTCTCACTTTTCTCTTTCCTTTAGTTGCCAAATAAAATCATGTTTAAATTTCATTTTGAATTTTAAATTAATCTCCATTAATTTCGAAATTCAAAACTCATTCCTTTTATTTTTCAATTATCAAATAAATGAAAAATAACACAATGAATTTAAACATAATTATCGGGTTCTGTTTTCCCATTTATTAGAGCTAGCCTTGAGACCGAATGGACCCATATGAACAAAGCTATGGAATTACAATATTCGACTAACTTATCCCTATAAGTTATCGACATATTTAATTCCGACATCGCATAACTCCACTAAAAGTTCGATGCCGAATAATCTCTCGATTCATGTGCGCTAATTTTTCTTTTGGTGTTGATACAATTTATCACACGGTCCACAGTGTAAATGCATTATTATCCTTCAGAAATATCGGTGATCGAATGGTATATGTAATATTACCGTTTTACCATTCTAATCATTATTTCCTCAACTCCTTTATATGACTGTGAATAAGAAAGACAAACGTTCGTAAGATGTCTCGCACATGTTACGATGTCTTAATCAATGAATATCATCATTGAATACCAGGCCTGGTTTATTTATTCACACACCCGTCAATAAAGCATGAGGTGATATTATTTTTACGAATTCCATATCTGTGAATCACATAACTCCAACTTAATATTGTCATGATCCTAATGACCGAGATGTCGTTCAATAACTGTGAACTAATCTCATTGGCGAATCAAAGATCATGAGATACTAAGTTGAGCTATGCATTCACTTCGTGATTAAAGATAATTACACAAATATACTTAAGTTGTGATGATTAGGTTTAGAGTTGTATAAACGATTTTTACTCTAACCTAATCAATCACATGGTCTATTCAACATGTTGCGAGCATGTCTAGATCAACCACAGTCCAACTCCCATGCCCCGAGACCAAAGATCACATGGTTCGATCTAATTGTCATAATCGGATTCGATTGCCCAATCAATCCTAAGACGCAAATATCTATTTTAAAACTGTATCGAAAGAGTTTGTCCGGGGTTCCCCGACTCTTCTTTCGTTGGTAACAATTAATGGACTAAGCAATATCACAAACACTCTTGAGTATGTGTCAAAACATAACTTTATCTTATTTTATAAAATCAGCAAAATAATAATGTCTTACATTTGTCATTTCATAAATAACAAATTACATCCCACTTTATGGACACATTTCCAACAGAAATATCCTTTAAACGGAGCAGCGTTTGAACTCTTGTTTCAAATACTCTTTAAAAGCCTTTCTAAAACTAGCCAATTTAATCCGGCCATCTCATTTGACTTTAAAATGGATTTCGTGAGAAATCTTAAATTCAAGTACATCTTAAAGTCCTTTTAAAATCAATCATTTAAATAGTCATGTTTAAAATTTGTTTATTTGTTGCATGCACTATTGCAACGATCTAAAACTTAAATACTCAAAACTAGGGTTGTTAGCTACAACCTCAGTTTTCTTAACATACATATGTACGTATACTTTTTAGACATACATGCTTGAAAAAATTGAATCATATAGACATGTACATGATTTTTCTTAAACTTACTACGAAAGATTATTGCGTGTGTTGTATCCATTCCGATCTCCACCTTTTAATCTGCTGCTCGCCATTGCCCTTTAAGAATTACTGATAGGTTTCTTACTTGCAGCATGAACATATCTGATTGAGCTTTCGTTTAGAAAGTATGAACTATATCTCGTAAAATAATTGTAAGTACACATAAATAAATATGCATGAGCTGATTATGCTTAATTATGATGTCTTATCATAGTCTTTTTATCTTATCTTATCTTTCTTACTGATGGGCCCGAGAGCTCGCGTACCACTTGCACGCAATCATCAGGACGTGAGGGTTCGCAAGGTCCCCTGCGACACCGTGTTATAACTTGAATGCCTCCCTTAAGTCGAAAGACGTTATTATTATTTTTTTCTTTTCTCCCTTGTGGAGCTTGAGTTACCTCCCTTAGGTCGGAGGCTGGTACGGCACTTAACTGAGATTATTCTTATAAGTTCCCCTTGACTGATTAAGGTGTATGTAGCATGACATGGCATCACATACAATACTTAAAGCATAAACATGTATATATATAACATGTGTAATTTTTTTCTTTAAAATCTATTCATGCTGTAGGCGACCTTCCTACTTACCTGATTTACAGAACTAGAATCCACTTTTCGCCAAACAGTCTATTCTCTTACTTGCTTATTTCTGAAAATGAACACCCATTGAGAGTGTGAGATTAACTGTCGTTTGCTATTCTATTTTCGCAACAAATGAAGGAATCTAACCCTTTTCTTGAGGCATGTATTCCTTTCATTTTCTGAAGGATAATTTACTATAAGGATCAATTTATTATATCCTCAAAATTTTATTTTCCTTAATTGCCCTTAACATACTTATGTCTAGATTGAAAATCATTTACCCAATCTAGTAACTTATTCTCCATAATTTTCCTCATTGGACTTATTATGATCTAAAGGCCCAATTCGGCGTAGAAACTTATTAACGACATTCTAACTCTTAGGCCGCTGAAATTTAAACTCAAACAAAGTCTCTTAAATTAATGCGGGCGTTGGACCCACATCAAATCCTCAAAATCTTAAGGACCTATCGTGTTGGGCTCGTATGTGCCCGTCGGGATGATTTGCTCGATAACCCACTATATTCTTTAAAGAAAGCATTTTTCTTGAAAATTTTCTTTATAAATACTTTTGTTAAAGCGAGGTTTAACACCATAATATTTTACTAAAATCACATCTCAGGTTCTTTGATCACTTTTTGTTAAAACCAACACTAGGTTAGTTTTGTTTCGTTAAAACAGTGTTGTTTTTGAAATCTGCGTTTTATTATGTCTTAGAGTCAGATTTCAAAATTTTGTTCTTACGAAACTTCCTCGTCTCATCGAGATCTAAAATTGTCATTATTTGTGAAAGTTAAAATTCAGCATCTAAAAGCCTCGTTTGGCTGAAAACCTTAGCTGTTTTTCTTGAAACTGTTTTAGTCAAAAACTGTGCCGTTTTGGGAATCTGTATTTTAGTACCTCTTAGGGTCAGAGTTTGAAAATCTTTTCGTCATAAAATTTCTTCATCTCATCGAAATCTAAAATTGTCACTTTTGTAAAAAATCAAGATTCAGCCTCTATGGGTCCCATTTGGCCAAACCAGCCGGCTTTTTTTTTTTTTTTTTTTTTTGAACTGTGTTGGACAGCTTGTCCGTTTTTGCAAAATGACTTCAAACTTGGTTTTAGAGTTAAAATGGGGTTTTGTCACAGCCAAATAAAATGTTCAAAACATAAAGGGCTACAAGTTTAAGCTTTGGAACACCTAAAAATCTTGCCCTAGGGTTCTCACATCCGTGTTTAAAGCAACCGGAAAATTTGTCCTCTAAGCAAAAATAAGCAACTTAGATTAAACATAAGCATACCATATAAAACTAACCTCAAAACTCACACAACCAACATAAAACTCACACACCCTTATTACAACTTATTTCCTTGAGAATCACAATTTACATCAATGGATTCTCAAACTTAAACTTTGCTAGAAAATAATTGAAAAGAGTTCAAGAAGTTACCCTTGAAGAAGTCTTTCTTGAGAGCCATTTAGATCCTTCTCTTCTTCTTCAAGGTTTGTTAATGGCTTGGAACTATAAGAGTATAAGGAAATTTGAGTGGAATATTTCTACATTTCAAACTTCACTAAAACATGAGAATGAGAGGATTTATAGTTTCTTTACCCTTAGAGGAATGCTTGACTAGTCTCCTCCTAGAATCCCTTGATCTCCTTCTTCTTCTTCTATGGTGAGCTAGTGGCTCAATATTGGGAAAGTGGGAGAAAATATTTGAGAGGAAATGGAGAGTGTGTGGCCAGATTTTTGAGTGGGGAAAAAGCTAGGAGAAAAAAAATGAAGGTTATCTAATGTTGGTTCCTTTTATAGGCAACTTGGAAATTATTTTTTTAACACCAATTCCACTCCATCATTCAACCAAATTTTTGGTTAAAGTCCCCCTTTCTTGGCCGGTTTTGGAAGGAACAAAGGAGAAGCAAATTTGCCATTAATTCCCCTTCAACCACTACAATCACATCGCCTTAACATGTCATCCACTTGCACACTCAACTAGCTAACCAAAATTTTTGGCCATAAATCCCTAAGCATGGCCAGCCAAGTGAGGAGAAAAGGGGGGAAAAACTAATCATGAGTCATATTCACTTCTCTCATCACACATCATCAAATCACTCACACTAACCTACCCATTGAACTTTTGTACACTCTCTTAAGTTTCCTTTGAGTCAGATAAAAATCATACTGACAATAAGGAAGTACTTAGTTGACAGAAAATTTTTATTTCTGACAGTTCCTTTTCTACTGCTTATTTACAGTTCAATGTTAAATCATCGACTACTATGAGATTACATTAAACTCTTACTCGTGTATTATCTTGACCTGTTTAAAGCCTTGAAATAAATTATAGACTAAACAAATTCTAAATTTAACTTTTCTGCATTAAATCCCGGGAATGACATTGTTTCTGACGGTGTCAACTCCCAAACTCACATTGTACCCTTCTACTATAGGTATATATCTTGTCACTTAAACCTAGCTGTCTGGCAATTAAGGATTTTCTCTTCTATAAAAATGTCAGTGCATTTTTTTACGCTGCTAACATCGTGCTGTGTTTGGAGATTCTTGAAATTAAGATTCTTAAGCTATACTTGTACTGAAAATTATTCTGCCTTAAAGTACGGCGAGAATTTATCGATCGAATTTACTTGATCGAAAATGTGACGACCCTCCTTTGAGGCCGCCACTCGTAACTTACTTTTTAACTTGTACTTACTGAAATTTCTTAAAATTTGCGGAACATTTTTTTTTAAAACATAAGAAGGAATACTTTCATAATTTGTAACAATAATTTCAAATAAGTGAATCACTAAATTTCTTAAAGCTCTTCTTAATTTTAGTTAAGATAAAACCTTTTAGAAATATCCTTCAAACGGAATAAGAACTCTTGTTTCAAGTACTCTTTAAAAGCTTTTCTAAAACTAGTCATTTCAATTGGTCATCTCATTTGACTTTAAAACCGATTTCGTGAGAAATCTTAAGTTCAAGTACATCTTAAAATCCTTTTAAGATTAATTATTTAAATCATCATGTTTAAAATTCATTTATTTGTTGCATGTACTGTTGCAATGTTCTAAAACTTAAATACTCAAAACTAGGATTGTTAGCTACAATCTCAGTTTCCCTAACATACATATGTACATATACTTTTTTAAACATACAGCCTTGAAACTTTGAATCATATAAATATATACATGATTATACTTAAACTTACTCCGAAAAATAACTGCGTGAGCGGTATCCATTCCCATCTCCACCATTCGTCCGCCGCTCACCATTGCCCTTCAAGAATTGCTGATAGGTTTCTTACCTACAGCATGAACATATCTGATTGAGCTTTCGCTTAGCAAGTAGGAACTATATCTCACAAAATAATTGCAAGTGCACATGAATAAATATGCATGGGCTGATTATGCTTGATTATGATGTTTTATCATAGTCTTATTATCTTATCTTTGTTGGTTGTCGAATCGAATTCGGATGCGGAAGCGCAGCGGAAAGGCAGATCGTGTATAACAAAAATTTTCATAAAACCTTTGAGATACTCTATAGATTATATTAATTTATGCACGAATAAATTAATCTCATTAATTCATTTATTAAGAACTCAATTCGGAAAAATACCTGGAGCCCGACTCGGTTGATAACTTGAGCTCTTTGACCTCGAACAATCCTTGCTCCAAAGCTTTGTGTTTAGAAAACCAATGTCTTCCATGTCAATTCCTAGAATCCACGAAGACGTGTGTGTGGGCACACATGAGACAAAATGGGTTACAATAAACACTCGAATTTCCACAAACACCAACGCATGCACGATGTGGAATTTTTGGAGAAAAAAAAAAAATTTTCCTTCCTCTCTACTTGAGAATTTCGGCCACTAATCCTATTAGGGCTGAAAAATTTCTTCAAAAATTACTATAGAGAAATTACGGCCACCTCTAAAATTAGGGCAAAAAAGCATTCCGAAAATTGTCTCAAAAATTAGTATTTAGAGAGTAGAAGTCAAACTTCTAAAAGGAATTCAATCTCTATCTCTAAGATAAAGCTTGTTAATTATCCCCTATTTGAATTTGGAACAAAAAATCCCTTCCCCTTATCCTTAAGGTGGCCGGCCACACTAGTAGGGTTTATCCCTATGTGTGGCGCCTATTATAGATAAGGAATGAAGATATTTTATCTTTTATCCAGTAGTCTAATTTTAATTCAGATTCAAATTCGAATTTAAGTCAAACTTAAATTAATTTGAATTCTAAATTGAACAACTTATCAAATAAGTTTAAATGGATAAATCTAGATGTGTTCAAATTCAAATTTAAATAATCACATTATTTAAATAAAAATTAATTCTCAATTCATTATTTCCGAGTGTTTAATTTTAGAATTCTGTAATTCTAAAATTCCCATTTTGTCCTCTGTGTCTGGTAGAATTACTACGACGATGCGGGGACTAATGGACCTATAATCCCGAGCTCCAATAGAATTAATAATCAATTAAACACTTTAATTAATTAATTAATTCTATTAATTCAAATAGTTACTCCACTATAAACTTGGAATTGCACTCTCGAAATTATAGATATAAATTACTTCTAAACCGTGGAAGTGTCCATTTGATATAGTCATTGCATATAGATCAATCCTCCATAAATAATTCATAATTAGAGCCAGGTAGAATCCGTTAACCTCTCTAATTATATCTTTATCCTTGAGTACCATTGATTCTCTAATGGACAGTGATTCATAAAACACATTCATGAATCGGAGCTCCTACTGGTCCAAGTACCGAATCAACCCTCAAGAGAATTATTTATCTACTTCTTTCTCAAGAAGGAATTGATTCCATCATGTATAATAACATTCCCAGCTACCTACTTCATCATGTCTCCAAAATACAACGAATAGGATTCAGGGTCTCAGAATCCGTACCGAGTAAATCAAAAGACACAAATCCATAAATAGGAGTCTGTTAAGAACTCGGGATTAAGATCATTCTATATATGACCATCGATAGACTCAATTAGAATTTCTATATTTAACGGAAATTATTAGAAATTCATATTTGTCTGTGTCCTTGTTCCACATAATCTCATTATGCGAAATACACTCATTCAATATCTCACCATATTAACAGTGCGGATAACACTGTTCCACTTTGAATGGGAATGACATGTATTAATAATGTTTTAATTAAAGATTCCGAACTTTAATTAAATTCATTATGAACATTGTTTTTTGATTATTATCCTTAACACTTATATACATTGTTTAAGGTTACATAAATAATTATGGAATTTTCATTGATATTCATAAAATATTCATAAATATATGCACATAAAATAATGAATAAACTCTTTTATTAAATAAATAATAAATGTCCTATTACATCTCATGCTTCTAGGACACCATTCCTAACAATCTTATATTTCTTATCTTTTCTTTCTTATGGGGCCGAGTGCTCGCGCACCACTTGCAAGCAATCATCGGGACGTGAGGGTTTGCAAGGTCCCCCGCGACACCGTGATTATAACTTGAATGCCTCCCTTAAGTCGGAGGACATTCCTTTTTTTTTTTCTGTTCTCCCTTGTGGAGCTGGAATTACCTCCCTTAGGTCGGAGGCTGGTACGACACTCAACTGATATTATTTTTATAAGTTCCTCTTGACTTATTAAGGTGTATGCAGCATGACATGGCATCGCATACAATACTCAAAGCATAAACATGTATATATATAGCATGTGTAAATTTCTTTCTTTAAAATCTATTCATGCTGTAGGCGAGATTCCTACTTACCTGATTTTTAGAGCTTGAATTCACTTTTCGCCAAACAGTCTATTCTCTTACTTGCTTATTTCTGAAAATGAACACCCATTGAGAGTGTGAGATTAACTGTCGTTTGCTATTCTATTTTAGCAACTTATGAAGGAATCTAGCCATTTTCTTAAGGCCAGTATTCCTTTCCTTTTCTGAAGGATAATTTACTATAAGGATCGATTTGTTAAATCCTCAAAATCTTATTTTCCTTAATTGCCATTACAAATTTGTGCTAAATTGATAATACATTAATTATCTTATCCTTATAATAAGTCTAATAATTTAGTTAACTAATTTTAGTAATTAATTAACCCTCTTATTCATATACTAAGTCTACATAAGTTAGTTAATTAATCTTAGTAATTAATTAACTTCCTTAACCATATTCTAAGTCTTAGATAATTTAATTAATTAATTAAATTATCATCCATAATACACTTTTAATAAACTTTACTTTACCTCACTTGATGGGCTCATAATAGTGTTGAGATCCATATTTACCGTTGTAAAATTAAGGGTCTAGCATATCGTTTCTTTAGGATTTTCGCTTACATGCTTATTTGAAAACCGTTAAGTTTTATTAGAAAACTATCTACGACGTTTATCATAAACAAACCTAATTCACGAATCTCATAATTAACGTATTTCGTGAAAATCATATGCCTTATATGACTATCTTAATTAAACCATAAGCAAGGTTTGTACTTGCCTGGATTCCGAGCTAAGTAGTTCTGATAATATCTCGCTTGTCGTGTCCTCCTGCGTATTCCTCAAAACTAACTCTGGGAAAAGCTGCAAGCACTATGAATGATCCTTGAGGAACATCGTAGCTTTACACACTCGATTCTGATCTTCACTTGTTTAGTTTGAACTACCTCGACCCGCGTGCAACCAGTACCAGACCATTCTTATCAGAATTTAATTTGGTTGAACGGACGTCATCATTGCGTTCAGCACGTCAAAACGAGTCAAGATATGGTCTTGGATCATCAAACAGAGGTCGATAGCCTGAGAAACGACACCTCGCCAGAATATGGCGGCGGCAACGGCGGCGTACGGCGGCAGAGGCTCCCGGAGAGTTTTTCCGCGGCAGATTTGGGTCCTACCCCCCTAACTTGACCCTTCTGAGTCTATTGGTGCGGTCAATTTCACACTATTCAGCATGTAACAGTACCTATCGGGACCGGCAACATAGGTAAAATCCGGCGACCCAAATCTCAATATTTCGGCCATCAATTATTAAAATTGGTTGAGGGGTTTTCTTACCCACTTCCTTCTGAGTGTTGTGACAGTAAAGTCATTACGTTCCAACGGTTAGATCGTCAGAACCACCTCTTCCCTCCGCGGATGACGGTAGTGGTTCCATTTTCTGGCCAAACTACGACGGTGATGGTGGCTGCTAGTCGGGATCTACTAGGCATCGGCTTCTGAGTCGATTGGTGGGGGTGGTGACATCCATGACGGCTTGGAGAGAGAGAAACAATGGCGGTAGCAGAGGCAATTCCGGCCACCACAGACGGCGGTGCTCCGACCATCATTGAGCTATGAAAATAGATAGGTTTTCTTTGTCTCACTGCACTGAGTCCATAGGGACTGAAATCATCTCAATCGGAGGTCGGATGGTGGAGATATCACGATGGGAAGAAATGGGTAATTTCGGAACTTCCGCTGGCGATTGCGGCTGATTCCGGCAGAGTTAGAGGTCATGCCGCATGTCATTGAACTCAGCTCATCGAGATCCTTCTATTGACACCGGCGGTGTCAAAAACAGAGGTCGGAATCTCAACTTGAGTATTTGGCCATTGATGGTTTTGTGAGAGAACGTGAGAGAAGAGAGAGAGAGTGAGCGGGAATAAGGGAATGAAATGGCAAGAACCCTAAAAATTTCACTATATAAAGTATTTGATTAAGGCATCCTCAATTATTTTCTCTAAACAGATTAAATTTATATTGATTAGAGGTAATTAATTTAGCTCACGTAATTTAATCTACTACTTACAGTCCAACATTAATTTCTGAATAATTCAATATTGTTTTATATTCTTACTCGCGTAATATTTCAAATTTTTTCAAGTCCTGAAATTAATTCTAGACTGAACAAATTCTAAATCTAACTTCTCAGCATTCTATCTCGGGAATGACGTTGTTTTTGACGGTGTCAACTCCCGAGCTCACATTGTACCCTTCTGCTATGGTTATTTATCTTGTGACTTTAACCTAACTGTCTGGCAATTAAGTAACTTTTTCCTTTTTTAAAATGTCAGTGCGTTTTTTTATACGCTGCTAACATCGTGCTGTGCTTAGAGATTCTTGAAATTAAGATTCTCATACTATACTTGTACTGAAAATTATTACGCCTTAAAATACGGCGAGAATTTATCGATCGACTTACTTGATCGAAACATGAACTTAACATGAAATCTGCTATAGAATTTAGGAATACAGATATTGATTCCATAAATCCTTCAGTCACATAATATTTTCTAGGAAAATCCTTGGCTTAAAAATACATGAATTGTATTATTTAAGGTCTGAAATTTTCTCAGTCATTACAATCTACCCCCCCTTAAGAAATTTTCGTCCCAAAAATTAGAACAACTCGGGGTAGCTTTTCCTCGTATTCTCTTCGCGTTCTCAAGTAGCTTCCTCAATATTATGATTTTACTACAAGACTTTAACTCGAGGAATTACTTTATTCCTTAAGGTTTTCTCCTTGCTAGCGTGGATCTGACCTGGTTTCCCTTTGTAAGTGAGGTCTGCGTGCACTTCAACAAGTTCCTGATGCAATACATGCGATGGATCTGTCACATACTTCCTCAATATCAATACGTGAAAGACATTGTGTACATAAGCCAATTATGGCGACGCTACTAGTCTATATGTGACTTTACTAATCCTTTCGAGGATCCCAACTGTCTGATGCATCTTGGATTGCGTTTCCCTCTTTTACCGAATCTTATTACTCATTTCATCAATGCCACCTTCAGGAAAACTAAGTCTCCTACTTGAAACTCTATAGGTCTGCGGCGTTTATCCGCATAGCTCTTCTGGCGACTGTGAGCTGTATAAAACCTCTTTATGTCACGTCTCACTCACACCTGGTTCTCTGTTAAATTCTACTATTTCTAGATGCTTCTCCCCGTGTTCATACTATTGAAATGGGGACTGATCTTCTTACATATAGAACTTGTAAGATGTCATTCCTATTGATGTGTGGTAGCCGTTGTTATAGGAAAGCTCTATCAAAGGCAACTTCCTATCCCAGTTCCCCTTTGAAATTCAAGACACATGTTATCAACATATCTTCTAAGGTCTGGATGGTCCTCTCAGATTGGCCATCTGTCAGCGGTGGAAAGCTGTACTAAACTTTAACTTGACCCTATTGCGTCATGTACACTCGTGAAAAGGTTGTCTCTCAATAGAATAATTATGTTTGATCAGCAAAAGTGTGCAGATCTAGCTGATCGATCTAACGATTATCCAAATCACATCGTTACTATCAAATATTCTAGGCATCCCTACCACGAAATCCGTCGTGATTTGATCACACTTCTATTCTAGAATGTAGATTCCTTTGCAATTCTCCTGCTAGATGTTGTTCTTCTACTTTAACTTCCTATCAATCAAGGCAATTTCAGCAACATCATTCTTCTGTTAGGGTAACTAATGGTTTGGATGAGATAGTTTGTCTCCAAAATGGCTAATCACTCTTCTTAGTCTCGATTGTCATTTCAATCTTCAACCGAATTAATCTTTAGGATTTGTCAATCAATTGCCTAGTATGAGTTGTGATTGATCTCGAAACTATTTTTAACTTAGTATAGACTTAGACTATACAGTTCTATCCTTGTGGTTTCTGGGGTACTACATAGTACAAAATGTAATACTACATATTGAATCATGGGATTATTCCATAATTCTATAATTCTACACTCATAATACTGCTTAGATCTTAAAATATTCTTGGTTATTACTAATCGAAAGTGCTTACTTACTGGTTCGTCAATTTGTCCGAATCAAGAATGTGATGACTTATCCAAGTCAAACAGTTTTTTACTTGAACTTTCACTCTCATAACCAAGATTCTCAATCATTATCCCGACATGGTGTACCATTAAGTCATTTCTTTCATGTCTCACGGTACTCTTAAATATTCCCATATATACTTATTAGGCTTTTCATAGTATATCTTGTCATATCGAGATTTTTACACGCCATTCTAATATGAACACGTGTCTTTGAGAGGTTTTAAACCTCAGAATGCATGGCTTATTTATGGAAAAATCCATAAATAAGTAGACTTATTTATCTACTAATTCTCCTCGACATTACAATTCACTAGGCTTATATAAATTTGATCTTCAAAATTAAAATGAAGCCGAGGAAAAGTAATGTTTTTCGTTATTCTTCATGTGAAGAGCATCTTCCATTGGCATTTTTTTCTCTAAGGATCTTACTAAGATTATTTGACCTTTCTTTCTATGAGGTCTTTTTCCTACTAATCCATGATTTTAACTTACTTGCTCTCTATACTTAATTCCTGCATTTCTTTATCTGGATCGTGATTTGACATAGGAAATGGCTCAAGAATTTGTCATCTTAACATTTTCTTAATGGGTTCCCATTACCCAAATCGTTATCATTAGCAATAGTAGTAACTATAGCTTACTTATATGCTTGTTTTGATACCTTTGGAAATCCATCTTTCCTCAATTAAACTTTCTTTATTTTTCTTCGGGGTACTCTGTCCTTCTCTTAGAGTATGAGTGGAGAAAGATCAGTCTTACTGTCCATACTTATAGAAGCTCTCTACTTTGTTCTAATAGTTTTCCCCATTGATTATGGGCTATCCTCACTTGTACTTTGTTTGTCATAATCACTAAGCAGTTTCTTATCAAAACTATGGTGGCTCAATCTAACTATTCCCCTTATGTGTGTGTGTATATATATATACACTTAATTTGGAGCTTTACCTTTCCTCTAACAAATAGTTCACATGACGCACTAACTTAGAGGTACCATGGATCCTTCTCGCGTGCATAAGTTGTATTGTAATACTTTCTTGTTCTAAACTATTGTAGAATTCAAGACCGAACAACATATCATGTCACGAATATTTAGGCATCTTCCCTGTCTAAACCTTGTTTTATAGGGTAATGAGACCCTTTTGATTCTAAATTTCGTGCAATTATTGTAACACATACATTTACCATATAAGGTGATGACGAGTATTTTTACCAACAAATCAAGTACTTTTAAGCTTGAATATTTGTAAGTTTTCAAGCATTTTTGTTAGTTTAATGTCTTTTGTGTGTTTTTTTTATAGGAGTTATAAATAAATGCGAACTTGGATGATTTTGCATGAAGCAAAGAAGAATATTTGCCCAACTTGTGAATCAATGGCAAGAGGAGACAAAAGAGGATTTTAAGGCACAAAAGAGGAGGCTTTAATGCAAAAAAGGCTGCAGCACACCATTTTGGGCTACAGCGCAACGGAAAACAAAAAGTCCAGAGAGAAAAGGAGGCGAGGGCTGCAACAAGACTAAAGTGGGCTGCAGCGCACCAAACCTGCCCAGTCCAAAAATGCGCGCTGCAGCAAGACTAGAGGGGCTGCAGCGCCCAAAACGTGCCCAGAGGCTGGACACGCCGCTGCAGCGTGTCCAAGGGGCGCTGCAGCACGCCAAAAGGCCAGGAATGTGTCCTACGCGCTGCAGCGCCCCAAATGCGCTGCAGCGCTCCTTAGCCCCCTCGCTAACAAAATCCTCTTCAAAAAATGCGCGCAGCAGCCGCTTTCACGCACTGCAGCGCAACTAAATCCCTAGCTCCAAAATGTTGTAGTATAAAAGGAAAGAGATGCCATTTGAAAAGGGAGCCGAAATGTGAAGAAAACATCAATAGGAGGCCGAAATCCTTCATCTTGGAGGTCCTTGGAAGCTCTTCAATGGATATTGGGTTTTATCTTCCTTCATCTATTTTTCCATGTTGAGCTAGACATTTAATCTAGAACTTGATGTAGTTTTATTTGAACTATGTTTTGAATATTTTGTTGATTGTTAATTTAATTTCATTTCCAATTCATTTATGTTTCTCTATGCTTAATGCTTGTAATTTATTTTGCCAATGAGTTAGATGAATTTTAGATTGCGAATTTGATGCTCGGGAGAGATTGAATTCTTTATCTAGATTTGAGAAGCATAGTCTAGGTTGTTGTGAGACCGGGAGGAGATCAATGCTTAGATAATCAAATTAGGATTTAGGTTGTTGTGAGGCCGGGAGGCGATCGACATTCCTATTTTATAATCACAAAGGCGAAGCTTAATTTGTGTTTAAATGTTCATTTCGAATAGGGATATTGTTTTGGGTATTTAAATACAATTTCTTGTGAGGCACTCGGGAGAGGTTGCAAGATGATATTAGAGCCTTGATTAATGAATTGAATGGAATTGATTAGCGATTACATAATAGGATGAACACAGGAATAATAAAGCGAAAATCAAGTCCCTAGACCATTTGTGTATAGATACTTTATTTTCTTATTTTCATATTTATTTTGTTTTATTTTCTTAGTTGTCATTTTATTAGGTTGCCTAGATAAAGTCAAGTTACAATAATTGCGGTACTTAATGGCAATTCTAAACCCAATCCCTGTGGAGACGACACTCACTCACCTTATACTCAAAACTTGACACCGTACGCTTGCGGAAATTTAATATACAAAAATTAATTTGCATCAAGTTTTTGGCGCCGTTGCCGGGGATTGGCGTATTAAATTGTTGTTAATATTGTGAGTACATAACTTGATTTTAATTTAGGCTTTTATTTTTCATTTTTAATCTTTTGTTTTATTTTTATTTTCTCTTGTTTTACGAGGTACTTGGAGATGGTTGATCGACAAGTCCTCTCAAGATTTTCTCAACGAGACTCCGAGCCATTTTTTAGTGCTTGGGAGAGAATCAAGGAACTACTCATTCAGTGTCCCCACCATGGTTTCCCGAGGGAGGTGCAACTACGAATCTTCCTCGATGGGTTAGATGTCAAGAACAAGAATGTGGGTGGAAAGAGGAAATGGTACCACCTCTTTTCACCAACTATCCGCTGGATGAAGCTTATTGGTTGTTGGAAGACATGGCCGATGTTAACTATCGGTATTGGAGGTATTCAACAAACCACCACGGTTTTGAGGATAGCTCCAACAATTGAACCACGGCTTGACACCCCCCGTCACCAAGCGGAGTCTTCTACCTCACTTGAAGACCTTGTCGCCCAATTTTCGGAGGAGACAAGACTCCAAATAGAGAAGTTAGAGAGGATGGAGGCGCCACCAACTTCACGAGGAAATGGAGACAAATCTAGCGGAGTTGTTTAGGTTGATGCTAATTCCAGATGAATCTGCTAACGCCATGAATAGGGAACCACAAGAGGAGGAATGGGAGTTATTTGAAGATGACTCTTTGAGAGAGGAGGAGACTCAACAATTGGTTGGTGAAGAATTTCAAGAAGAAATCAATGAGTCTCCGTCCCTCGAGATCCCTATTGTCGTGCCACCCCCGGTTGAGAAAGATCACATCTATGAAGACCCAATATGGCCGGCAATTCCTCCACCATCTCGAGCGCTGTTCTTCCAAGCATACCAAGCTTATGACCCTGAGCCGAGTCGCGTTGAGCAAATGAACCAAAAACTGCCAAATCTCGCCAAGCTTGAGGGCGTAAAGAATCAAGACCCATACGTTGTGTTGTATGACACGTATTATGGGCGAAAAGCCACTCTTTGATGAGTTGGCTCGGCATAAGAATAATTGACCCTAAAGACGCAATTTATGGAGGAGAGCCCCCCCAACCCGAGTTATGTCATCATGCCCGGTGCATCATCGCCAACCATACTAGGAGGCGAGATTGTCTCGCCTCCCCGGTACGTGTTCTTATTCCCTTGTACTTAATTTTAATGATTGCTTGATTTTGAGTTTGGTGGTGAGACACTTTGTGGTTGATTTTAGTGGATTTTGAGCATTACTTGTGACTTGGTTGTTATGACTTGTCTCCATTGAGTTATGTTCTTTTGGCCATGTTTTTACCTGTTTTTCATTTAGGTTGTTTGAATAAATTGTGAGTTTTGTTGAGATGAAATGACTAGATAATAATGGTGTGTATAGTCACTTGATGCCTTCCTAGGTCTTTTGAAATGTATTTCATTGAGATTTCTGTGTGCTTGACTCGCATTGATTGAATTTCACTCTTGACTCTCTACTTTTGAGCACCATGAATCATGATCACTTGACCTGTTGAGCATTTGGAGAACATTTATGTGCATTAGGTAGACTTTGATATCTCATGAACACTAGAACCCATTTGAGTGAAACTTGAGACGAAATTGTCGGTTTAGTGTCATTGGAGAGATGATTAAGGCATTTTATTTGGATCGATTGGGCCTTTGAAGCTAACCCTTGAAAAGAAAATTCATCATTTGTTTACCCCTTTTGAGCCATATTGCTTACTTGCTCATCACCCATGTTTGTACATCCAAACCACCAAATGCACTTTCACTTCCTAAACCCATCACTAATAGGCATGATTGCATTAAATGCGAAGATTGAGAGTGAGTGTGGGTTATGTTTGGGAAATCATTACTTTGGATTGGCTTGTGATGTTATTTTTTTTTCCTCATTAAAAAAAAAAAAAAGAAAAGAAAAGAAAAAAAAAATAAAAAAAAAAAAAAAATAAAGAAATTAGAAAAAAGTCAATTGAATGAGGAATTGAGTTACCATTTCCATTTCCTTACAACATTGGGGACAATGTTGAGTTTGAGTTTGGGGGTGTGGGCTTTATTTCTCAAATTTTTGTGGTTTTTATTTTTTATTTTTTATTTTTTTTTTGGTTCGATTGAAAGCGAATGTATGCTGAAAAGAGGAGTCGGTGAAATTTTTTCTTTTCTTTTCTTGGAAACCAGTGAGATCCATGAGTTGTGATACATGCCTAGGGTGATTTGAGCCTAAAAATTCTAATCTCATCCACCTTTTACCCTAGCCATACATTACAACCCTCAAAAGTCCTTTTGATCTTCAATGACAAGTGAACCTTTATTAGTGGAGAGTGACACAAAAAATGGGCCTATGGTAGTTCTTATTAAGATATCACTTATAGTCTCCTTGGCTCATAGGTCTATCCGGATCTTATTTGGTTGATTGAGATTGATTGTGCACACACTTACAGTTTGAGAGTCTTGAGTGGAGTGAAATTGATGCTTGATGTTGAAATTCTAGATAATCTCAATGTTTGCATTTCCTTTGAGCTTAGAGCATTATGTGACTTTGAAGATACATGCACAGTTGTTGACTCAATACAAAACTCACACTTTCTTTTTCATTTGTGTCAAAGTACTTGATTTGTGTTTTCTTTTTCTTTCTTTTCTTTTGCTTGAGGACAAGCAAATGTTTGAGTTTGGGGGTATTTGATGACGAGTATTTTTACCAACAAATCAAGTACTTTTAAGCTTGAATATTTGTAAGTTTTCAAGCATTTTTGTTAGTTTAATGTCTTTTGTGTGTTTTTTTTATAGGAGTTATAAATAAATGCGAACTTGGATAATTTTGCATGAAGCAAAGAAGAATATTTGCCCAACTTGTGAATCAATGGCAAGAGGAGACAAAAGAGGATTTTAAGGCACAAAAGAGGAGGCTTAATGCAAAAAAAGCAGGCTGCAGCGCACCATTTTGGGCTACAGCGCGCAACGGAAAACAAAAAAGTCCAGAGAGAAAAGGAGGCGCAGGCTGCAGCGCACTAAAGTGGGCTGCAGCGCACCAAAGCCTGCCCAGCTCCAAAAATGTGCGCTGCAGCGCACTAGAGGGGCTGCAGCGCCCAAAAAATGCCCAGAGGGCTGGACACGCGCTGCAGCGTGTCCAAGGGGCGCTGCAGCGCGCCAAAAGGGGCCAGGAATGTGTCCTACGCGCTGCAGCGCGCCCAAATGCGCTGCAGCGCGTCTTAGCCCCTGCGAACAAAATCCCTCTTCAAAAATGCGCTGCAGTACGTTTTTCACGTCAGGCTGCAGCAATAGAACTAAATCCCTAGCTCCAAAATGTTGTAGTATAAAAGGAAAGAGATGCCATTTGAAAAGGGAGCCCGGAAATGTGAAGAAAACATCAATAGGAGGCCGAAATCCTTCATCTTGGAGGTCCTTGGAAGCTCTTCAATGGATATTGGGTTTTATCTTCCTTCATCTATTTTTCCATGTTGAGCTAGACATTTAATCTAGAACTTGATGTAGTTTTATTTGAACTATGTTTTGAATATTTTGTTGATTGTTAATTTCATTTCATTTCCAATTCATTTATGTTTCTCTATGCTTAATGCTTGTAATTTATTTTGCTAATGAGTTAGATGAATTTTAGATTGCGAATTTGATGCTCGGGAGAGATTGAATTCTTTATCTAGATTTGAGAAGCATAGTCTAGGTTGTTGTGAGACCGGGAGGAGATCAATGCTTAGATAATCAAATTAGGATTTAGGTTGTTGTGAGACCGGGAGGCGATCGACATTCCTATTTTATAATCACAAAGGCGAAGCTTAATTTGTGTTTAAATGTTCATTTCGAATAGGGATATTGTTTTGGGTATTTAAATACAATTTCTTGTGAGGCACTCGGGAGAGGTTGCAAGATGATATTAGATCCTTGATTAATGAATTGAATGGAATTGATTAGCGATTACATAATAGGATGAACATAGGAATAATAAAGCGAAATCAAGTCCCTAGACCATTTGTGTATAGATACTTTATTTTCTTATTTTCATATTTATTTTGTTTTATTTTCTTAGTTGTCATTTTATTAGGTTGCCTAGATAAAGTCAAGTTACAATAATTGCGGTACTTAATGGCAATTCTAAACCCAATCCCTGTGGAGACGATACTCACTCACCTTATACTCAAAACTTGACACCGTACGCTTGCGGAAATTTAATATACAAAAATTAATTTGCATCATAAGGTTGTGTTGTTTCTTGAGTCTTTGAATGACTACTTGAGGTTTACCGACCTTATATTCATCTTATAATCATCGGACTTAATAACTAGTTTCCCCAAATACTTAATTTCTTAAGAAATACATGTATCAACCTCATCTGACATACTTATCTCCTTGCTGGAGCTCTAACTGTTTATGTTTCTATCACAAACCATTCATAATTCTCCTTCAATTCTTTAAAGGATAGTTATTGCTTACACAACTAGTTACATCATCTTTTCCCTTAGGGTTACTACTGTATCCTTTAACCATGTGACACTCACTCAATTGTTTTGTCTTAGGCCTTATGAGTCTTTCTAAGGGGTCTACCCTTTTCCTTCTTATCTAGTGTCGAGTTCAAACTACTCTCGAAAGTATGAACTCATTCAAGGGGATACCATTTACGTACTTTAGCATTCTTCCTTCTAATTTACTCTTTATATAATCGAGTTCTTAAGCTCATTTCATCTCGTGTTTACTTTCCTCAAAGAACAATTATCTTAAACTTATGACTCTGGAAAAGTTCTAATAATTTCTCCTTAAAATAGGTATATTTTGAAGTATTACCTTCTGTTGATATTTTTGTTCTTAAGTAAGATCAACTGTCTTTCGATCTTTGTACCTCTCAGAGCATAGATCATAGTCTTAATGATATACATCCATCCTTCTTAACCTAATCCCCAACCTCTAAACTCAATAAGGTCATCCTCCCAGTGTAAAAATGATTACACCTAAAAATTCTTTCATTTTCTTTAGATTCCTAGATTGATAATAGTGTTCCCCTATTTATCATCGGGTAGGGTATATATAAAAAAAAATCCTTAAACCATTGCTACATTTGATACCCCATTATTTTACTTTTAACTTACTTATCATACTGACTCAACTATTAGTCCTTATTGCTCCTTTACTTATGCAAGAGATCTCCTCCTTTAAAAGGATTACATTTCATATCCTCCATTAAGAGTTTGACTTATAAATTCATAACTTCCCTCCTCAAAGTTTCAATTATAAGTCCTAATAAATCTGCCTTAGATTGGCATCACAACCAAATTTTTCTTAATAGATAAACACTATCCTCAATTGCTCCACTCTTGTTGTGATTTCCTTCTTACAACGCATCTTGATTTGGCACGGAAATTATATTATTTCTATTTCCTTGCTTCATAATATCTAATAATGAGTCGCACTTTGACTCTGAGGTTTCTTATATTTCTTAAGCTGTAATCCCGTTTATCAAGGGATTTTGCCTACTTAAGTTAATCACCTTGAGTAGATACGTAGATGAGCACCTTTATTACTTTATTTTGATCACATATCTCTATTCATGTTCACCTTAGAATCTTATCGACTTGGCACATCTAATCCATGATTTTCTAATGGATAAGCTTATCACAGTGTATTGTCACACCTTAATTGCCTACTATCTTACATCATCACTTGTTTTCGTCCAATCGATACTTCACTGCAAAGACAACTTTTACCTTTATCATCTTTACCTAATGTAATCTTAATTCTTTTAGGAGATTTTAAACAAATCCGTATCTATATTCTTCAATCATAAATAGGGTGAGAATATATCCCCTTGAGATCGTTGTAGAGGGATTAGTTTGGTCAAAACTAACCTAGAAAAACATCCTTTAATTTGTCCATGACCTTCGGTGTTCTTTTCTTATCACTTAAACTGCTACTTACATTTAAACTCATTGCATTAGTTCTTGTACATATATCCAAATGAGATTCTCAACATCTCGAACCTCTTTTCATTTGTCTTAACATATAGTCTTTATGAGTTATTTATCATCACATTCATACCCTTAAGTACTTTCTATTAGATTGCTAAACATTTTAAGATTAGCAATCATTGTGTCTTATATCATAAGTGGGTTGCTTAACATCTACCATAAGCTGGTATTGCTTAATGTTGAAGCTCTATTTCGTATATCGTATCTTGATATACGTATATAGTCATCGAATGTGACTCACATCTAACTTGACAGTGTTATATCATCGATCTCCTTATTAGCATCACCTTTATGCTACATATTCAGATCTTCTTTGTGGATGCATGCTGAAATGCCGCTGCTAGCAATGCAGTCATCCGGGCTTCCTCAATGGGAGTCTCGGTAGTAGTTCCTTTTTAAACCGTCAGACGTGGCTCCAATACTTTGCTTGGCTTTATAATCCAGCAACGATCATTACGGGTCACCTCAAACGATCACACTTCTTGAGTCTTGTCACCCCAAGGAATACAACACAAAGAAAATCTTTGGGCGGTTAGACTTGAATGGTCCTTGATAGGACAATCTTAATCATGCGAACATATTAACCTTTCATTGCTCGTTAAATAAGTGTTCCCGTCTTTTAACTACTATAATCTAATTGACATAAACATACTTTAACTTACTTGGACTATGGCGAAGCAGACACGTGACGACGTGGAGTAGGATGGCAGAATACCGGCTCTGATACCAACTGTGACGACCCTCCTTTGAGGCCGCCACTCGTAACTTACTTTTTAACTTGTACTCACTGAAATTTCTTAAAATTTGCGGAACATTTTTTTTTTTTTAAACATAAGAAGGAATACTTTCATAATTTGTAACAATAATTTCAAATAAGTGAATCACTAAATTTCTTAAAGCTCTTCTTAATTTTAGTTAAGATAAAACCTTTTAGAAATATCCTTCAAACGGAATAGCATTTGAACTCTTGTTTCAAATACTCTTTAAAAGCTTTTCTAAAACTAGTCATTTCAATCGGCCATCTCATTTGACTTTAAAACCGATTTCATGAGAAATCTTAAGTTCAAGTACATCTTAAAATCCTTTTAAGATTAATCATTTAAATCGTTATGTTTAAAATTCATTTATTTGTTGCATGTACTGTTGCAATGTTCTAAAACTTAAATACTCAAAACTAGGATTGTTAGCTACAATCTCAGTTTCCCTAACATACATATGTACATATACTTTTTTAAACATACATGCTTGAAACTTTGAATCATATAAATATATACATGATTATACTTAAACTTACTGCGGAAAATAACTGCGTGAGCGGTATCCATTGCCATCTCCACCATTCATCCACCGCTCACCATTGCCCTTCAAGAATTGCTTATAAGTTTCTTACCTACAACATGAACATATCTGATTGAGCTTTCGCTCAGTAAGTAGGAACTATATCTCGTAAAATAACTATAAGTGCACATGAATAAATATGCATGGGCTGATTATACTTGATTATGATGTTTTATCATAGTCTTATTATCTTATCTTATCTTTCTTATCTCTTCTTTCTTATGGGCCCGAGTGCTCGCGTACCAGTTGCGTGCAATCATCGGGACATGAGGGTTTGCAAGGTCCCCCGCGACACCGTGAATGCCTCCCTTAAGTCGGAGGACATTCTTTTTTTTTATGTTCTCCCTTGTGGAGCTGGAATTACCTCCCTTAGGTCGGAGGCTGGTACGACACTCAACTGATATTATTTTTATAAGTTCCTCTTGACTTATTAAGGTGTATGCAGCATGACATGGCATCGCATATAATACTTAAAGCATAAACATGTATATATAGCATGTGTAAATTTTTTTTCTTTAAAATCTATTCATGTCAGAGGGCGAGATTCCTACTTACCCGATTTACAGAGTCGAATTCACTTTTCGCCAAATGCCTATTCTCTTACTTGCTTATTTCTGAAAATGAACACCCATTGAGAGTGTGAGAATAACTGTCGTTTGCTATTCTATTTTAGCAACTTATGAAGGAATCTAACCCTTTTCTTAAGGCCAGTATTCCTTTCCTTTTCTGAAGGATAATTTACTATAAGGATCGATTTGTTAAATCCTCAAAATCTTATTTTCCTTAATTGCCATTACAAATTTGTACTAAATTGATAATTCATTAATTATCTTATCCTTATAATAAGTCTAATAATTTAGTTAACTAATTTTAGTAATTAATTAACCCTCTTATTCATATACTAAGTCTACATAAGTTAGTTAATTAATCTTAGTAATTAATTAACTTCCTTAACCAGATTCTAAGTCTTAGATAATTTAATTAATTAATTAAATTATCATCCATAATACACTTTTAATAAACTTTACTTTACCTCACTTGATGGGCTCAAAATAGTGTTGAGATCCATATTTACCGTTGTAAAATTAAGGGTCTAGCATATCGTTTCTTCACGATTTTCGCTTACATGCTTATTTGAAAACCGTTAAGTTTTATTAGAAAACTATCTACGACATTTATCATAAACATAAACCTAATTCACGAATCTCATAATTAACGTATTTCGTGAAAATCATATGCCTTATATGACTATCTTAATTAAACCATAAGCAAGGTTTGTACTTGCCTGGATTTCGAGCTAAGCAGTTCTGATAGTATCTCGCTTGTTGTGTCCTCCTGCGTATTCCTCAAAACTAATTCTGGGAAAAGCTGCAAGCACTATGAATGATCCTTGAGGAATATCATAGCTTTACACACTCAATTCTGATCTTTACTTGTTTAGTCTAAACCACCTCGATCCGCGTGCAACCAGTACCAGACACTTCTGATTTGAATTGAATTTGGTTGAACGGACATCACCATTACATTTAGCACGTCGAAACGAGTCGAGATATGGTCTCAGATCATCAAACGGAGGTCGATAGCCTGAGAAACGACACCTCGCCGGAATATGGCGGAGGCAACGGCGGCGTACGGTGGCGGAGGCTCCCGAAGAGTTTTTTCGCGGCGGACTTGGGTCCTACCCCCCCTAACATGACCCTTCTGAGTCTATTGGTGCGGTCGATTTCACACCATTCGGCCTGTAACAGTACCTATCGGGACCAACAACATAGGTAAAATCTGGCGACCCAAATCTCAATATTCCGGCCATCAATTATTAAAATTGGTTGAGGGGTTTTCTTACCCACTTCCTTCTGAGTGTTGTGACACTAAAGTCACTACAATCCAACAGTTAGATCGTCGGAACCACGTCTTCCCTCCACGGATGACGATAGTGGCTCCGTTTTCCGGCCAAACTGCGACGGTGATAGTGGCTGCTGATCGGGATCTACTAGGTGTCGGCTTTTGAGTCGATTGGTGGGGGCGGTGACATCCATGACGGCCTGGAGAAAGAGAAACAATGGCGGCGGCAGAGGCGATTCCGGCTACCACGGACGGCGGTGCTCCGACCATCATTGAGCTTTGAAAATGGATGGGTTTTCTTCGTCTCGCTGCACTGAGTCCATAGGGACTGAAATCATCTCAAACGGAGGTCGGATGGCGGAGATATCATGACGGGAAGAAATGGGTAATTTCAGAACTTCCGCCGATGATTGCGGCTGATTCCGGCAGAGTTAGAGGTCGTGCCGTATATCATTGAACTCAGCTCGTCGAGATCTTTCTATTGACACCAGCGGTGTCAAAAACAGAGGTTGGAATCTCAACTTGAGTATTTGGCCATTGATGGTTTTGTGAGAGAACGTGAGAGAAGAGAGAGAGAGTGAGCGGGAATAAAAGAGAGAAAATGGCAAGAACCCTAAAAATTTCACTATATAAAGTATTTGATTAAGGCAAGATTCGTGCCTGATCTTATCGTCAATTATTTTCTCTAAACAGATTAAATTTATATTGATTAGAGGTAATTAATTTAGCTCACATAATTTAATCTACTACTTACAGTCCAACATTAATTTCTGAATAATTCAATATTGTTTTATATTCTTACTCGCGTAATATTTCAAATTGTTTCAAGTCCTGAAATTAATTCTAGACTGAACAAATTCTAAATCTAACTTCTCAGCATTCTATCTCGGGAATGACGTTGTTTCTGGCGGTGTCAACTCCCGAGCTCACATTGTACCCTTTTGCTATGGGTATTTATCTTGTGACTTTAACCTAACTGTCTGGCAATTAAGGATCCTTTTCATCTTTTAAAATGTCAGTGCGTTTTTTTATACGCTGCTAACATCGTGTTGTGCTTGGAGATTCTTGAAATTAAGATTCTCAAACTATACTTGTACTGAAAATTGTTACGCCTTAAAATAGGGCGAGAATTTATCGATCTAATTACTTGATCGAAACATGAACTTAACATGAAATCTGCTATAGAATTTAGGAATACAAATATTGATTCCATAAATCCTTCAGTCACATAATATTTTCTAGGAAAATCCTTGGCTTAAAAATACATGAATTGTATTATTTAAGGTCTGAAATTTTCTCAGTCATTACAGAAAACACAAACTTAACATGAAATCTGCTACAGAATTTAGGAATACAGATATTGATTACGTAGATCCTTCAGTCACATAATATTTTGTAGGAAAATCCTTAGCTTAAATAAATAAATTGCATTATTTAAAGTCTGAAATTTTCTCAGTCATTACAAAATACAAGTTTTAAGCCATTTTCAAAATTTCCTCAAAGCTGTCCAAAACAGCTTCAAAAAACTGGCAACCACTATGGCACCCGAACGAGCCCTTTAGAGGCCGAATCTCATCTTTTTCTGAAAACGATAATTTTAGATCTTGACAAGATGAAGAATTCCCATAAATAATAGATTGTCAAAATCCGACTTTATAATATAGTAAAATGCAGATTTCAAAAACTGCATAGTTTTAACCGAACAAAACTAACACATTTTTAGTTTTTAACAAAAGTTTATCAAAGAAACCAATATGTGATTTTAGTAAAATACTATGGTTTTAGACTTCGCTTTAACGAAGAACAGTCATGAAGAAATATTTCAAGAAAAATAGGGGTTTCTACAACATAGTTTCATGGTGGTTTACAAACTACCCGTAAAATGACTTGTGGCATAGTTTCAAAAGTCGGTATTCGAAAGAGATTTTATAATGGGATTTTAGTACTTGTAAGTAAGTAAACAATCAGTTTTATAAAAATCGAATGGTAGTTTCTTTTAAAAACTTAATAGTTTGCGAGCAAAACATCCCGACGGGCACTTACGAGCCTACTATGTTAGGCCCTTAGAATTTTGAAGTTAGATGTGGGTTCAATGCTCGTATTAGTCCAACAACCCCGCTTAAGTCAAAATTTCAACAGTATAAAAGTTAGAGCACCGTTACTAAGTCTCTAGGCCAAATTGGGCCTTAGTGATGGAACAAGTCCAATAAGGTAAATTATGAAGAATAAGTTACTAGATTGGATAATTGATTTCAATCTAGGCATATGTATATTAAGGGCAATTTAAGAAAATAAGATTTTGAGGATTTAAGGGCAATAAAGAAAAGAAATACATGCCTTAAGTAAAGGATTAGATTTCCTTCATAGGCTGCTAAAATAAAATAACAAACGATAGTTAATCTCACATGCTCAATGGGTGTTCATTTTCAGAAGTAAAAAAAAAAAAAGAGAATAAGCTATTTGGCGAAAAGTGGATTCCAGCTATGTAAATCAGGTAAGTAGGAATCTCGCCTATATTATAAATAGATTTTAAAGGAAAAGTTACACATGTTATATATGCATGTTTATGCTTCATGTGATGCCATGTCATATTGCATGCACCTTAATAAGTCAAGTAGAACTTATAAGAATAAACTCAGTTGAATGCCATACCAGCCTCTGCGAGGGAGGTAACTCAGGCTCCGCAAATGAGAAAAAAAATAATAATAAAGTCATCTGAAAGGGAAGCATTCATTTCAGTTTATAACTACGGTATCGTTAGAGATCTTGCAAACCCTCACGTCCTAATAATTGCATGCAAGTGGCACGAGCACTCGAGCCCATAAGTAATTAAGATAAGATCAGATAATAAAAATTTAATAAGATATGATCACAATTAAGCATAATTGGCTCATGCATATTTATTCATGTGAACTTACAGGTTCCTACTTGCTGAGCAAAAGCTTATTATAGAATATTTATACTGTAAGTAAGCAATCTGCACCTAATACTTGATAGACTAATGGTGAATGAACGAACAATGTGGAGATTAGAAAATTTATACCGCTCGCAATTATTTCCGCAATCAGTTTTACATTATAAATAATTTTGTTAGTTATAATTTTGAAATTATATGTTAAATGGTTTTGTGGATTATGAATATAAGCAAGTAAGTCTTAAAAATTAAGTATATACATATAGATATATCTATATGCTTTAAAAAAACTGATACGTTAAGGTATGAATATTTTAAGTAAGAAAGTAAATTCCAAATTTATGCCCACTATAAGAGTCTTTAAAAACAATGTTCTACACATTTTAAAAAATTTCAGTAAGTACAAATTAATTTCAATAACGGTCACTTAAGAGGGTCGTCACATCGACGGCGCTGAGATCTCCGCTGTCTACTCATGTTCCATTGACTGTCTGATGGTGCTAGGCTCGGGATCTGTATGGATCGATGATCTTTACACGAGGAAGAGATAGATCTCCTGAGGGAGCTCAGGGTCCACGATCTCTTCGCCAAGATCAGAGCCATGATATCACCAAGATTGAAGCCCCGAGATCATCGATATTGGAGCTGCGAGATTGCTGAGATCAGAGCCGTAGTTTGTTAAGATTGGAGGGATGAGTTCACTGGATTGCTGATTTGCATCTTCATCGATCTGTGCCTTCACCTCGATGGTGAGTAACAGATGCAGAGAGAAAGAGAGAAAGAGATCCAGAGAGGAAAGAGAGAGTGTGTGTGTGGGAAGGAGAGAGAAAATAGAAAAAAATTCCAATTATAACAAAGCTATTTTTTTTTTCCAATTATAAAACCTCCAATCTCCATATCAGTATTTCCCCTTTCATAAGGTTGTAAATTTTTTTTAGTAAGTTTGATGTAAATGAAACGAAAAATGTAAGTTCATATAAATAGGTTAACACTCAAATTTTCTGAATTAATTACGTTTTCATCAAATGGGTGATGCGATCCAAATTGCGACCCTTGTCATGCTCTTTTTTATGAGATTCAACATCATTGTTTTTGCTTTTCAGTATGTTCTTTGAACTGTGTTGCTCATTGATTTTGAGTTTTTGATTTTGCTCTCTAAAGAAAAGAGTAAAGAAAAGGACGAGCTTAGCGACTCAATTGGGAAATTACACATTGAGGGGTCATCCTCTGGGCAGCCAGGGACTTCTTCAACCAACTTTAAGAGAAAACCAGTTATTAACATTAAAGGTGGCAATTCGTATTAGTGAGTCGTGTTTGTATTAACCCGTTTATTAATTATGTCAGAAAACATTAACCCAAACACGACATATTTATTAAACATGTCAAAAATATCAATCTAAACACGACCCATTTATTAATCATGTTAATCTTGTCAACCCGTCTAAATTAATGTATTGAATAAATAAGTAATATAATAATGATTTATTTAACACGATCAAGATGTTTATTGGTCAATTTATCTTTTCTTTTGAGAAAAATAAATGAATTATACCTACAAATATTAAAATTCACATTATTTGTATTTAACATGTCATATAAACTTTCATGTTATATTACATATCATTAAATTGTAGATGACACATATAGTCAATTGTGTCAATTCGTATCACTTCATGTTAGGAGGTCAGCCCTAACCCAATCCATTTATTAATTATGTTAATCGTGTCAGCTCGATTATGACCCAAACCCATTTATAGTAAACTCAAACCCGCTAAGTTTGTGCGGATGTTTCGAGTCATGTCGTTATGTCGCTACCCGGATTGCTTGCCTTAATTATCATTATTGTAGGAATGGCAGGTAATCTAATCAATTAATTGGTATTCCTGGGTTTATTTGTTATGTAAGTATATTTGTTAGACTGATAAAGCTTTTAAGACTTTCCATTTTCTTTGATTATCTTGAACTAGAAGTCTAGAAATCTATAACGGCATGATTATGGGCTTGTTCAGTCATATTTTTGAGTTATAGTGACTTGTGTATAGATCTTGAGTTGAATTTGTATTATAACTTGAGTTGAAGATGTAATTTAAATTTGTGTATAGATGTGCACATTTGAGTTAATTTTTGAATTGAGAATTTAATTTGAGTATGTGTTTAGTACTCGTAAACTTGACTTGTGAATAGTTAAAAATGAATGGGAGGTAATTATTTTTGTTTGGAACTTATTATTAAAATAAGGAAAGTAATTTTTGTCAACAATTGCAGCTGAACTTAAACTTGAATTAAGGGATGGGGCTGCACTCAAGAATTGCTGCTTTTCTCAAGTATAAACTTGAGTGTTCACTCGAGTAGTCCTTACTAAACAAAGACTTGGTCCAAATCTTTACTCGAGTGACCTTTTTTCAAGTTTTTACAGGCAAACAAACAGCCCCTAGATGTTGCGAGTTTTGGGAGTGTCACGGCCCCAAATAGGAGTTAGTGACATAAAGGCTTGTTTACAAATTTAGACATGATTAAGAAAGTAATTAAACAGTTTACAGTTCAAAATTTGAGTTCAAATCTAAAATGTTTCAGGAATTTCTAAACAAATCCCACTATTTATATGAAATTTAGTTTAGAACAATGTGGTAGAAATTCCAATAAAACAAGTTCAAAACCTCACCCCTGGCGCCCAATATAATATAATTTTATAAAAAAATTTAATAATTAAAGGTACTCACGGTCTGAAGACATATCCTTTAAAGAAAGGAAATACTCACATAATAGTAGCAAAATATCTGAATAATGAAAATATGCAAAGCCATAATATCACCACTAATCAAGAAGTGGCACGTACGGGTTTCGGGACCTGCTCCCAAAGATATGATTCACATATTTCGATCTCTGTGACCATCATGCATTTTATCATTTCTTAAATGTCTCATTTTAAGAAAATATTCATATAAATATCTCTTAAAACCTCATTTAAGATAATGAGAGTTTAATAGCATAAGTAATGTTATTTCCTCAAAATCATTTTTCTTTAAACATGTTTTGTTTTTAAAACATTTTCATAGGCCAAAATCATTTAAATCATGGCTATCAAGGATATGGACAAAAATATCATACCTCTCGGATGTCAAACCTGTGGTTAGCTTTTTGTTGTCCTAGCCTCCGCTTTTCCTCAAAGCCTTTTCATCCGATCACTCAACTAGCATTGTCATAAAACAACGTTTTAGGACACAATCCTCATTCCTAAAACAAATCAAGTTCAATTATGTCTAATTGTTTCCTATTGGTGTGTCTTGACTCAAATCCGAGTTTCACAAACGACTTTATAATTCAGTTTGAGGTTTCTTTAAAATTAAAATTCAATTCATTAGTTTGGTTTTCCCCCTTTTGAATTTCGACTAAAACGAGTTTTTAAAGGAATTTCGGCAACATGCCGGCAGAAATGAGGAAAATTTTAAACCTACAATTTAAGTTTAATTCCAAAACAAATCCTCCATAAATCATTAAATTCAGTTTCCAATCACTTCAACAAGTTCAATAACTAAAAACCTTCAAATTAAATCTGATTCTAATAACAATTTGTCTAAATCTAAACTCTAACTCAAAATTTATCAAATCTAACTAAAATTACAAATTCTCAAGTCCATAATTCAAATTAAAGTATGGGTTTTAAAGAAATTCTTACTTCAAAGTGATTGAAATTCGTTTTCCCCTCTATTTCTCCTTTTTTTTTTTCTTTGGTTGCTTCAGCCAAGAACAACTAAGAGAGAGAGAGAGAGAGAGAGAGAGAGAGAGAGAATGCCAGGAGGGAGAATGCCGGAAAAAGTGTGGCCGGCGATGAGAGAGAGAGAGAAAGAGGGAGAGACGGTGGTGGGGGAAAAGAAAGAAAAGTAAAGAGAAGAAAAAGAAGGAGATGGAGAGAGTCTGCATGGGGCTCACAGGGAGAGAAAAGAAAGAAAAGAAAAGAAAAGGAAGATAGAGAAAAGGAAAAGAGAGAAAGAAAAAAGAAAAAGGGAAAAGGAAAAGAAAAATACATTAAAATTAAATATATATTTAAAAATTTTTAGCGTGAAATTTTTAAAACTGAAAATAATTAAAATTTTAAAAAATAACCTAGAAATGAAATTTAATGACATGATTAATAAAATCAGTATTAAACACATTAATAAATCACAATTAGTATAATTAAATCTGTTTAATTCTTGAAGTCATTACATGGAGTTCTTTATGGCTATTGATTTATAGCCTTTTTCATGTTGTTTCTTTACTGTTTTTTTTATTCTCGAGGGTGCCTTGTCCTCTTTCCTTTTTACTGTTTTCAGTATTATGTTTCTTTTTAAAAGAAATGGTGTAAAGATACGAAATCTTATGATTCTGATTAGGGAGTGGAAAAACAACATTTATGAACCGATTGGTCTACCACACACATGCTTCTAACATGCAGGGTTATGTCCTCAACCTTGACCCTCCCATTTAGTGCAAAAATTGACATAAGAGATACTGTTCGGTATAAGGAAGTGATGAAGCAATTTAAGCTTCGTTCAGTTTGTCGATTCAAATTTACAATTTGAGTTTATATGTGACTTTATGTGCGACATTTTAACTATAGCAGAAAAATTTAGATGTGACTTTTTTTAAGAGCTGTCAACTGTAACAAATTTAAAATTAAAAACTCAAATCGGTAAAATAAAAAAATAAACTTTAGCGGACCTATTTAACCTCTTATCTTCGCTGGATGATAACACCTGTGAAGAGCAATTGCATATTGATCTTGTAACTTTTACGGTCCTTTCACTCATAGTGCCAACGATTTTAAAGAATCATTGATGTCAGCAATATACATTTATTTATTTCTCCATGATTTTAGTGTAGGCTGGTGTAAGGTTATTGGTTGTGGCTCTGCTTGGGAGGTGTTTAATCAGTATTCTTGTAGAGTTTTTCGGCTGTTTTTTTCCTCATTTAATTTTTTTTTTTTGTTCGTGTTTTTGCTTTTTATTTCCCCTGGATGGATTCCTCATTCGTTCAAAAACTTCGGCTCCGTTCATTTCACCGATTTGAGTTTAGAATTTGAATTTTACTATGATAAAAAACTCTTAAAAATAGTCACATCTAACTTTTTTATTACAATAAAAAACTCTCACATAAAATCACATTTCAATTCGAATTAAAAACTCAAATCAGCGAACTAAACGGACCCGTTCATTTATAAAATTTGTGATTTATTAATGAAGTTTTGTTTCTTATAAAAAATAAAAAAAAGAAAAAAAAATCTCCATGATTTCGATTAATTATTGGTTCTTGTTTGGTGTATGCTACTTTTACCTGGGTTTTCTTTTTCCTATTGCTCCATTGCAGGTCATTTCAGTGATTGAGAAAGGAGCAGATTAGCTTGATATTCACTTTGTCTGCTTCTGGCGCTATAATTACAGAAGCTTTTGTTAGGTTATGTGCTCATAAATCAAATAAGATGTAAATATTTTGATGATTATTAATGAAATGAGGAATTTTTTTAATATTATTTTGCATGCATGTGATGGTTTACAAATATCAAAAATTCTTATATTATTTTAGATGTAATTTTAAACATTATATATAAGTGTTATCTGCAGAGGATTTGAAGTAAAATAATATAAATTTATCCGTAATTATAAATTAAAGTTTGGATGTTTAATTTAAAATTACTGGTGTGGTTCATTACATTCTAAATGAAATAATCTTATCATAGGTTATTAATAATGAAATTATTGGAATGAAAACACTTTATGTAATATGATTACATATGACTAGAACACGATTAATTATGAGTCTCTCATAAATTTTGTTATTAAATGGAGCATTCAATATCAATTAATGATGGTCATATATGAATTAATCTTAATTCTGAGTAATTAATAGACACTCATATTTATGATATTATGTTTTTTGACATATTGAGTAATGACACATATGAATGGCGTCAAAGTCTTGGTATATTGGGAGCATAATAAAATAAATAGCCGTGAATATCAATTTACAATATGAAATCAATTCCTTCATAATGAAGTAGAAGGACAGTTCCTATAAGTATTAATTCAGGGCTTGAATAATAAGAGTGCTCAATTTTATAATTGGATCATAAAATATATTATTCATTAGAGGATCAATGGTACTTATAGAGAAAGATATAATTAAAGATGTCAACGAAAAAATTCATAGCTTTAATTATGAATCGTTTATGGAGGATTAATTCGTATATAGTGACTATATCAATAAACAACACAAATTCCGTGAACGTGATTGTTTTGTAATTTTAAGAGTGCAATTCTAAATTTATAGTAGAGTAATTTAGAATTAATGATTTTGATATATTAATTAAGGTGTTAATTAATTTTTAAAATTATTAGAGCTTAAAATTATAATGTCTATAGTTCCTTTCAACGGCTCCATATGATTAATGTGAATTATATATCATATTGGGTTGTGCTTATTAATTTAGAATTGAGAATTCTAAATATAAATATTAATTTAATTAATTAATATTAAAATTAATATTAATATAAATCTAGTCACTTTTATACAAAAAGAGAGAAGTTTTCTTATACTCCTAATCTCTCCACATCTCTCATTTATTTATTTATTTATAAATAAAAGGAGAAGGAATACGTTTCCTCCGAAACAAAAAAAATAGTTCACATAAAGCAAACAAAATACGTACAACAACACGTAAAGTGGGAGCTCCAGAAAGGGAACTGCCCAGAAAAATTGAGGAAGAGAAAAAAAAAATATGTTCCTCATGAAAAAGAAAGAAAAAGCTACACGTAAAAAAAAAAAAAAAAAAAAAAAAAAAAAAAAAAAAAAAGTTAGAAGAGAAAATGACTGCAGAGAGATATATAATTTCTGCATAATTTTTTATTTTTTATTTTTAAACCGATTTTAGAAACCAACAGCCTTTGCTTCTACATTTTCTACTGTGGTCACATATGTAGTTGTATATGTTATATATCTGCAATTTTTGGCAAATAGTGGATGGACGATTTTGAGGCTTTTCAATCAGCAGTAACTTCAAGCGAATCTTAAACGTCGACTTTAACTCAAGAGCCTCACCGTCGTACTAGATGAGTTCTATAAGAATCTACGTTCAGTTGGTGTTTCAGGTGTTGGAATGGATGACTTCTTTAAGACGATCGAAGCAAGTGCTGAGGAGTACCTGGAAAATTACAAGTAAATCCATGAAATATCTCGCACATATCTCTGTAGATGATTAAATGCCATGGCTAACTTGATGATTAAATAATTGTTTCCAAATTTGTTTGGGTTGTTTCTACAGGGTTGACATCGATAAGAGATGAGAAGAGAAGCTGCGGTTGGAGGAAGAATACAGGAAGGAGAACATGGATAGATTGAGGAAGGATATGGAGAAATCAAGGGGGAAACTGTGTGTTTTGGAACCATTTTTTAAAACGGTTCACGTATTTAGAGAAAAAAAAAAAAAAAAAAAAAAAAAAACAAAACCACATTTGTTTAGTAAATGTTTTAAAAGTAAAAATGAAAATGAAAATAGTGAGAATAATTTTTGTTAAGAAATTAAAAAACAGTTGAAAGTTTTTTTTTCACTTTTCTGTTTTTATTTTTAAGGGTACTTATCAATAATATTATAATATATTAATTAATAATTATAATTAAACACGATTTCATTTTTTTATTATACTCAAAATAATCTCTTAAAAAGTTAACTAAACACAATTTTAGAATTACTCTCAAAATGATTATCAAAACAATCTCATTTTTATTTTTTGTTAAAAATAAAATCATTTTAAAACTAATTCTAAACGCACCAATTTTGACCACCGGGTCAGTGGACAAAGCATAAAAGAGCAAAGCTAAAAGGGACGAGGATCAGGGAGGTGACGATTTTGAGGCACTCAGCGAAGACGAGGATGAAGACAAAGAGGTTGCAAGTTTCTCCTTTCAGTGAAGAAGCTTGTTTTGGTTGGAAGTTGGAATTGTGTAGAACAAGACTCTGCATAAGACTAATTAACAGGTTTAAAGCTATAGAAGATTGTGTTCCTCAATTTTGCCAGGCTTCACACTTTCCCTGTTTCTGTCTCAGTCTTGAAGTTGACTTCTCATTTGCTAAGTAAAGTTAAAGGAATATTTTGGTAATGTTTAGAATTAATTCCATTTTTATTTTTTATATTTTTTAACAAAGAAAAGTGAAAACGTTTTTAAAACGGTATTTAGTTTAATAAAGATAAAAAATAAAAATAAAAATGATCTTTTAAGATACAAACGTGTCTTAAAGTTGACTTCTCATTTGCTAAGCTAAATGGATTTTTTTTTCTTGCATTTATACCCTTTTAAGTATATTCCGATACAGCACTTGATACATGGAGGTTACTCTCAAAAGTCACAAGATGTTTTTTATGCGTTTAAATTGTTGTCTAGAGGATTCTAGACATGCAGTATGGAGTTTTTTGAAGTGCTCTCTCTCTCTCTCTCTCTCTATATATATATATATATATATATATATATATATATTGTGCTGGACCTTTTGAATGGGATATATTTCACTTCCTAGGGTGGAAATGAATGGCCAATCAATGAGCTACAAGCATTGAAATTTAAGAGGCTTTACCACACGTCTTTGAATCCCGTTTTGAAGTGCTCTCTCTCTCTCTCTCTCTCTCTCTCTCTCTCTCTCTCTCTCTCTCTCTCTCTCTCTCTCTCTCTCTCTCTCTCTATATATATATATATATATATATATTGTGCTGGACCTTTTGAATGGGATATATCACTTCCTAGGGTAGGAATGAATGGCCAATCAATGAGCTACAAGCATTGAAATTTAGGAGCCTTTACCACACGTCTTTGAGTCCCATCTTCTCAGAAAGTTCGTCACCCGGCATTAAGTAAGAAGGATGTTTGATTGTATACATTTTTTTATTATATATAAAACTCCTAATTATCAAGATCATCACACTAATATAAATCATAATTTGATCAATAATAAGATATGAAATTGTCCAGAGCGACACTTATATATATATTTTTTAAATATGTATATTTTTTCTTTAAAAAATATATATTTTCACTTAAAATATATACACTTTCTTTTATAGTAAAATATACATTATATACATATTTTAAGAAAAAATATATATTTTTTAAGAAAAAATATACATGTTTTAAATAAAAAATATGCAAGTGCTGTTCTTAAATATACACGGGCTTTGTTTTGCAGTTTTTTTCTCTTACATTTTCCAACTTAAATCTGATTCGGATTTGTAAAAAACTGCTGCATTAGTGCATGGTTGATGATTAGAAACTGCTGCATTAACATGCATTAGTGCTTGGTTAAGTATGGGTTTATGAGCATGAAACTGGAACACGTTTTACAATGTGGACATACCTTGGAGCAGATTCATCCGGATGCGTAGGGCTCTGTAACCTCTGAATTAAATTTCTATTATTTTGAGAATAAATTCAGATTAATTCACAATTACTCCAATTTTGTAACATCCTCTGCAACAGTCTTTATAAGGAGGCCTCCTCAACTATTTGGGTACACACAAAAAATAAAAATAAAAAATTCTAAAACTTTGCTCATCTTCTGCTCTCGTTTATGTTCTTAGAATGTTTTAGGCGTTTTGGTGATTGAGGTGCAGTTAGAGTTTGCTGGAGTGGGTTTTTCGTGCTGAAGATCTACTCGACGTCGTTGTATCTTGAGAAACAGATGCTCACGTGAAACTCAAACACCCGTGGAGTGGGAGAAACTGTTTTAAAAAAACTATGACTGCTACAAACCTCGACGTATTTTTATTCAAAATCCATTTTTTGTTAGATGTTCAATTTAGTTGTAACAATTTATATTTCTTCTAAAATTTTCAATTAATAATATATATATATATATATATATATATATATTATAAATATACTAAAAAGGAGTTGGGCTTTACTGTTCATCAAGACACAATTCACTGTTCTTTCTACAGTGAAATGACATTTTTGCCCTCAATTCACTGCTCCCTCCTTCATCTCGCGCAGGGGCGTTTTGGTCTTTTGTGTGTCGTTTTTTTTTTTTTCCTTTTTTACTCTCCTTTGTAGAAGCTTCTGGGTTTGGATTCCTTTTGTCATTTCACATGGGATATAGCCCTAAGGGCTTATTTCTTCTCTCGATTGTTCCCTTACCAATTTTTCCTCCATTTTTGTTTCTTTTGTTGCCTCTTCTCTCATTCTTCCTTCTCTTACCAGTTTTTTCTTTATTTTTGTTTTCTCTGTTGCATTGATTTTTCCTATTTTGGGTTGGTGATTTTGATGGTGGGTTCGAGTTTGCCTTCTTTCTTCCTTTGCTATTTTCGATTTACTGTTTTTGATTAGGGCTTTTATTCATGTTGAGAGTTTTTTTTTTTTTTTAGGGTTGTGGGTTTTTTCTTTCATTCTTTGATGTTGATTTTGCACTACTTTGATTCAGGGTTTTCAGTATTTTTTTTCTCTGTTGTATTCTTTGCGAAGATAATGTTTTGGATTTCGTATATTTTGTTTCCGATATTTGTTTGAGGGTTTCACAAAACAATAATTTTTGCTGTATTGGTTAATCTGTTGAGTTTTTTTTCTTTTTTTTTTTTTTTTTTTTTTTTTTAAAAGCAATTGTTGATAAATGCTAAATTTTCTATGTGGGCTTAATTTTTTTCATAAACTTATTTGTTTTTGTGCGAATGAATCTATATATGTGTATTATTATCTTTCTGGTGGCTGATTTTTGTAGGTTAATGCCGGATTTTTCTGGGTATTAATAATCTTTGCTATGTTGGTTAATCTATTGGGTTTCTTTTTTCGCAGTGAAAGTAATTGTTGATAAATGCTAAAGTTTCTTTGTGGGCTTAATCTTTTTCATAGCCTTATTTGCTTTTGCACGGATGAATCTATATGTATACATTTGCATCTTTTTGGTGGCCAATTTCGATAGTTAATGCCGGATTTTTTTAGATGTTCTCCGATTCACAGAGGTAATCTTTCGATCCGTTCCCTCTGTTGTCTAAGTTTTGTCCAGATAAGTTTCTGTTGCATTTATTTATATGATAATGTGCAATGGTGATTTGTAATCTGCACCTACTTTGTTCGTACGTGTTATTCCTTTAATGGTTTGTATCATCTTTCTTTTAGAAGCATTAAATGCAATTGTAATATATTTGTTCTTATGTTTTTCTATTGACTTGGTTAAAGTTTGGTTGGTCCACATTTTGTATTCAAGGCAGCATTTACAAGGTTTCAGGTACCATCAATAACTTCTATCTGTAGTTGTTTAATATATACTGCTGATATTGAATGTATTGGTCTGTTGTAATATTGTTAGCATGTGCTGTTTGTTTTTTTATGATTTTTGTTCATATAAATTTTTATTATGTTGTTAATAAATATCAGAAATTTATAGTCCTTAAGAAGGAACCTACCTCATTGTTAATCAATATCGCTAAGATATTGACTTCTTGTTTATTAGTTTCTCATATATGTATGTATTTTATGTATTTTATTGTTGTGAATGTATCGTTTCTATTTGGATTTTGATTTCCTATATTCTTTTTATCTAAAATTTCTTGATTATTCTCTTTATCTTTTTGCTGCGTCTTTTCATGATATTGATTTTTTGGTTATTTACTCTTCGATACTATATATATATATATATATATATGTCTTTATATGACTTATTTTTGTTTTAACTGATGTGATGATGACAATTATTATTAAATTTCACATGTTGAGTTTTATGTAAATTGTCCAAAAATTGCCATGATTATGCTTTCCTCACTTTGATTGTGATTTTGTTTATTTCTTTTTTTTTTTATTTATCTTATGTTTTTGTTATTTATTCTGGTATTATTCAGTTTTTGCTATTTCTATTTCTATTTCATGGAAAACTTATTCACTCATAAATCTTTCTTGGATTCTGATTGACCAATTGTTTGACTAAAAGTTTTTGCAAAAAGATAGTTCTTTTCGGCTAAACAAAAGAAAAAGAAAAAAAAAATCCCTATCTTATTTTAGTTTATTTACAGTTTTAAGTTATATTCTATTTTTTCCCTTGGTTTTCATTCCGTTTGATTATGAGTTGTCACCTTTGTCTGTTTTCCTTTCTAAATTGAATATTTTGTATTTTCTTATATCTTCCCAATTCAGAGCTCTTCGGATTCTCTCTCTAAACAGTGATTTGCACTTCTCAAATTGCGATTTTACTGTTCTAGATCTTCATTTTGGTTTTCGTTTTTGGTATTTTCATGGCTTTGTGCTTTTGTAGATTGAGTTTGGTTAGTTTATGTTCAAATTTTTTCATAGAATAAGATTGCTTTGACTGGTTTGGTATGGATTTGAAACGAAATTTTCTGGTTTGGTGAAAAAATTTCAGGTAGTGAAATGGCACACAAGAAGATCAGAGAGTATGATTCAAAGAGATTGTTGAATGAGCATTTCAAGAGGCTTTCTGGCCATGAATTGCCAATCAAATCCACTCAAGTTAGTATTCAATTTTTTTTATCTCTTTTTTTTCGAGATTTTGTTCTTGTTTAACTTATTGATCTCGAATGTTAAGCCTCTTTTAGCTTTTTGGCTTTTAATATTTCTGTTTTAAGTATTTGAGTCAAAATCTATTCCTCCATATAATATGTCTTCTTATCCCATCTCTTTTTGCTCTTTTAAGTCCTCTATTTGGAGCACATCATTTTCTTTTTTCTCCCCTCTTTACCTGTGCCATTTATTTCCCTATTTCTTTTTGCTTTGCTTTACAAAGGTTTTTGGGTTTTCCCCTTGGCCTATGATTTCCCTATATGCTTTTGTTCCATATGCTTTCGTTTTTTCAATTGTTTTTAGCCTCAATCTTCCAAATGTCCTTGACCCAAATGGAATCAGAGTATTAATTGGCTATGTGATGCTTTGAATGTACCTGCTTCTTCTATTTTACTTGGATAAAAGGCAGACCCATTATGCACTATTAACACAGGCGCCATCTACTATTCATTGTGTGGCCAGTTTCTGCTAGCCCCATTGTCCTTTTAATCTTGCTGTTTTTCTCCTCTTTTAATTCACCAGGTAGTTTTTAGACATATTTATATACTTTACTTCGACCCTTTATTTTGTGTCACACATGTCATAATCTGCATGGCAAATATAATATATGACTAATTTTTGTGCCTTTATGCAGTTGCCGCTGATAGGTAGCCATAAATGGCCATAAAAGTACAAGTCAATTGATTTATCATGCATTTACTTACAACAGTTAATATCTGAGCCACAATTAGTATGTAAAAGCATTATCAGATTCATAATTTATCAACCTCCTCCCATTGAATCTTTCTTATTACTTATTTGTTCACTTGCATCTCACCATTAGTTTGTGTTTGAGCTTTCCTCTTTATGAAATTGACATAATCAGCTTTTATTATGAGAAATTTTATATCTACCTGTTTATAAATGGACCAGATAGTTAAAGACGTGCGAATACAAACATAAATTGGTCACTTTATCTATTATTTATTCATAAGTTTAATTCATGTACTACTTCTACCTTATTGATTTGCTCTGTACATAATGATATTTAATATTGTGAATTATGAATTTCTCATATGCTAAATATGTGGTTATTGTAAATATTGTTATATTACTTACAATAAATTATAGACACAAATATCGAATTTTGTAAATCTCTTGTCATAAAATTATTGATGTAATTATTTATTGTTCGTTTTAATATGTTCTAAATATATGTTCCAATTATGACAAAATGTCATTTAAGTGCAGTTAATTTAAATAGTTGCTTTATTTATGACAAAAATTATCAATTTTTACTCATTCAAGTTTAGAATTTGAGTTTTGCTACAGTAAAAAGTTCTCACAAATAATTACATCTAATTTTTTTACTACAGTAAAAAGCTCTCACATAAAATTAAATCTCAACTCAAATTAAAAATTCGAATCAGCGAACTAAACGGGTCTAAAATTATCTTTCACTGTAATGCGTGCAAATGCGCGCGTAAGCTGCTAGTATATATTCTAACAGACGCACCCCGCTCCGCTAGCCCAGTAATTATGAGTAATATGCTTTGACTGTAGTATACTGTACAAGACACGGCTGCCTCTCGTACTATGATTTAACAATTTGTCTTAGAGGTGCATTTTAAGTTCTGTTATAGTTTCCATTTTAGTTCATGGCATCATGTTCAGAACATGTTGTATATGTTATATATCTGCAATTTTTGGCATACAGTGGATGGAAGATTTTGAGGCCTTTCAAGCAACAGTATCTTCAAACAAAATTTTAAACAATCTTATTTTTACTTTTTATTGTGGATAAAATTATTTTAAAATTAATTTTAAATGCGGTGATTTTAAACACCGGATTGATGGCCAAAGCAGAAAAGAGAAAAGCTAAAATGGACGAGGATGAGGAAGGTGACGATTTAGAGACACTCAGCGAAGACGAGGATGGAGATGAAGAGGTTGCAAGTTTCTCCTTTCTGTGAAGAAGCTTGTTTTGGTTGGTGGTTGGAATTGTGTGGAACAAGACTGTGCATAAAACTAATTAACAGGTTTAAAGCTATAGAAGATTGTGTTACTTAATCTGCCAGGCTTCACACTTTCTTCAGTCTATATCCTTGGCTGTTTCAGATACAAACGTGTCTTGAAGTTGACTTCTCATTTGCTAAGTAAAGTTAAAGGGATATTTTAGTCTGTGTTTAGAATTGATTTTATTTTTATTTTTTATATTTTTTGGAAAAAAAAATGAAAACGATTATAAAACAGTGTTTAGTGTAAGAAAAACAAAAAATGAAAATAAAAATGATTTTTTAGTTTAGTGTAAAATGAGAGAAAAATAAAAAATGACTTTTAATCGTTTTTTATTTTTTATTTTTATTTTCTCATCTTTCAAGTAAAAAAAGAGAGATTAATAAAATTTTTCATACTAAAAATAATCTTTTAATAAAATTACTAAACATATTTTTAAAAATGATTATGGTTAGAGATTAAAACGTTTTTATTTTTATTTTTATAAAAAAGACAACCATTTTAAAATAAGCTTTGAACCTGCACTTTATATACATTGACTTTCCCTGTTTCTATATATATATATATACACACACATATATACTGTACGGGACCTTTTGAATGAGATATTTCATTTTCCAGGTGGGAATGAATGGCCAATCAATGGGCTACAGGCATTGAAATTTAAGAGGCTTTACCACACGTCTTTAAAGGGAGAAAGAGGAAAATAGGCTAAAATTTGAGATGAATTAAAATTAATAGGCCAATAATTTACATAAGTTAATAAATAGGCTAAATTATTATTTTCGTCTATAACTTGTCTGGTTATGAACCATAACTTGACAAGTTATTATTCATAATTGTCTATAACTTGTCCGGTTATGAACCATAACTTGACAAATTTATCCATAACTTATCTGGTTATGAACCATAACTTGACAAGTTATGGCCTATTAATTTCTATAACTAAAAATTGGCCTATTTCCTTTCTTAAGCTTTTCATATTGGCCTATTTTCTACTATTTCCCGTCTTTAAATCCTGTCTTCTCGAAAGTTCATCACCCAGCATTAAGTAAGAAGGATGCATGATTGTATATATTTTTTATTATATATAAAACTCCTAGTTATCACGATCATCACGCGAATATGTAAAATCATAATTTGATCGATAATAATATATCGAATTGTCTCAACTAAAATGGTACTTGTATATTTTTTTAAAATATGTATATATATTTTTTAAAATAAATATATTTCTACTTAAAATATATATATTTTTTTTATGATAAAATATATAATATATACATATTTAAAAAAAATACACATTTTTTAAAAAAATATACATATTAGTACCGGTCCAGTCCGGTACCGGACTGGAGACTTGGGCATAATATATATAACATTGCTCTGTTATTTTTTTTTTTATTGATTTTTTCGGTAGAATTTATGACAACTTTATTGCTTCATTACTAGCGAGGTAACTATATGACAATGGGTCAAAATTCGAATGAGTTTAAGGAGCTATTTTTTTATTGTTAGACGGAAATAATGAAGCAAATTATAATATTTTTCTACTTTGTTGATGGATTGGAAAAAAATTGTGGAATTGAAGCAAAGTAGGTTTTATAAAATTTCCAAAAAACCAAGATTTTTAACTCAATGCTATAAATATATATATATATATATAATGATTCACTGAAATATATAAACCTTTGTTCGTTTTACTGATTCAAGTTTAAAATTTAAATTTTACTATAGTAAAAAGTTGTCAGAAATAGTCAAATTTTTTTACTACAATAAAAAGCTCTCACATAAAATTACATTTCAACTTAAATTAAAAACTCAAATCAGTGAACTAAACATGTCCTAAAATACACATGGATAATAAAATTCTAGATTGTTCTAATTACTTTACCTCTAACACCATCTTTACCTTCCTTGCTACATGGTCTCGCTCCATAAACAGAAATGTGTGCGGGCAAACTTTATAGGTTAAGATCTTACCAACAACCGAAAGGACCAAATTTTACTTCCTCCTTAATCAAACCACTGATGGGTGTCTGCCATTTAGGAGAGAGTCTGGAATTCTCCTCTTGAATGGTAGAAGTAGTGTAAAAAGCATTTTGAGCCCCAACAAGCTCTTTCTAAGTTTGCTCTTAATCAAAGCATTTTGAATGACAAGTAGTGTAAAATAATAATAATAATAATAATTTAATTTCCATTACAAAGAAAATTTTTTAAGTGTGTTTTTCAGGGATTTAAAAAGTCATCTTGCGAATAAGTGTTTCTCTCAAAATCATTTTGCAAAACCCTTCCTTGCCACCTGAAAGTAGGTTTCCAACAAAATTAATATATTAATTTAAGATTATTAAATACATGTATTCAAAATAAATATAAATGTAACTAAATACGATTTTATTTTTTTTATTATACTCCAAAGTCATGTCAATCTCTTGAAAGATTACTAAACATAATTTTAGAATCGATTGTAAAATGATTTTTAAAACAATCTCATTCTCAATTTTATACCAAAAACAAAACTATTTTAAAAATACTACCAAACAGGCCATTCGTTTTTCACTTTAACAGAGAGAAATTGTGATTATTACTGTAGAATATTAATGGAATTCATTTAAATTTTAATTGTTTTGCGGATCCCACGGTAAATAAAAATTGTTCACATCCTCATATGTCAAAGCCAAGTGGGCAGACACGTGGAGGCCACATCAAATGGTACCTCTAACCACCAAACGTGGCAGCTGATTTGGCACTGAGGTGGATAGATAAGGTGGCTGTTTATTTGACTTTTTTTGTGGGGACTTTAATTCCAATTTTCAATTTTAATTTTAGTATAATTAAAAGTTTCTACAAAAAATCGCATTTGATTTTTTTATTATAGTTAAAAACTCTCATATAAAATCAAATTTTAACTTGAATTGAAAATTTAAATCGGTGAATTAAAAACCCGTTTAGTTCGTTGATTCGAATTTTTAATTTGAGTTAACATGTGACTTTATATGAGAGATTCTTACTGTAAAAAAAAAATTAAATGTGACTATTTTTAAAAAAAATTTATTATAATAAAACTTAAAATTTAAATTTAAATCTATAAAATAAACAAAACTTAAGTATTTTAAAAGTTGATTGTTTTCCTATTAAAAAAAAGCTAATCAAGGACCCACCATCTATGATCATATCTAACCCTCTTTCTCTTTCTTCTATGTCCTAACCCACCATCTACGTATCATCAACTGACTACTGACTTCTCTCTACTGTCCATGACATTTCCAGAAAATTGTTTACCACTTATCTTGAAGTTGTAATGACTGAGAAAATTTCAGAGCTTAAATAATATAATTCATGTATTTTTAAGCCAAGGATTTTTCTAAAAAATATTATGTGACTGAAGGATTTATGGAATCAATATCTGTGTTCCTAAATTCTATAACAGATTTCATGTTAAGTTCATGTTTCGATCAAATAAATTTGATCGATAAATTCTTGCCGTATTTTAAGGCGTAATAATTTTCAATACAAGTATAGTTTGAGAATCTTAATTTCAAAAATCTCTAACCACAGCACGATGTTAGCAGCGTATAAAAAAAACACACGGACATTTTAAAAGAGGAAAAAGATCCTTAATTGCCGACGAGCTTAGGTTAAAGTCACAAGATAAATACCTATAGCGAAGGGGTACAATGTGAGCTCGGGAGTTGACACCGTCGAAACAACGTCATTCCCGAGATAGAATCTTTGAGAAGTTAGATTTAGAATTTGTTCGGTCTAGAATTAATTTCAAGACTTGAAACAATTTGAAATATTACGCGAGTAAGAATATAAAACAATATTGAATTATTCAGAAATTAATGTTGGACTGTAAGTAGTAGATTAAATTACGTGAACTAAATTAATTACCTCTAATCAGTATAAATTTAATCTGTTTAGAAGAAATAATTGAGGATAAGATCAGGCATGTAATCTTGCCTTAATCAGATACTTTATATAGTGAAATTTTTAGGGTTCTTGCCATTTTCTCTCTTTTATTCCCGCTCACTCTCTCTCTCTTCTCTCACGTTCTCTCACAAAACCATCAATGGCCAAATACTCAAGTTGAGATTCTGACCTCCATTTTTGACACTGCTGGTGTCAATAGAAAGATCTCGACGAGCTGAGTTTAATGACATGCGGCACGACCTCTAACTCCGCCGGAATCAGCCACAATCGCCAGCGAAAGTTCTGAAATTACCCTTTTCTTCCCGTCGTGATATCTCCGCCATCCGACCTCCGATTGAGATGATTTCAGTCCCTATGGACTCAGTGCAGCGAGACGAAGAAAACACATCCATTTTCAAAGCTCAATGATGGTTGGAGCACCGCCATCTATGGTGGCCGGAATCGCCTCCGCCGCCGCCGTTGTTTCTCTCTCTCCAGGCCGTCGTGGATGCCACCGCCCCCACCAATCGACTCAGAAGCCGATGTCTAGTAGATCCCGACCAGCAGCCACCGTCACCGTCGCAGTTTGGCCGGAAAACGGAGCCACTACCATCGTTCGTGGAGGAAAGAGGTGGTTCCGACGATCTAACCGTTGGATCGTCGTAACTTTGGTGTCACAACACTCAGAAGGAAGCGGATAAAAAAACCCCTCAACCAATTTTAATAATTGATGGCCGGAATATTGAGATTTGGATCGCCGGATTTTACCTACGTTGTCGGTCCCAATAGGTATTGTTACAGGCCGAATGGTGTGAAATTGACCACACCAATAGACTCATAAGGGTCAAGTTTAGGGGGCTAGGATCCAAGCCCGCCGCGGAAAAACTCTCCGGGAGCCTCCGCCGCCATACGCCGCCGCCGCCATATTCCGGTGAGGTGTCGTTTCTCAGGCTATCGACCTCCGTTTGATGATCCGAGACCATATCCTGACTCGTTTTGACGTGCTGAACGCAATGGTGACGTCTGTTCAACCAAATTCAATTCTGATAAGAATGGCTGGTACTGGTTGCACGCGGGTCGAGGTAGTTCAAACTAAACAAGTGAAGATCAGAATCGAGTGTGTAAAGCTACGATGTTCCTCAAGGATCATTCATAGTGCTTGCAGCTTTTCCCAGAATTAGTTTTGAGGAATACGCAGGAGGACACGACAAGCGAGATACTATCAGAACTGCTAAGCTCAGAATCCAGGCAAGTACAAACCTTGCTTATGGTTTAATTAAGATAGTCATATAAGGCGTATGATTTTCACGAAAGGCGTTAATTATGAGATTCGCGAATCAGGTTTATGTTTATGATAAACGTCGTATATAGTTTTCCAATAAAACTTAACGATTTTCAAATAAGCATGTAAGCGAAAATCGTAAAGAAACGATATGCTAGACCCTTAATTTTATGACGGTAAATATAGACCTCAACACTATTATGAGCTCGTCAAGTGAGGTAAAGTAAAGTTTATTAAAAGTGTATTATGGATGATAATTTAATTAATTATTAAAACTAATTAATTAAATTATCTAAGACTTAGAATATGGTTAAGGAAGTTAATTAATTACTAAGATTAATTAACTAACTTATGTAGACTTAGTATATGAATAAGAGGGTTAATTAATTACCAAAATTAGTTAACTAAATTATTAGACTTATTATAAGGATAAGATAATTAATGAATTATCAATTTAGCACAAATTTGTAATGGCAATTAAGGAAAATAAAATTTTGAGGATTTAATAAATTGATCCTTATAGTGAATTATCCTTCAGTAAAGGAAAGGAATACATGCCTTAAGTAAAGGGCTAGATTTCCTTCATAAGTTGCTAAAATAGAATAGCAAACGACAGATAATCTCACACTCTCAGTGGGGGTTTATTTTCAGAAGTAAGCAAGTAAGAGAATAGGCTGTTTGGCGAAAAGTGGATTCCAGCTCTGTAAATCAGGTAAGTAGGAATCTCGCCTACAGTATGAATAGATTTTAAAGAAAAAAATTTACACATGTTATATATACATGTTCATGCTTTAAGTATTGTATGCGATGCCATGTCATGCTGCATACACCTTAATAAGTCAAGAGGAATTTATAAGAATAATCTCAGTTGAGTGCCGTACCAGCCTTTGACCTAAGGGAGGTAATTCCAGCTCCACAAGGGAGAAAAGAAAAAAAAAAGAACGTCCTCCAACTTAAGGGAGGCATTCAAGTTATTATCACGGTATCGTGGGGGACCTTGCAAACCCTCACGTCCCGATGATTGTGCGCAAGTGGTATGCAAGCACTCGGGCCCATAAGAAAGAAAATATAAGAAAGAAAATATAAGAAAGATAAGATAAGATAATAAGACTATGATAAAACATCATAATCAAGCATAATCAGCTCATGCCTATTTATTCATGTGTACTTACAGTTATTTTGTGAGATATAGTTCCTACTTGCTGAGCGAAAGCTCAATCAGATAAGTTCATGCTGTAGGTAAGAAACCTATCAGCAATTCTTGAAGGGCAATGGTGAGCAGCGGACGAATGGTGGAGATGAGAATGGATACCGCTTACGCAGTTATTTTCCGCAGCAAGTTTAAGAAAAATCATGTATATGTCTATATGATTCAAAGGTTTTAAGTATGTATGCTTAAAAAATATACGTACGTATGTATTTTAAGAAAACCAAGGTTGTAGCTAACAACCCTAGTTTTGAGTATTTAAGTTTTAGAACGTTGCAATAGTTCATGCAACAAATAAACGAATTTTAAACATAACGGTTTAAATGATTGATTTTGAAAGGACTTTAAAATGTAATTGAATTTAATATTTCCCACAAAATTCGTTTTAAGGTCAAATTAGATGGCCCGAACGTATTGGCTAGTTTTAGAAAGGCTTTTAAAGAGTATGTGAAACAAGAGTTCAAATGTCACTCAGTTCGAAAGATATTTTTAGAAGGTTTTATCTTAACTAAAATTAAGAAAAGCTTTAAGTAATTTAGTGATTCATTCTTTTGAAATTATTGTTACGAATTATGAATGTATTCCTTCTTAAGTTTTAAAAAAAAAAATGTTTCGCAAATTTTAAAAAACCCCAGTAAGTACAAGTTAAAAAGTTAGTTACAGTGACGGCCTCAAAGGAGGGTCGTCACAGAAGTTGTATTTTTCTAAACATTATTCATCTTCCTTTCAAAAATAAGAAAACCCTTCTCTCTTTTGTTCCCAAAGATATCTGCCTGGTGCAGCCTATGACTATGACTAATGCCTATTGCTGAAGAACCCAAAAGAGAAAGGGCAAGAGGAGAGATTTTTTTTTCAATACAGTAATAAAAATAAAAAAATACTAGAGAAAATAAAAATACTACTAATAATAAAAATAATAATTTAAAGATGCACACGTACCTTTCTTCCTCTTCTTCTTTTGACTTAGATGGCCCTCTTCTTCTTCTTCTTTCCACCTTCCAAGAAACTGCTAAACCACTTAGTCATGGAGTTTTACCTTTAAACAATATTCATCTTTCTTTCTTTCTTTCACAACAATTTTCCTCCCAATGATAGGACTATTGTTGCTTCCTCCCAATGGTAATTTAAAGATGTGCACCTACCTCTCTTTTTCTTCTTCTTTCTGCCTTCCAGGAAATTGCTAAACCACAATAGTTTCTAACTCTCTGTTGCTTTAATTAATTATTTATTCATTTCTCTTTCTAACAACTCTATTTATAGCTACTATGTCCGAGTCTGAGGTCTTGAAGTTGAGATCTGTTTGTGAACTTCTCTATCCACGTTCGTTATATTGTTATCTTTCTCCTCCATAACCGAGTTTAGTTTCGTCGAAAAAGCTTTCTGGGTAAGCTCTTTTTCGCTTTGAATTCATTTACTATGTTGCTCTGTTTTGTTTTCACATTTATTTCTTGTCTAGAACACCGTAATCTTTTGTTTTCGTTTCTCTATAGGAGTTTGGATTTTGATAGAAGATACCAAGGTATGTCCTGATTTTTTCGGTTTGTTTTTGTTGCGTGATAATTATGCTCGCAAGTGCACGTGTCGCTACAAGTAATAAAGTGTACACAAGTACGGATATCGATCCCATAAGGAATGAATCACCAAAGTATATGTCGTGAGTTGCATATTCACAAAATAATAAGAAATACTTTCGGCAAATTTTAATAAGATGATGTGATTGAAATGAATGTGAATGCAATGAAATCTGATGGCTAAATGTAACAAGAATGTAATGATGAGATGTGGATTAATGGTAGAAATGAGCTAGGCCTGCTAACTTCCCCTCTACTGCAAGTCTGACTAGAATGTTACCAAGAATGCTGCAACATTTTACTATCCTGTCAACAGAAACTCGTTGATGCATAAAGTTCTTCCGAATTAATTATGGCTGTGGTCCTTTAAGCTATTTCCAGCACATTCCTGTGTGGATCCAACTCTAGGACTGCAGATTTGAGCTTGGGTTTCATTAGATTGTGCTAGGTGAATAATATATTCCTATACTATCCACTAATCAACTACTCAGCAAGCATATTGAACAAGCATCATTCATGTTAATCCGATTAAAACTAACCCTTCAAGTATTAATCTTAATCTTGTATCCTAAAGTTGATGGCCAGTCAAGAATAGAAATAGAATTTAGCTCACATGAATGAACAGGAATAGTAGATTAATAGCATTCTCAAAAACCACTTGTCATTCTTACAATATTGGTTCCATTAGCAAACCTAGCTACAGCAACTTAGTTCATAATGGTAATTACAAGATCCAAAGCTTCAATACAATCCATAGTTAAAATCAGGAGTTAAATGACAAAGATAATTAAGCTAACAGAAGAAGAGCAAGTTCGGCTGGATCTGGATTCCTCTGTGGCCAGCCAAGAATGTTCTTCAACTCCAGCTCTCTCTCTCTCTGCGTTGTATAATCCTTCTAGGCTGAGATTCACGTGTTGTTCTGCTTTCTTAAGCTCTCTCCCAAAGCTTTTTCCTCTCTGGAATGTCTCTTTTTTTTGTGTTTTCTGGTATATCGGTATTCTAGCTGTTGTGTACTCCTTTATGAGCAACTGTTTTCTTTTTATATCTCTGCCCAATTCTCTCTCTTCCTCTTTTTCTCCCCCCCTGGCGGCTGCCCAATTGTCCTGAGAGAATTATTCCCTTCTAGGGCAACACTGTTGGGAATGGTGTCCTAGAAGCATGAGATGTAATAGGACATTTATTATTTATTTAATAAAAGAGTTTATTCATTATTTTATGTGCATATATTTATGAATATTTTATGAATATCAATGAAAATTCAATGATTATTTATGTAACCTTAAACATTGTATATAAGTGTTATATATGAGAGGATAATGTTTAAGGATAATAATCAAAAAGCAATGTTCATAATGAATTTAATTAAAGTTTGGAATCTTTAATTAAAACATTATTAATACATGTCATTCCCATTTAGAATGGAACAGTGTTATCCGTGACCGTTAATATGGTGAGATATTGGATGAGTGTATTTCGCATAAATGAGATTATGTGGAACAAGGACACGACACAAATATGAATTTCTAATAATTTCCGTTAAGTATAAAATTCTAATTGAGTCTATCGATGGTCATATATAGAATGATCTTAATCCCGAGTTCTTAACAGACTCCTATTTATGGATTTGTGTCTTTTGATTTACTTCGGCACGGATTCCGAGACCCCGAATCCTATTCCTTGTATTTTGGAGACATGATGAAGTAGGTAGCTGGGAATGTTATTATACGAGATGGAATCCATTCCTTCTTGAGAAAAAAGTAGATGAATAATTCTCTTGAGGCTTGATTCGGTACTTGGACCAGTAGGAGCTCTGATTCATGAATGTGTTTTATGAATCACTGTCCATTAGAGAATCAATGGTACTCAAGGATAAAGATATAATTAGAGAGGTTAACGGATTCTACCTGGCTCTAATTATGAATTATTTATGGAGGATTGATCTATATGCAATGACTATATCAAATGGATACTTCACAGTTTAGAAGTAATTTATATCTATAATTTCGAGAGTGCAATTCCAAGTTTATAGTGGAGTAACTATTGAAATTAATAGAATTAATTAATTAATTAAAGTGTTTAATTGATTATTAATTCTATTGGAGCTCGGGACTATAGGTCCATTAGTCCCTGCGTCGTCCTAGTAATTCTACCGCACACGAGAGGGACAAAATGGGAATTTTAGAATTACGGAATTCTAAAATTAAACACTCGAAATAATTAATTGAGAATTAATTATTATTTAAATAATGTGATTATTTAAATTTGAATTTGAACACATCTAGATTTATCCATTTAAACTTATTTGATAAGTTGTTCAATTTAGAATTCAAATTAATTTAAGTTTGACTTAAATTCGAATTTGAATCAGAATTAAAATTGGACTACTGGATAAAGGATAAAATATCTTCCTTCCTTATCTATAATAGGCGCCACATATAGGGATAAACCCTACTAGTGTGGCTGGCCACCTTAAGGATAAGGGGAAGGGATTTTTTGTTCCAAATTCAAATAGGAGATAATTAACAAGCTTTATCTTAGAGATAGAGATTGGATTCCTTAGAAGTTTGACTTCTACTCTCTAAATACTATTTTTGAGACAATTTTCGGAATGTTTTTTTGCCCTAATTTTAGAGGTGGCCAAAATTTCTCTATAGAAATTTTTGAAGTAATTTTTCAGCCCTAATAGGATTAGTGGCCGAAATTCTCAAGTAGAGAGGAAGGAAAAATGTTTTTTCTCCAAAAATTCCACATCGTGCATGCGTTGGTGTTTGTGGAAATTCGAGTGTTTATAGTAACCCGTTTTGTCTCATGTGTGCCCACACTCACGTCTTCGTGGATTCTAGGAATTGACGTGGAAGACATTGGTTTTCTAAACACAAAGCTTTGGAGCAAGGATTGTTCGAGGTCAAAGAACTCAAGTTATCAACCGAGTCGGCCTCCGTGTATTTTTCCCGAATTGAGTTCTTAATAAATGAATTAATGAGATTAATTTATTCGTGTATAAATTAATATAATCTATAGAGTATATCAAAGGTTTTATGAAAATTTTTGTTATACACGATCCGCCTTTTCCGCTGCGCTTCCGCATCCGAATTCGATTCGGGAACCAACAATTGGTATCGAGCGGTCTATAGACTATATTAATTTATGCTCCGATTATTTGATAATCAATATTAAATATGTGATATTTAATTATGTATGTATGTGATGGGTAGGCACTTGCATTTATGGATGTTTATATTTGATTCATGATGATGAATGTATGGATGATGGATTTGGTCGTTAATTATATGGTTCCATGGATCGCATTAAATTCGCTCAAATTAAATTATTTGTAATTTAATTCGGGATTAGAATTATTGTAATTCTAGGTTTTGGGTAGAATTAGGGTTTTGATTTTGAATCAAAAGGAGGCCTTGAAGATCAAGTTTGAAGTTTTTGAGATGCCCAGAACCGCCCAGAAAATTCCGAAACGTGGCCCAGGCGTGTCCAGACGCTGCCCAAAGCCGCCAGCCGCGACCCACACGCCCAGGGCCAAGGGGCCTGTGCCGCCCCCAGTCCGCGCCCAACAGCGGCTGGCGGCCCAGGTTTGGGATTTGATCCCGAACGGGCCCGAAGGTTTCCAAAACCCTCGTAAAGCGTGCCAATGGGCCCGGAAGAGTTCTGGACCCCAAAGAAGGTGAAATCCGACCCAAAGACAAAGAACGAAGCCAAAGAATGAAGAGTTCAAGAATCGAAGACCCGTTGATGTAATGGAAGAAAATAATTATTGTAATTATTTATTTATTCGATTTTGGTTGTAATTTATATTTTTCATGGGACCCGGTCAAATCCATCTCAATAGTTGATTGCATATATTTATATTTTATGTTGATAATTATATATTATATATGTCCATGCACATAACATGCCATATAGATATAATGTGCCTACTCATATGTTTTTTATAACATGCCATGCATACATGCGCATTCGTTATTGTTTATTTTATTTATTATAAAAGTGTTTTAGAAAAATAAAATAAAATAAAAACTATGCGCTGAAAATCGATTTAATATGATTAAATTGATTTAAGTTGCAAAATTGATTTGCAAAATAATGTTATAGGTGAAATTAAATTTAAGAGTTAAATTTTAGAATTTCACATATCCGAAAAATAAATTGTTTATTTTTCGATTTGAAAATCATGAGATGTTTTTCAAACAAAATACATATTTGCAAAATAATGAGTGGGAGAGGGTTGTATGACAATACGACCCACTGGTCTCTATCATTAGTTCAACACCGTGAGATTTGAAAGGGGCTTCGCGGTGGCACCGATTCCGCACTCCCTACAGAAAGTGTTCTTTCGGATCAATAACAAGGTTGACTTCCTTGCGATAGGATTCAAGGATGTATTTCCGGTTTGACCTACCCTACGGCGGCACTCCGGAGTTAAGTCTGTAGAATCTAAAATGATGGATTACACTCATAAAAGTATAATCAAATTGTTGATTACATATTTGACCAAAATAACGGTAGTTAATAAATATGAAAATATGAGATATTTTGATTATATTTATTAATTGAGAAGGTCTCGGTTCAATTTGCGATATTTTGACCTACCCTACGGCGGCACTATATTCGTGGTAAATTGGATTATCGTTGGCGCCTAAAATTAAAACATGATTTATGTATTTTTCATGTGCATCATGCATCATATTTAATTGTGCCTAAATTCACATGTTTTGATATTCATGCACATAAATTGATTAGATGAATATTCTGCTTATTTCCAACAATGTGTCAAATCCTATAATCTCACTATACAAAACTGAAACACTGACTAGAGATAAACTATGCGAAGTGGTAAAGTGACATAAACAACTTACATTCATGTGATGAATAGAAGTTTGTCCCAAATGGAGGATTGTCCTCCTGTCCTTAACGAAAACATAGTAGCTAACTGTTAGCTAAGATTGTGTGTGGTAATTCACAAGAAGTATGAAGGCATGGAGACAACTTATGAGATAATGCAGTCATCAGATACCATATCTGAAAATCCATAAAACAAAAGGGTTGGCTAAATACTGTAAGGGCCTAAGTAAAAGACAAAAGGAAAGTCATTTCCAATAAAATAAAGGAAAAGGAATCAAGCAAATACGATTTGCTAGTTCTAGAAACACGTTTAGTAAAAAGGGTAATTCCTTATTCCTGGATAGTAGATTCGGGAGTTGCTACTCATGTTTGTTTTCTTTATTAAGCCTTAGTTCTTACAAAGAAATTGTTTCACCGAAATAAAGAAAGGAACTCAAGCAAATATGATTTGCTAGTTCTTAAAACATGTTTAGTAAAAATGATGATTCCTTATCCTGAATAGTTGATTCAGGAATAACTAATCATGTTTGTTTTCTTTATTAAGTTTTAGCGCTTAAATGGAAATTGTTTCCACCTCAACAAAGAAAATGAATCAAAGTAAATAAGATTTACTAATTCTAAAAACATCTTTAGTGGAGGGTGATTCCTCATCCTGGATAGTTGATTCGGGAGCAACTAATCATGTTTTGGTTTTCTTTGCAAAATATTAGTTCTTACGAAGAACTTGCCATCAGGGACTATGCAATGAAAGTGGGAATACCGTGAGGATATTGGCAAAAGGTAGTGGGAGAAGTTAGACTTCAATTTGGGAAATACCTTGTTGTGAACAATGTTTATTTCCCTCCAAGCATAAACAGAAATTTGATTTCTAATTCCAAATTATTTGAACAATTGCTTTTAAATAAAAATCTAGTCCACATCTTTCGGAATGGTTCCGATATATGTTCTGGATATTTAGAAAATGGTTTATACCGTTTAAACCGATGCCTGGCTCACTGCAAAATATTGAAAAGCTCAAAAGTTGTCAAACTTAAGAATAATGAGCAAAGGATCTCTCACGATAAATAACACATATATGTGGCATCTTAGACTTGGTCATATTAGCCTAAACACGATTTAAAGACTGGTAAAGGATAGTCCTTTACGCGAACTAAAAGTTAGTGAGCATCCAGCCTATGAACCTTGTCTGGGAGGCAAAATGACCACGGGCCTTCCATGACGAAAGGAGAAAGAGCCACATAACCTCTTCAGCTAATACATTCGGATGTATGTGGACCGTTAAACGTCCAAGACAAAGGAGGTTACGAATATTTCATCATTTTCATTGATGATTATTCAAGATATGGTTATGTTTACCTAATGCAATGGAAATCAAACTTTTTAGAAAGTTTAGAGAATTCCGAGCGAAGTTGAAAAAGTTAGGTAAACCAATCAAGACACTTCAATTAGATTGAGGGATGAATACCGGACTAAGAGTTTCGAGATTTCTTGATTGGAGAAAGTGTGGTATCCCAATTGACTATACCGGTACACCACAAAGATAATGGTGTAGCCGAAATGAGAAATCAGACTTTGCTCGACATGATAAGATCAATGTTGAGTTATTCTTCACTTCCTACTTCGTTCCGGGATTATGCCCTACGAACCACCATGTATATTTTGAATCTAGTACCATCTAAGTCTATACCAAAGACACCCCTAGAGTTGTGGAATGGTCGAAAGTCAGTTTTGAAGCGTATTCACATATGGGGGTGTCCGGCTCATGTGATGAAACAATAGACTGGGAAGTTGGAACTAAGATCGTAAATATACATGTTTGTGGGATATGCAATGGGGACAAAAGAATGATTATTTTATATAGTCATAAGAATCAAAGGTAATTGTATGACAAATGCCACGTTTCTAGAGCATGACTATATGATAGTTTTCAAGCCTAGAAGCTAAAAGTTTCTCGAAAAGTTACTTTCCAATAAGATTGGACCACAACCGACAAGAGTTGTTGGAATGCTAAGAATGATCACGATTCCTAATCAAACTCTAGTGGCACCTCGTTGTAGTGGGAGGGTAAGCAAGTTACCTAACCGGTATACTGAGGAAACCCATATCGTCACTGTTGATGATGGTAAGGAGGATCCGTTGACCTTTAAGGCTACGATGGATAATTTGATAAGGAAAAGTGGCAAGCATCTATGAAACTCGAGCTAGAGTCCATGTACTCTAACTCAGTCTGGAAACTTGTAGATCTACCCGAAAGGGTAAAACGGACTGGATGCAAGTGGATCTTCAAGAGAATAAGATAAGCGGATGGAAAAGTAGAGACTTATAAAGTAAGGCTAGTGGTTAAGGGTTACACCCATAAAGAGGGAGTTGACTATGAGGAAACTCTCTCACCGGAGGCCATGCTTAAGTCCATCCAAATACTCTTAGCCATAACAACATATTTTGAATATGAGATATGACAGATGGATGTCAAGACAGCTTTTCTGAATGGCTATCTTGAGGGAACCATCTATATCGATCAGCCAAAGGGTTACATAGTGAAAGGCCTAGAGCAGAAAGTCTGCAAACTGTAGAGATCCATTTATGGATTGAAGCAAACTTCTAGATCATGGAATATCAGGTTTGATGAGGCTATTAAAGTCTTATGGATTTGATCAAAACTAAGATATTTCAAATGAAAGAAAAGAAGATGTTCTTATTCTTTACAAGCCCGAATAGATGATATTCAGTTGGAGTAGTTAGTTGTTATCAGTTGAACTCAAGATTTGATCATTGAGTGGTCGTGTAGTGTATCCTTAAGTATATAAGGAAAATAAAGAAACTATAAGATAGTTTAGTCAGTGAAAGAGTTGTCTTTCACTGGATACATAGACTTTGACTATGAGTCATACGTGGATTTTGAGAGTCAACATCAAAGTCTGTGTTCACACTAGGTGAAGGAGTCATGACAAGAGAGGTTGTTGGCAAAGTGTGATTGCTAATTTTATCATTAAGAGTTAATGTGTAACAGCTTGTGAAGCAGCAAGAGAAAGCAACCTGACTCTAGAAAATTCTTAACTGATCTGGAAATTGTTCCGAGCATAGATCAGTCATAGACACCTAGAAAGTTTCAGGATCTGAGACATATCCTACCTGCTTTAGGACAAGTGGGAGATTGTTGGGAATGATGTCCTAGAAGCATGAGATGTAATAGGACATTTATTATTTATTTAATAAAAGAGTTTATTCATTATTTTATGTGCATATATTTATGAATATTTTATGAATATCAATGAAAATTCCATGATTATTAAATTATAAATTATAAATTATGATTTAGAATTAAAGATAAATATAGAAAATAAACGGAAAGTTAATTTTCTTTTTGCTGGGATTGTTTTGTTTGTATGGTAATTTAAAGACGTACACCTGCCTCTCTTCTTCTTCTCCTTCTTCTTCTTTTGACTTAGATGGTCTTCTTCTTCTTTTTACCTTCCAAGAAATTGCTATGCTGCTCTACCTTTAAACAATTTCATCTTTTTTTCTTTCTTTCACAACACAAGAGTGAAGAAATACCATTTTCTCATTCTTTTCCTTCTTTCCACCTTCCAGGAAATTGCTAAACCACAATAGACTCTCTCTGATGCTTTAATTAATTATTTATGTCCGAGTCTGAGGTCTCGAAGTTGAGATATGTTTGTGAACTTCTCTATCCACGTTCGTTATATTGTTATCTTTCTCATCCATAATCGAGTTTAGTTTCGTCGAAAAAGCTTTCTGGGTAAGCTCTTTTTCGCTTTGAATTCAATTACTATGTTGCTCTGTTTTGTTTTCACATTTATTTCTTGTCTAGAACACGTTAATCTTTTGTTTCATTCTGTTTATTGTGTTAATTCATATATATATATATATATATATATATATATATATATATGCTCTATTTCATAATTTATGGCTATTTCTTCCTCAGATTGTTATTAGAAGTAACATTGTAGATTATAATTCGGGTGTTCTAAGATGTATTCTCTCTGAATTTTTGGTTATATTCATATATTTGTAATTGCTGAGAATGCTTCGAAGAAGAAAGAAAAAGAATTTCTGATTTCTGTATATATTACCATTAGGGATCCCAGACAATGAAAAAAAAAAAAAAAAAAAAAAAAAGAAAGAAAGAAAAGCTATCTTCAAATAAAAAAGGAAATATTTTTCAGGCAGAGGTATAAAGAGACTGGACAATTACGACCTCTCATGTGATATCAGAATCATATGATATTTAGAAAATATGTAGGGCCGTTTACTTTATCGATTCGAATTTTTAGTTTTAAGTTTCTACAGTAAAAAGCTCTCAGAAAATGTTATATTTACTTTTTCTGCTACAGTAAAAAGCTCTCAGAAAATATCACATCTCAGCTTAAATTGAAAACTCAAATCTACAAAATAAACGAGGCTGTAGTTTAATAGATAGAAATCTGACAGTTCAGAATTGTAGCTAAATGCCTAGTGATAGTGTTTTTTTTTCTTAATAATAAAAATAATAATTTAAAGATGTACACGTACCTTTCTTTTTCTTCTTCTTCTTTTGACTTAGATGGTCTCCTTCTTCTTTCTACCTTTAAACAGAAGAACTATTCATTTTTACTTCTCACTCTTTTCCTCCCAACGATATGGCTGTTGTTGCTTCTTCTTCTTCTTCTTCCATTTTATTTCTTTTTCCATTCTGCTTTTTTTCATCCTTTATTTTTTTTTACATGTCTAATAATCTTGTCGTTTTTGGAAGATTTGGAATTTCTTTGGTGATATCCTCAAAGACACGAAGGTATGCTCTGTTTCTTTGCGTTTTTTTCTCTTTTTGTTATGTACATTTTTCATTATTTGGTCTCTTCAACCATGTATTGATAATTTTTATTTTTCCAAATTTCTTATTGTTTGCATTCTTGTCTTCTTAAGAATTGTTTTCTAATGTCGATTTATGTATTAAGTGATTTATCTTTTTTTTTTTTTTTTTTTTTCTGGTATTAAGTGATTTATCTACTTGATCCACATTATTTGTTATTTTATATTAAAATTCTGTCAGAATAAATTTTATTTTTTAGTTATAAATGTGAAAATTAATTTAGCATTATGTTAACTGTGAAGTCAATTGATGATGTTAGAATGATTGATAAAAATTGGGTGTGTGATAACAGGTATGCAAAATTAAAATTTACTTTTTGTTTGTATTAGTCACTATAGCTATAGAAGTCGTAACGTTGACCTTTTTATATTTAAATTTATTGGGAAGTATATATAAAGCGCTCAAAATTTCGTAAAATTTATTTATTTCTTCTCTTTAATCATTTTTTTCACCTTTTTTTTGGCTTGCCCTAAAACTAAACTTTGTTTATTTATTTATTTATTGCATTTTAGTTACTTTTTTGAGATTTTATATTCAAATGTTATATACTTTTCATAATAATATGATAATTAAAACTTAATACACATTATTCTCGATGTGTAGTACGTGGAGTTCAATTAGTGTCTATATATATATATATATATATATATATATATATTTTGGAAATGTATTACGTATACCTACCTCTCTTCCTCTTTTGACTTAGATGGTCTTCTTCTTCTTCTTCTTTCTACCTTCTGAGAATATTCATCTTTCTTTCACAGCAAAAGAGCGAAGAAATCCTTTTCTCAGTCTTTTCCTCCCAACGATATGGCTATTGTTGCTTCTTCTTCTTCTGTCGTGATCAACAATGAAGTCTTCATCAGTTTCAGAGGGGACACTCGTAAGAACTTTACTAGTCATCTTTACTCTGCCTTACGCCGGAAACACATTTGGACCTACAGAGATGATCCGAATCTCGAGAGAGGAGATGAAATTTCACCTGCACTTTCGACAGCAATTGAGGAATCGAAGATTTCAATAGTCGTCTTCTCGAAAGAGTATGCTTCTTCTAGATGGTGCTTGGATGAGCTTGTGCACATTCTCAAATGCAAGAATGAAAGAGCTCGGATTGTTTTACCCGTCTTTTACGACATCGATCCGTCGGATATTAGGAAACAGAAGGGGAGTTATGCTGATGCCTTTGCTGCACACAAAAAACGTTTTGGGCCGAACAAAGTGAAGGAGTGGAGGGATGCCTTGACTGCTGCAGCTGATCTATCTGGCTTTGATTCAAAAAACTATCAGTAAGTATGATATTGTATATAAATCTTCTAAATAATGTTTGAAAATAGAAAATGACTACGCAAGTAATAATTAATTATTACGTCCTCAATTTGTAATTTTTTTTAAATTTAAAATTAAAATAGGTAAATAGTATTAGTAAAATCTAATTAGGTGAATTTCCTACTTTTAAAATCAAAATCTAACAAAAACAAAAGTGCAAGCAAAGCTGTAATGCACAAAGTAACATATTTTGATTTAAAATGCGTAGCTAAACAAAATAATAGTACAATCTGAAACTGTCATATAATGAATTACAGTCTGTAATACATCTGATTTCTCAAAAAAGAAGAAAAAAAAGGTACACATTTTATTTTGTTTTTCTTTTTTGCATTTTATCGTGGTATTTCATATTAATTCATTTCTCTTTTTATATTTATGCTAGGTATGAGTCGGAATTAATTGAGAAGATTGTGAAAGATGTATTGAGGAAATTAAAAAGAATGCCACAAATTAGTTTTTATACAAAGGGCCTTGTTGGAATAGAGCAACAACTTGAGGAAATTGAATCGTTGTTATGCTTTGGATTACCAAATCCTCGTGTCATAGGCCTTTGGGGGCTTGGTGGTATTGGCAAGACTACTCTTGCCATTGAAAGTTTCAATCGATTCTCGTGTCAATTTGAAAATTGCTGCTTTCTTCAGGACGTTAGGGAAAATTCAGAAAAGCATGGACTGCCTTACCTAGAAAGCAAACTTTTTTCAAAGCTACTGGGGAAAAGAGATCTAGAAACTCCAGCCAACAGCTCTGTGAGAGATAGGCTCCACAATAAAACGGTGCTCATTGTTCTTGATGATGTTGATAATATAAGGCAGCTGGACTGTTTGTTGGGAGATGGCAGTTGGTTTGGCCCAGGGAGTAAAGTCATCATAACGACTAGAGATGCACAACTTCTTAAAAAGGATGCCGATGAAATACACCAAGTTAAGCCATTATATTTCGAGAAAGCACTTGAACTCTTTTATTTGAATGCCTTCAAAACAAAGCCCTCCATAACACGTTTTATTGAATTGTCGAAAGCAATAGTAACTTATACCGGAGGCAATCCGCTTGCTCTTAAAATTTTAGGTTCCTCCCTTCACTCTCAAACCATAACACATTGGGAGCACACGTGGAATAAGTTAAAAATAATTCCCAATTCAGACATTCAAAAGGTGTTGAAAATAAGTTATGATGGGCTAGATGATACGGAGCGGGATATTTTCCTTGATATTGCATGTTTTCTTAAAGGGGAGAGAAGAGATTTTATAGAGAGCATACTAGATAATTGTGATTTGTTTGCAAGTTCGGGGATAGAAGTTCTCATAAACAAGTCTCTCATTACCATTAATGACAGTGGAGTTTGGATGCATGATTTGATACAAGAGATGGGTTGGGAAATTGTTCGCCAACAATCTATTAAAGATCCTGGTGAGCGTAGCCGGTTGTGGATTCATCAAGACGTCTGTAATGTTCTTAAAAACAATAGAGTGAGTATCAAATTCTTATTAAGCCACTATAGAACAACATCTCTCTCTCTCTCTCTCTCTCTCTCTCTCTCTCTCTCTCTCTCTCTCTCTCTATGTAATTAATTTTAGTAACTATTCCTTTTTATTTTTCATAACTCATATTCTCATTTATCATTTCTTTAAATTCTTAGGGAACCAGAGCAATCGAAGGAATATACCTTGACATGTCTATGATTGATGATGATCTACACTTGAAACCTACAGTTTTGAACGAGATGCATAGACTGAGATTGCTCAAGATATACATTGCAAATCATTCCGATGATCATAAATTCAAAATATATCTTACTGAAGGTTTGCAGTTTCTTCCTCCTTCCCTAAGATATCTTGGCTGGTATAGCTACCCATTAAAATCTTTGCCATCGAATTATGAGGGGGAATATCTCGTTGAACTTGACATGCCCCGTAGCAAGCTTAAGCAACTTTGGAGTGGTGTACAGGTATGTTGTAATATTAATTAATAAGTTGAATATTATGTATGAAATGTTTATGATTACCTATTGTTTTTTACTTAAAAAACCAAATACTTACTAAATTTGTAACGACCCGAGTTTTCCTACCACTACTTTGTAAGACCACGAAAATTAAAAAGTTGGAATTCAACTATTTTGACAAGTAGACCAACATAAAATAGTGTAAATCATATCTGATAAAAATCTACACAGACAAAATTGACTACCTGACAGTCACTTTAAAGCAAACTTTGGACTTGGCTTGAGTTGGAATCTTATGGTATGATTTGTATTACTGAGAAAGTTAGTCTACTTTATGTGTTTGTATCCAGTATATGGATATCCTAGCTAAGAACTTCCTTTAATCATGCTGTGGATTGAATTTAATCCTTGTGAATTAAATAACTCACATAACCTAAGTAATACTCATGGAACTTTATGCATTCTTAATGTTATTTATCATTTTGACATTTGAAGTTTACCATGCGTGATCTTTTAGGATCTATTGGAGCATATAGAATTCCTAATAAATCCTTGTAAATTAATATTACTAAGCAGGGATAAAAATCTTTAAAAAATTGATATTCTAAAGATCTCATGTACAATTTAAATTCATCAACTAAAAACACGCCTATTCAGACATGCTTACATAATTGATAATCAAATAACATAATAATTTTCTTTTTGCAAGTTAAGTATCATGACATGTGTTAATGGGGAAATTCATAATCCAAATTGTCATAAAATCACATTTTTATTCATGAATTTATCGGGGCTTACATAATTAATTTATTTTTTCTTGTAGAATCTTAGAAATTTGAAGCGTATTGATCTTCGTTATTCCACGGAATTGATCAAATTTCCAGATCTATCTCGAGCTCCAAAGCTTGAAAGTATTAATCTTGAGGGCTGTAGAAATTTAGTTAAAGTTCCTCCACTTAATTTCCAAGGATGTGATGGATCTCTTACACTGCATGGTTGCATTAAGATTAAATCACTCCCAAAGATATTGGGGAATCTCAAATACTTGAATTTAGATGAGACTGAAATAGAAGATATACCCTCATCAATTGTGTCTTTTGAAAGTCTTGTGAAATTGAGCCTTTGTAATTGTAAACATATCAAGCATCTTTCAGCAGGGCTCCCGAGAAGTCTAGAAATACTGGATTTGAGAGGCTCATCAGTAGAACAAGTGTCTTCATCTTCAATTGAGGATCTTGATTGTCTGAGGGTATTTGATCTTGGAGCATGCGAAATGCTCGAAAGTCTCCCAGCCAACATTTTTAAGTTGAAGTCTCTTGAAGAGCTTAGTCTTTGGGATTGTTCACGACTCAAAAAATTCCAAGTGTTAACTGAATCCTCGTTAACTACATTAGATCTAAGCGGGAACCCATTTGAGAATATACCTTCAAGCATCATACAACTTCATCGGCTGGAAACACTCCGCATTATAAATTGCAAGAAGCTCCGATCTTTGCCACAACTTCCATCGTCTGTTAGAGATCTAAATGCAAGTGGATGTACTTCTCTGGAGACAATATCAAGTTCGGAGTGCTATGGATTCGACTTATGCTCTTTCATTTCCAATGACAAAAGATTTACGTTCCTAAATTGCTGGAAACTAGGGCGGAATGCACGTAGCATTCGGAACGCACGTAGCATTTTAACAGATTTCTTATACGGACTTGATAAATTGAATTTGGTACGTATGTATTTTCTATCTCTTTTTTTTTTTTTTTTTGAAGTAATTAACATTAATACACTATTATTCATATATATATTGGTGTCTGGGGATGTAGGAAGGAAGACGTCCTACAATTGAAGTATGTTATCCGGGAAATGAAATTCCAAAGTGGTTCAAGCATCAAGGCGAGGGGGCTTCAACAACTATGAAGCTTCCCCATGGTTGGCATAATTCTAATTTTTTGGGTATTGCCATTTGCATTGTTGCACCAATAATCCCAGCAGGCTCCCATTCTTATATGCGGTCAGATCAAACTTGTTGGCATAATGTAGAATTTAGGTTTGACTTACATCTTAAAACCAAGTGCGGTCAAATCCACAAATCTGAAAATAAGCATGCTTTCTGGATAGTGCATTTTGATAAGGTGGAGGATTGTAAAATCGCAAGTGGCATGGACCATGTGCTCGTGCGCTATGGACACTTCCCTACATACTTGTGCGACTTCCATCATGATGCAATGGAGGCATCGTTCTATTTCAAATCGGCATATGAGAATCGTGATTTGATTGTGAAAAGGATAGGAGTTAGGTTGGTATATGCATGCAAATGATTGATTATGTGATTGAGGAGGAGGAATAAGCTACTATCAAGAACGAGTATGCTATTATCTATCTGGTACTCTTCTCTAAATTTTGATTTGAAATATATGCACCTAAAGTTGGAGTCAGACACTAAGTATCTGTCCATGTTGTTTTAATGTTTAACACCTAAGACAATTGCATAAATAAAAAGGGTAAAATAAATGCATTTTTACACTAAAATTCTTTTTTAATTTTATGTTTCCTGTGGAGTATGCTTCCTTGTATGCAATTATTATATTGATTACGTTGCTTATATATGATTCTAATTTCCGTTATAATTTAGGTAAGAATCCGGTGGAAAAATCATAACCCATAGGTGACTATATGCAAACAGAGTTGGGACATTGAGGTTGCCTCTTAGCTGCTTGATAAAATGCGTCAATAAATATTTGAACATTTCTTTTTCTTAATGCTAAAATTTTAAAACTATAATGTCTGAGTTATACGCTAATACTTTTAGCCAAAATTCCACTATAAAATTTTCCCCTAAATTGAATGTCAGTTTGATCGGTTTAAAAATTAGTTTCTTTTTTTCTTGAATACTCTTTTGTCAAATTTGTGTGACTTCAAGTGTTAGAAGAAATTTCTTTAATCTTACATAAAAATTCTTTATGTTGCCCAAGAAATTAAAGGATTGTTTGTGCTAACAAATCTCAAATGATCATCAGGAGGATTAGAGAGAGCTATTGTGTGATGGTTGTTTTATGAGAAGATCCATTGCTCAGATCTTGTGAAATGTTATTGTGGCTACGGAAAATTTTTTTTTCATTCTTTGGTTTAATTTAGATATTTTGTATTTTTTTCTGATCTAAGGGATGTTATGAGCTATTGGAAAGCTCAAACAACATGATTCTCTTCGTATCTTAAGTCATTTGATGAACGTAAAGGGCGTACAAATTTTGTTTGTTTAGAAATAGTTCTAGTATGTTTGTTTGATCGTATTAGAGTACCGTATTACATAATAATGTAATAATATAATATTTGATGTGACTATCGTATTGTATAAACTAATACATATGATAAATTAATATGGTTTATGTCGTATTATTAAATACGGCTCACTTTTTACATATTGTATTGTATTATTTTATAGTGAATCGATTATTCATATCGGAGTTGGGCACAATTATGAGTGGGGCAAACATAAGGTCATGTCGGATTCTATGGTGAAAAATTGAGGTAACACAATGCAAATTTATATTTTTAAAAAATTACATTTTGACCCAAAGCTTTTGCAAGATTACATTTAAAAATTTATATTTTGACCCCAAAATTTTTTTAAAATTACATTTTGACCTTTTATACAGTACGTCATGACACCAAACACCATATTATATTATGATAACATAACACAATAAAATACAATACATTTTATACAATATAATACAATACAAGTTACTAAACATGGCCTGCGTGTTTGACTTGCTGTAAATGTAATGTTCTTTTTTATATTTTTGTGAGGGGGGGCTATAGTGTTCTTTTAAGTTACACATCCCTTTTCAAAATGAAAAATCTGATTTCAAGTTACATCTTCTATTGTGTTTGGACTTGTTTTAGACTTTTTGTCATCGACGCTTGTGATTTTGATTCTGATGTTGAGCTGTGATTAGCTTCGTTAACATATATCATAGGCATGATATTAAATGGGATAAATCATTTTTCTGAACCCATGAACTAAACATCACCTTAAAATTTCTTTAACAACCTACCTTTTAGAGATTTATTTGGAATTGTATGGGTATATACTAACCACACTAGTGATATAAATTGACTTAATCTCACCCCTCCATTTAAATTAATGGCTGATATTAAATGGGATAATTAGTTTTTTGTTAATATTTTTTATAATAAAGATTTATATTTTAAAATACAAATTTTATACTTCTAATATATGTCATATCAACATAATCATTAGAATTATAGACGGAAACGAATAGAGGGGGTATTTTGGAAATTTTATTATATTTCGAAGGGTCTTTTGAATTATTTTAAAAAATCAAGAGACATTTTAAACTAACGTACATGTGAAAAGAAGGCTTGAAAATATTATTTGTTTTTTTTTTTTTTCTATAATTCTCCCACTAAAAGAGAAAAAAGTAAAAAAAAAAAAAAAAACTGCTTATATGCCTACCAGCACCTTCAATGACTGTTTTTCAATGATTTTTTTTTTTTTTTTTTTTTTGGTTGGAATCAATTAAACGAATTTCATAGGACCTTGACTAACTGAAATCTTTCTATTTATTAATTAGCTCGTTTTCTTGTCAGTGAAGAATCTGTTTTGGTCGTTCATCATTTGTCATGTCCTTTTTTAATTGTAACTCTTCATATCTTAGAACTTGCAGAGAATGGTCTGCAACATATTTTGGAGCATAGAAACTGGCAAGATCATATCATACTCTCTTAGATCCTTTAACTTAACCCAAAATAAAAAAATAAAAATAAAATGTTGGCAGCAAGCTAGAAAGGGAATGGCAGCAAGTCTAGTTTCAATATGCTGACTGATGAGTAACGACTATTAGGTTTTGCCTAAAATTCAAACACTCCTGAGGAAGTAAGAAAAGAAAAAAAAAAAACCATTTCCTAATACAAGATCAAAGTCACAAACTACAAGTTTTAAGAGAGAGAAAGGTTTGTATATGTTTCCAAAATTAAAAAAAAAAAAAAAATGGAAGAGGAGGAAAGTAGATGGCTGTTTTGGATCGATCACGAATATATTTTTCATTTTCATAAGACTATGATCAATTATCATATTAGCATCTATAGCAAGATGCTGCAAAAATTGGTGTAGCACTACTAGCAGGTCTCCTTAGAAATACGAATCAGTTTGCTCTCAATTCCATTCGGGCCTTCTCCTCCTAAAGACAGTGGCTCAATGGAAATGCAATCCAATTCTTCCCTCTCTGGCCCAAACCCAAGCCCAAGCCCAAGCCCATTTAAAGGGCTTGCCGAATTAAAAGGGCTTTAACACTTTGCTGCAATGAGTCAACGGCCAGCCTCTTCCCCTTGGTTAATATTCAGGCTTTGGTGCTTCCATTTCCCGTGATATCTCCCGAGTCCTTGGACCTTTCAACTTCCCAACGGGACATCGTGGATATGTTCTTCCCAAATTAGCTGTAAAATTCCTAATAAATCGAGGATCTATTGGAACATTTAGAATTCTTAATAAATCCTTGTAACTTAATATTACTAAGCAGGGATAGCAATCTTTATAAAATTGATAATTCTAAAAATCTCATGTACAATTTAAATTCATGAACTAAAAACACGCCTATTCAGACATGCTTACATAATTGATCATCAAATAACATAATAATTTTCTTATTGCAAGTAAAGTATCATGACATGCACTAATGGGGAAATTCATAATCCAAATTATCATAAAATCATATTTTTATTCATCAATTTATTGGGGCTTACAAAATTAATTTATTTTTTCTTGTAGAATCTTGGAAATTTGAAGCGTATTAATCTTAGTTATTTTAAGTAACTGATCAAACTTTCAGATCTATCTCGAGCTCCAAAATTAGAAAGTATTAATCTTGAGGGCTGTCTAAATTTAGTTGAAGTTCCTCCGCTTAATTTCCAAGGATGCTTTGGATCTCTTACACTACGTGGTTGCATTAAGATTAAATCACTCCCACAGATATCGGGGAATATCAAATACTTGAATTTAGACTGAACTGGAATAAAAGAATTACCCTTATTAATTGGACGTTTTGAAAGTCTTGTGGAATTGAGCCATCGTGGTTGTCCACATATCAAGAATCTTCCAGCAGCTTCTTTTCCGAGAAATATACAAGTTTTAAATTTGAGCGACTTGTCAATAAAACAAGTGCGCTTATCAATTGGGTAGTTAGAAAATCTTGTGGAATTGAGGCTCAAAGGTTGTCAACATATCAAGCATCTTCCCGCAGCTCTTCCGAGAAATCTAAAAATATTGAATTTGCAAGACTCATCAATAGAACAAGTGTCTTCATCGTCAATTGAGGGTCTTGATTGTCTAAGGGTATTAAATCTTGGAGGATGCAAAATGCTTGAGAGTCTCCCAACCAACATTTTAAAATCCAAGTGTCTTAAACTCTTTTATCTTTGGGATTGTTCGAGATTGAAAAAATTCACAGGGATCCAAGTGTTAAGCAGCTCAATTATAATTGAAAGGTTTTTTGGGCTCCGTCGTCAAGATATGAGTTGGCGCAAAAAACTACTCGAGTTTGTCCCACATTGGATTTATTATTTAAGTTGTCTAAAATTCTTGTCCCGCCATGGGTGTTTGGAACCTGAACATCTCGAAATGAAGCAATTTTTATTGTTCTCTTTGGACGAGCTAGATCTAAGTTACTGCAATATAGTAGAAATTCCTGTTTGGCTGGGCCTTTTATCATCGTTAACTTTGTTAGATCTAAGCGAGAACCCATTTGAGAATATACCTTCAAGCATCACACAACTTCATCGACTGAAAGCACTCTTCATTCGCAGTTGCAAGAAGCTCCGATCTTTGCCACAACTTCCATCGTCTGTTACCCTTCTTGATGCAAGTGGATGTACTTCTCTGGAGACAATATCAAGTTCGGGGTGCTATGGATTCAACATACTCCATCTGACTCGCTGTAAATTTCTATTAATTTCCAGATCATTTTTGTTCAGAAATTGCTGGAAACTAGGACGAAATGCACATAGCATTTTAACTGATTTCTTATACGGAGTTGATAAATGGAATTTGGTACGTATGTATTTTCTATCTCTCTTTCTTTTTTGAAGTAATTTTTGAAGATTGAAGTAATTAACATTAATACACTATTATTCATATATATTGGCGTCTGGTGATGTAGGGAGGAAGAGATCATACAATTGAAGTATGTTATCCGGGAAATGAAATTCCAAAGTGGTTCAGGCATCAAGGCGAGGGGGCTTCAACAACTATGAAGCTTCCCCATGGTTGGCATAATTCTAATTTTATGGGTTTTGCCATTTGCTTTGTTGCTCCAATATTCCCAGCAGGCGCAGGCTCCTTTTCTTCTAAGCATGTAGAATTTATGTTTGACTTACATCTTAAAACCAAGTGCGGTCAAATCCACAAATATGACAACAATAGCGGGGGTGATTTCTACCGCCAGGCTAAAATCACAAAAAGTGATGCAATAGAGGCATGTGTTCGGACCATGTGTTCGGACCATGTGTTCATGCGATTCGTCACTTACGGCTTCTTCCACACACATCCTGATGCAATAGAGGCATCATTCTATTACAAATCTAGATTTTTTTCGCAAAATGAGAATTGTGATTTGATTGTGAAAAGGAATGGAGTTGGGTTGGTATATGCATGCAAATGATTCATTTTGTGATTGAGGAGGAGGAATCAGTTGCTATCAAGAACGACTCTGTTATTATCTACCTGGTACTCTTCTTTTAATTTTAATTTGAAAGATAATTATATATGCGATGCACCTAAAATGCGTCAATGAATATTTGAACGTATTCTTTTCATTAAATGCTGAAACTTTAAAACTATAACGTTTGAATTATACGTTGAAACTTTTAGTCAAAATCCTACTATATAAAATTTTTTCCTAAATTGGAAAAATTGTCTTTTCACTCTAAATTTGGAGTGTTAGTTGTTAGTTTTATCAAGTGTTAGAAGAATAGCTTCATGGATATGATGTTTGAATTCATTACTCAATATTTTTGGGATATGTTGTGTTTTTCTTCAGTCAATTGAAGATGTCTTTGTAATTCATTCTGGTTGTATGTGCTTTTTGCTTTTTTGTGTGACACAGAAAGGAAGGTGAAAAGACAAACTTGAATTCTGATGTTGGAGAGAATATTTTCAGCATTTTCAAAGATTGATAGGTAATTTAAATGTTATTACATCTCTTTCTCTCCTAGTCTTTATATGTTGGCGCTTTTCAAGATTTTATGGTAAACTCTAACTTAAATAGAGGAGTTGACTAATAAGCCTTTACTTAGGAAAGTGTTTGTTAGGAGGCATAGGCCTCTGTAATTAGTTAAGTATTGATTTTGGTTACTGGTTTGATCGTGTGGTTATGTGAATAAATTGTAATCAATTGTATAAGGGGTGGGATTGCAAACATAACAGTAAAGAGTTGTTTTGGGAAAAGTCTTGGAGAGAATCTAAGGAAGGGAGAGCGACCAGTTCCTCGAATTACTGAAAATTTAGAAAATTATTGTACGCCCATCAGCAGAATGTTACATGCTAATAAACTGCGTGTTACATGCTTACACTAAGCACGCTACACACCTACTGCTAATGGGGAAACTAAAAAAATGTGTTTTCTACATCCACCCATTTATAGAGCACCTATGAGAGTCCTAGAAAAACTCTATCTTATCTCTTAAAATAAGGTCTCGGAAAATAAGAGATTAATTTAATTTTAAATCTTATTCAAAATCAAATAATATTTCCATTTATTTTTGGAACAATTTTCTCTCTCCTATGAGTAAGAGAATTCGGCCACTATAGGGATAATCCTCCCGTGGTTGGCGCACCTAGCAGTCCAGGAGGAGATAAAATTCTTCCTTTATTTTGTTGTTTAATTTTGACTCAAAATTAAATTTCCATTTAAAGTTAAACTTTAAACAAATTTGAATTCTAATTGGATAACTTGTAGTGCAAGCAACCGAATCTCAGAGAGATCTATATGCTTTGGTGTGTTCCTCATGTGGTCCTAACCACATGTGTATTCTAAAATTAAATAATCACATAATTTAATATGTTTTAGAATGAGTGAGAAAGTTAAGAAAAATGTCCTGAAAGCATATAATGTTTTTATTCTAAAAAAAAGCATATAATGTTTTTTGAATTATAGTGGGAAAACATTGAATTTTTTTTATGGGGCCCTTTTATTATGGGCCACTATTATTCGAAAATTGAAACCAACCTGTAAAGCTAACATAATAGTTTTTTATCCACTTATTAAATGCTAAATTGCAGCCTGTAATCAAGCGCACAATATATACCAAATTCATAAAACCATTCATTAATAGACAAATGGCACAACTACTCATGCTATAAATGCTTCTAGTTTTTCCACTTAGTGTACTCAATGGTTAGGAGTTATAAATATACATGCCTCTTGAATGTTGTCTTCATCTTCTCTATCTTCTTCAAAGATTCAGGTAATTTTTTTTTTCTAAGTTGCTGAGGTTAAGGATTGAGGGAACACTTAGTTGACATTTGGGTCATGTATTCAGAATCATGATTCAAAATTATTCTCGTTTTACATTTATTTTTTGTGAGAGAAAATCACTGTAGAGAACATCCTTAACTTTAAGTTTACCATAGTGTTTCTCTTCTAACGTGTTATGCTCATTTTGATTGAATGAAATTAGTTTTTTCCAAAGTATTGTGACTAAAAACTTGGTAAAAAAGAACATATATACATGTGACGAGTAGAAGAAGAGAGACATAAGTGAAAAATAATTATTTGAATCTAGAAGTCTTTGACACTCATTTGTGTCTTTTTCCTTAAATTTCATATAATTGATCTTCAAAAAAAAAAAAAAAAAAATGGAGTATGGAATGGTAAAAATATGAGACGAAGGTAATTTTAATGCATGAGAGAAACGGAACAACATGAGAGAAAAGTAATTTGCAAGTTATAAAAAAAAGTTAAGGGATAATTCGAGATAAAGACGTACTTTAAACACATTTGTCATTGGAGCAGTGAAAAGTTTGTAACGAATATAAGTACATTTGGCAAGGATAGCACAATTTCTATGTTATAACCTAAAAGTTTAAGATATTAAGTAGAATTAATTATTTAATTACTTAGGATTGTCCCTCTAATTTTTTATATCGTCATTTTCTTTTAAAAGAATCAAAGGTAATGGTTCATTTACTCGATATGCGATCATCTTACAATGATAAAAGTTGTCAAAGGAGATGCGAAGAAAAATATCCAGCATCAAGAGTCACTGGAGATTGCCAAAAAGAACCTAAAACACCAGTTGGAGTGTGTTAGTGCTATATAGAATTTTGATTCCCAAACTTTATTTATAGTAGTTATCAATTATTATGTAACAACTGTTTATGTTCTACTTGCAACATAATTTATCACTATATTTTGGTAAAAATAAAATTATGTTCTAATTTTTGTTTCAAAATAGGTGGAGAACTGCCAATTCAAATTCCCTGTCCATTTTATCTGTCAATTTCTCTGTCTAACCAATTATTTACTAACACATCATCCCCTTTATAAATGGCACAACAGAACAACAAAATTGTGTTCTAATTTTTATTTCAAAATAACTGGAGAGCTGTGAAGTCAAATCCACTGTCCAATTTATCTGTCAATTTCTTTGTCTAACAAATTATTTACTAACACATCATCCCCTCAATAAAAAGCATACAATCTTTGCCCACATATAGTGTTTAACATACTACATATTATTGAATATTATGACTCCCAAACATAATATTGAGATTCCTATGTTGGCAATTTGTCCCATTATCTTAGATACTAATACTTTTGTGAAAGACTATAAGATTTATATGTCCTTTTTTCCTTCTATTAAGAAGAAGGATAGAGAGAAATTTAATAATAAGAATCGATGTTTATGATATTGTGAGAAATAAAGTCTTGTATTTTTATTAATAAAAAGAATACTATTTTTGTTCTCTATAAAATTGTTTAGTTAAGAGGTTGTTTTGAGTACAATAAAAATGTGAAATTGTGTTTATAATTATTAATTAATATTTTATAATATTGTTGATAAGTATTAGAAAATGAAAATAAAAAAGGGAAAATAACTTTAAATCGTTTTCTAATTCCTTCACAAAAACCATTCTCACTATTTTTTGTTTTTATTTTCATTTTCAAAATATTTGTCCGATTTGTAGACCGTTTTCATTTTTATGTCTCAAAAGATGTGTAAAATCTTAAATAATCGAACTAAACGAGTCCTGAGTGTTGGAAAATCACATATCTAATAAGTTAGAAATTCAAATGAATATAAATTTGTATTTAATAAATTAGATAATATTCTAATTAATTAAAAAAAAAAAGCAAATGGGTCAATACTATATATATACATAATTATTTACTCAACAAGGACAAAATATAAATCTCATTATCTTATTTGGGATGCGCAAGAAATCATAAACTTCCATGTGTATCTTGTCGTCAAAAAGGAAGATGAAAAGAGAGAAAGGAGGGCTATAATTTGACACGTCATTCAAAAGCAAAAGCTTCTAACAGACCTCTACAAACGAATGTTAAAGGCAAGAAGGAAGTAAATTCCTTCAACCAGCAACATAATAAAATAAAATAAAACAAAAACTAATACATTTATGGATGAAGCCGATTTTTAGCCTAAGTACCAACAACACCAATAACACAACATATTATTTTTTCTCGAGTTTCAATAGTTCAACTAAATCTAGATGTTCAATAGTTCAACATATTATCAAATAAGTTTAAATGGATAAATCTAGATGTGTTCAAATTCAAATTTAAATAATCACATTATTTAAATAATAATTAATTCTCAATTAATTATTTTTTAGTGTTTAATTTTAGAATTTCGTAATTCTAAAATTCCATTTTGTCCTTTGTGTCTGGCAGAATTACTAGGACGACGCGGGGACTAATGGACCTATAATTCTGAGCTCCAATCAAATTAATAATTAATTAAACACTTTAATTAATTAATTAATTCTATTAATTCCAATAGTTACTCCACTATAAACTTGGAATTGCACTCTCAAAATTATAGTCATTAATTACTTCTAAACTGCGAAGTGTCCATTTGATATAGTCATTGCATATAGATCAATCCTCCATAAATAATTCATAATTAGAGTCAAGTAGAATCCGTTAACCTCTCTAATTATATCGTTATCCTTGAGTACCATTGATTCTCTAATGGACAGTGATTCATAAAACACATTCATGAATCAAAGCTCCTACTGGTCTAAGTACTGAATCAACCCTCAAGAGAATTATTTATCTACTTCTTTCTCAAGAAGGAATGGATTCCATCTTTTATAATAACATTCCCAGCTACCTACTTCATCATGTCTGCAAAATACAAGGAATAGGATTTAGGGTCTCGGAATCCGTACCGAGTAAATCAAAAGACATAAATCCATAAATAGGAGTTTGTTAAGAACTCAGGATTAAGATCATTCTATATTTGACCATCGATAGACTCAATTAGAATTTCTATACTTAACGGAAATTATTAGAAATTCATATTGTATCTGTGTCCTTGTTCCACATAATCTCATTATGCGAAATACACTCATTCAATATCTCGCCATATTAACAGTGCGGATAACACTGTTCCATTCTAAATGAGAATGACATGTATTAATAATGTTTTAATTAAAGATTCTGAACTTTAATTAAATTCATTATGAACATTGTTTTTTGATTATTATCCTTAAACATTATCCTCTCGTATATAACACTTATATACAATATTTAACGTTACATAAATAATCATGGAATTTTCATTGATATTCATAAAATATTCATAAATATATGCACATAAAATAATGAATAAACTCTTTTATTAAATAAGTAATAAATGTCCTATTACATCTCATGCTTCTAGGACACCATTCCCAACACTTTACACGTGCCGGGCCTGGCCGGCCCGTAACAGTAGAGGACCAGGCTATGCCGAACCTGACACTATTACGGGCTGGGCCGGGCCTTCCTTGGACGGCCCGGCCCATTTGACATCTCTATTTATGATATTGTGAGAAATAAAGTATTGTATTTTTATTAATAAAAAGAATATTATTTTTGTTCTCTATAAAATTGTTTAGTTAAGAGATTGTTTTGAGTATAATAAAAATGTGAAATCGTGTTTATAATTAATCAATATTTTATATAATTGTTGATAAGTATTAGAAAATGAAAATAAAAAGGGAAAATAACTTTAAATTGTTTTCTAATTCATTCACAAAAATCATTTTCAATGTTTTTTTGCTTTTATTTTCATTTTCAAAATATTTGCTAAACAAACATGATTTGCAAACCGTTTTTATTTTTATGTCTCAAAAGACGTGTAAAAACATTTTTAAAAACAAGCAAAATTAACTCCAAACGCATCCTTAATTTTGTAACTTTTATATAGTTCCACAAGATCGAGAATCACGATCCTAATGCTCACGCGCGGATGTGAATGTACTAGAACACCCACAATACTTTCATACATAACCCAAGAACCCTTAAAGAGGACTCAAAAAAAAAAAAGAACTAAGAGAGAGAAGATTGATGGCCCGTTCATTCTACCGATTCAAGTTTAGAATTTGAGTTTTGCTACAGTAAAAGGCTGTCAGAAACAGTTATATCTAATTTTTTTACTACAGTAAAAAGCTCTCATATAAAGTCACATCTCAACTCGAATTAAAAACTCTAATTTTTAGCCTAAGTACTAATAACACCATTAACACCAATAACCCAACATATTATTTTTTCTCGTGCTTATTGAGTTTCAACAGTTCAACCTTATTCTATAAAAAAGAAAAAAAAAGGTTAACCTCCTCTCTTTTGGTTTTAAAAATCGTCAACCATGTTAAACTAGAAAAATATCTAATAAGAAAAAAAATATATATATATATATTAGCCTAGATTATATTTTTTTTCTTTTACTTTAGATTGGTTTTGCCGTTTCGGGTTTTTCTGCATCTACTTGCCCGTGCCAGAGAGGCCGAACGCTGCAACTTCATCAAAAGTTGCAAAGAGGGACAGCAAGAGTTCTCCATTATTCTTCTCAACATCCAAATATTTTGATGAAGTAGATCCTTTGATAATGGTTTGCAGATCTGGTTTTTGGTCAGTATCAGGGATGAAATTATTGATATTTATGAAAATATCAATACTTAAATTTTATGAAAACATTAACAGAAATATCGATATGGGTGGAAATTGACGTAAAAAACAGAAATTCATACTAAAACACTCTATTTTCTGGTGAGATTTTAAAATTTTAAAATAGATAATAATATATTAATTAGATAAAACTCACAATTAAAACGCCAATTATTTGATAAATATGTAATATAAAGTATATCATAAATACTAAGCACACATTGACAAATTAAGTAAAATAGCTGAAAGTCAACATAATACATATACCATACATATATGGTTTCACACGTGATGATAAATTATCAATACTAAAAGGAGCTTTTAGTTGGTTGAAAGGTATTTTGAACACATTCTTAGTTTAAATAGTATTGATATTAAGATATGGAGTTTGAATAGTTTCTTATATAATTTAAATATGCCATATTTTTTAGTTTTTTTTAAAAGTAAAATAAAAACTTTATATAAAGTTGCTGAAATTTATGTAGAAATTTACCGATATTTCCTTTAAATTTTCATAAAAATTTTTACGATATTCGGTCATTTAACTTACGTTTTACTCATAAATTAAAATTTCCATGAAAATATCAGTGTTTACAGAAATATTCGTAGAAATTTTAAGATATTATGCAGAAAAAATACTACACCCTTATTTCTATATCAGTACTTCTAAAATATGAAAATTTCTGTAAAAATATTGGTAAAAATATCAATATTAGAGAAAATGGATTCGTCACCACCGTAGATGGCTCTCTTTCTGTTTTCAGATCTAGTGAGTGAAGAAAGGGGAGGAATAGAGAGAGAAGGAATGGTTCTGTGACATAAGAGATTTGCTAACGGAGGCAATTGAAAAAACGGAATGTTATGTATCTGTTAATTTTTAATGATGACGTGTCGAAATGTAGGTGGATGGACAGAGAAGGAGATAGAAAAAGGGGACAGGTGATATGTGTCCATTAAAATCACTTTCCCAGAATACCAATTACTACTGTTGTCCAAAAGGGCATACATACGATAGATACAAGATAACACTAACTAAATGCACAAAAAAAAAAAAAAAAAAAGAAGAAAAATAGTTTTTTGAAATGATGTAAAAAATGACACATATTGTTAAAATATAAAATTCTTCTTAAATTAATAAATATATATTTATCAATAAATTAATAAATTATTTAATTATCGTTAAATTGATAATCTCATTAAAATAATATTTTTTAACGCGGTTTGAAATTATCAGCAACTCGGTATTTGGGCTTATCCATGACATGAAAAAAAAAAAAAAAAAAAACATTAGTATGGTTCATTGAAAGACTTGAAAAATGAAGGAGCATAAATCAGGATCAAAATGTAATAATAAAAATAATACTGTCCGGCATGCAGTTTATTTGTCACAATCAAGAGTGCATGTTATCCCCATTAGACTTTTATCCTTCCAATTTCACATTTTCTAGATATCAATTTTTACTTGTATGTATCGTAATTCATAGTTGATTGTGCATGTATGTGATTGATATTAAACCTAGTTCGTTTTGCTCATTTGAGTTGAAAATTTAAATTAAAAAGTGAATTGTATGAGATAAAATATTGTAACGGAAGTGATTAAATTTAAATTATTGTGAGAAAAACATTATAGTAAAAATTTGAGTCCTGATTAATTTGATTAATTTGGATGCATGGCATGGGCTTGTAAACTAAAACATAAATAAAACTTAAAAAAAATGCAGTTGTTTCTAAGACACCGGAAAAATTATGCAAAAATAAAATGCATTTACTGGACTTATACAGAAAGGACACTACCTTTACAGCATAGGAAGAAAACAAACTGACAATGCCACTTTATATAATCAATGTCTCTTATGATAAATTCATTGACAAAGTACATACCCAACGCCGTTTTTTCAAGTCACCATTTTTAATTTCTTCGTCGTTTCCTGCAGGGAATCAAACTGTATACGTTAAAATTAAAATTAATATGCATGGCTCTCAGGGGCATAAGCTAAAAACATAAAATGTCTTATCAACTCTTAATAATATTACATAGTTAGAAGGTATAAATATTCAGTTTGTTAAATCTTTTTCTAGGTAATAGTATAATTTTAATAAAAGCTCAAGTTCAATTTTAACCTCATTTATTATTTTCTTATGCATATAGTTTAGTGAAAAAAAATAAAGGAGAACACTTAATGAAATTACATTGATTTGAAAAATTTGAAAATAAATTATTTAGTGGGTACGTAAGAAAAAAATAATATTTGAAAGGGATGTAAGAAAAAAGTTTAAGTAGAGACATATTAAAAATTATTTCGGTCCGGCAATTTGAAAAACAAAAAGTACATAATATGCCACAATTCTAAAGATATTGTGTTCAAAAACTATAAAAACGTATGAACAAAAATATTTAAGTGGGGATACATTAAAAAAAAAAAAAAAAGGTTTACTTCAACATGGACAAAGAAAGAAAGAAAAAAAAAAAAACTAGTAAAGACAGTTTTAAAAAAAACATTAATAGGAATAAATTGGAGAAAAATTTTGTTAATGAGGAGGTATGTATAAGATCTTACTAATGAGGAGGCATATACAAAAAAATTCTTGAAAAATTAAATGCAATAAAACAAATTTTCAAAAATCCAGATGCCATATAAGAAAAATTTTGAAAAATTACATGCTATAAAACAAGTTTTCAAAAATTTAGGGGGGCATGTATTAAAAATTTAAAAATACCATATGTAAAAACATAAATTTTAAAAAATCCAGGGAGGCATATGCCCCTCTGGTGCATGCTTCCTCCGTCACTGCAAAAATAGACCCCTAACTTTGAGTATAATGGCATATTGACTAACTGAAATTTTAATTTTGACATATTAATCCTTCAACTTTAAATTTTTGATAGCTTAATCCTGACACTAAAATTGACAACGATTAATGAAATTTTAACAAAGAAAATCACATCTCCATCATATAATAACTGAAAATTTTACGTAATGTACAAATAACATAACTCTTTTTATAAAATTTTAAGTTATCACACAACAGACACGTGATTATCGTTATAAAATTTTAGAAATCATTTGTCAATTTTAATGACAGGGACTAAAATTCTCAACAAAAAAAAAAAAGCATAATTAAGTTTAGGAACTAATTAATGTGCTACTTAAATGTAAATGATCAAAATGTCACTATACTAAAAATTGAGAGACCATTTGTGTCAATTATCTAAAAATTTACCTTCCATCCAAATTGTAGAATTTCTAGAAAGCCAAAATCTTTTTTAAGCATAGGAACACACTTTATAGTAAAGTTGTGTAAATCTATACTGATAAAAGTATTGACTCGATGAGGTCGTAGGACTTTCCAAGCAGCCTTGGACATTGTCTGTCGTTTTCTTCGTGGTAAGCTATTCCACATCGATTCTAAATAGCTTCATATACAAATTTTGTAAATGATGTGATGTATTTTACTTTGGGCTTTATGAGAGTAAATTCGGTAAATATTGGCTTTGTCAAATTTGTTTATGGCATAATTAATTCGGTAAATTTGAACTTTGATAATTGAGTCTCCAAATCCCCATATGCTTGTTATTTTTCGCATTGATTATCATTTTTTTTTTTCAAATTATATTTCTGTTTGTCATTGTTTTTAAAGGTAATTTTTGTATCTTTTTTAAGAATTTATAGTAGGTTAGTGTATTTAGTAAACTCTACTTTTATCTAACTGCTTCTGAAAATTGTTGTCTTGCAGCAAAATTTTAAAAGCAGGTCAAAGGTTGGATTTATATAGCAACATCTGTTCTTATTATTTAAATTTATTAAAATAACTTTAATAATACGACATAATTATCAATCTACTCATTTTATTTTTCTATTATATTTATATATATATATATATATATATATATATATACACACTTAAAAGTTACAAATATACTAAATGATATTCTAATATTTTTAATAATCTATAAAATGTTTAAAAATAACAACAATAAATGTTGCACTATTCTTTTTAAGTGAGGCTAACTTAGTAACAAGCATATTCAGGATTTATCATTAGATTTATATTGTTTCTTTCTTAGTGATTCTAATTTGATAAATTCTAGATATACCTAGATTACCATATATAATGACAGTGAGAGATAGGGAAGAGAGAGAGTAGCGGAGGCAGGCAATGACAGTGAGAGAGAGGGAAGAGAGAGAGAGTCGCAGAGGCGGATAACAACGATGAGAGAATGACGGACAATGTGGTGAGAGACACGGAAGAGAGTGTAGTGACCAAGAAAATCCCAGAATTTTAATAATGTAATTCATGTATTTAAGTCGAGGATTTTCCTAGAAAATCATTATACTATGTACATTTTGTGACTGAAGGATTTATGGAATTAACATCTGCATTCCTAAATTCTGTAGTAGATTTCACGTTAAGTTCAAGTTTTTCCAATCAAGTAAATTCGATCGATAAATTCTTACCGTACTTTAAAACGGAAGAATTTTCAGTACAGATACAGTTTGAGAATCTTAATTTTAAGAATCTTCAAATACAATACAAACTAGCATCCAGTACTAGTATACAGAAAAAAATAACTGTCAGTATAATTTTGGACAGTTTTAATAAGTAACTTAAGAAAATGGACAAAAGTACAAGGGGTAGGTTAGTGTTTGTAATTTGATGTGATGTGATGAGAGAGGTGAATAGAACTCATGATTAGTTTTTTGTTCTCCTTTTTCTCTTCACTTGGCCGGCTATCTTCAAGGGATTTATAGCCAAAAATTTTGGTTAAATGTTGAGTGTGCTAGAGGATTGATGCGATAGTAATAATTGAAAGGAAATCATGACATTTCTTCCTTCACTTTTACTCTTCACTTGGCCGGCTATCTTCAAGGAATTTATACCCAAAAATTTTGGTTAAATGTTGAGTGTGCTAGAGGATTGATGTGATAGTAATGATTGAAAGAAAATCATGACATTTCTTCCTTCACTCTTTCTCTCACATTGGCCGGCCATCTTCAAGAGGTGTTAACAAAATTTTTGTTAGTTAAGTAGACTAAAGGAGGTAATAACCTAGTGGTCTATAAATAGAACCAATGTGATCTAAGCCTAACTTTTGCTTTATCTCACTTCCTTCTCCATATCCAAAACCGGTTCTCCAAAGCTCCAACCTTCAAGTTTTCTAAACTTTTCCCTCACCAAAACCAAGCGATCCCTTACCTCACACACACTCAAAAGTTCCCATAAATCTCACCACAAATCCTAGTTTAAGTTGAAGGAGAAAAGGAGGAGTCTAGACAAGTATTTCTCCAAGGGTAAAAACTCTAAAATTCTCTTTTTCATGTTTTAGTAAAGTTGGAAATGTAGAAATATTCTTCTCAAATTTCCTTATCCTCTTCTAGTTTTAAGCCGTTGACGAATCTTAGAGGAGATCAAAGGCTTTTAAGAGAGAGAACTCTTTAAGCGTAAGATTCTTAAACTCATCTCCATTATTTTTCTAGCCAACCTTAAGCACGAATTCATGATGTAATTTGTGGTTTATGAGGAGATAAGTGTAATAAGGGTGTGTGAGTTTTATGTTAGTTTTGTGAGTTTTGAGGTTAGTTTGATGTGGTATGTTTATGCTTGAACTAAATTGCTTATTTTCGGATTAGAGGAAAAAATTTTCGGTGACTTTGACCGCGAAAATGAGGACCCTAGAGCGACGTTTTTCAATGTTTTAAAGCTTGAACTTATAGCACTGGATGTTTTGAACATTTTCAGTTGCTATAACAAAACCTAATTTTAACTCTAAAACCAAGTTTGAAGCCATTTTTGTAAAAAATCGGACAAGCTGTCCAACACGGTTTCGAAAAAAAAAAAAAGGCCGCCACTTTGGTTCAACCAAACGGGACCCTTAGAGGCTGAATCTTGATTTTTCACAAAAGTAACAATTTTAGATTTCGATGAGATGAAGAAAATATTTTCAAAATCTGAACTTAAGAGGTACTAAATCACAGATTCAAAACGGCACGCTTTTGACTAAAACAATTTCGGAAAAAACAAAGAACTACGGTTTTCACCAAACGAGGCCATTAGAGGCCGAATCTTAACTTTCACCAAAAACAAAATTTGAAATCTCAACGAGACGATGAGGTTTCATGAATAACAAAATTTTGAAATTCGACTTTAAAATACAAAAACGCAGATTTCGGAAACTACACCGTTTTTAACGAGACAAAAAAAAAAAAAGTAATCGGTTTCAACAAAAAGTTATAAAAGAACCGAGATAGAATTTCAGTAAAATATAATGATATTAAACCTCATTTTGATGAAAGTATTCAGAAAGAAAGTTTAAAAAAAAAAAAAATGCTCCTTTAAGGAACATAGTGGTTTACCGAGCGAATTATCCCGATATGCACCCTACGAGCCCAATACGATAGGTCCGTAGAATTTTAAAAGATTTGATGTGGGTCCAACACCCACCTTAGTATAAGAGACTCTGTTGGAGTATAAATTTCAATGACCTGAAAGTTAGAATGTCATGTATAAGTCCTAGGCCGAATTAAGCCTTAATATCATACCAAGGGAAATTAAGGAAATTAAGATTACGAGGATTTATTAAATTAATCTCTATCATCCTTTAGTAAAGGAAAGGAATATATGTATTATGAAAAGGGTTAGATTTTCCTTCATAAGTTGCTAAAATAGAATAGCAAATAACAGTTAATCTCACACTCTTAATAGGTGTTCATTTTCAGAAGAAAGCAAGAGACTAGGCTGATAGGCGAAAAAAGGATCCCAGCTTTGAAAATCAAGTAAGTAGGAATCTCACCTACAGTATAAATAAATTTTAAAGTAAACAATACACATGAACTATATATGTTTGAGTACATTTAATGTTATGAATGCTATGATATGTTATACTACATACACTTAAGCAGTACACTCGAATTATATGTGTTCGAGTACATGATATAGTATGCTATGCTAGGTCATATTGCATGCACCTTAATAAGTCAAGAGGAACTTATAAGAGTAATCTCAGTTGAGTGTCGTACCAGCCTCCACAAGGGAGGTAACTCAAACTCCACAAGGGAGAAAAAAATAATAATGTCCTCCGACTCAAGGGAGGCATTCAAGTTATAATCACGGTGTCATGGGGGACCTTCCAAACCCTCACGTCCCGATGATTGCACACAAGTGGTACGAGCACTCGGGCCCAAAAGAAAGATAAGATAAGATAAGATGATAAGATTCTGATAAGACATCATAATTAAGCATAATTGGCTCGTGCATATTTATTCATGTGAACTTACAGTTATTTTGCGGGAGATAGTTCCTACTTGCTGAGCGAAAGCTCATTATAGAATGTTTATACTGTAGGTAAGCAACCGGCATATAATGCCTGATGGACTGCCAGCGAGTGGACGAACGATGTGGGGCTCGGGATATGGATATCGCTCGCAAATATTTTCGCAATCAGCTTTATGTTATAAATTGTTTTGTTAATTATGATTCTGAAACAGATATGTTAAGGTTTGAATATTTTAATTAAGAAAGCAATCTTGTATCTTATGTTTATTATAAGACCTTTAAAAAAAATGTTCCGTAAATTTTAAGAAATTTCAGTAAGTACAAGTTAAAAAGTTAGTTATAGTGGCGGCCTCAAAGGAGGGTCGTCACAGAGAGGGAGTAAGCTTTGTGAGAGAGAAGAGGACAAGTAGGAGAAAGAGAGAGGCGCACAAGAGTAGGGTTGCTCAAGAGGTGGGGAAATTTCATTTAAGGGTATTTTTAGAATTTTAGGTGTTGCAAATCCATATTTACATCAAATTGGCATATTTCAATAAAAGAAAGTGGTTTTTTAGCGATAATTTTTGTCATTGCTGATAATATCTAAGCCGTCACTAAAAATACATCGCGATGATATATTGTCACCAATTAGTCGTCACTGTATATTCGTCACTGAATAGAGATATACCGATGACAAAAAGTCATCGTTATATACATTTGTACAATGACGATTTGTCGTCGTTAAATTTCAAAATTATTGTTGCTAGTTATAGTTAAATAATGACGATTTTTTTGAAACTAGTAGCTAAAATATTTTCTAAATATATTTTTATATATTAATTAGCAATAAAAATAGTCATCGCTTGAAAGTTTTTATAAATTTTTTTTAATATATTTTAATTATTTTTACTAGAATTTTTAATTTATTACATAAAATGTAATTTAAAAAGTAGATTTGATATCAAATTATTAATTAACCCTATTTTGTAATAATAAATTTAATATAGTAATTAAAAATAGCAATTCATTGCATATCATATCAACAAATAAAGCGAATACTAAACATAAATCGTAGTATTAGAAATTCAGATAGATAACGTACTAAACATGAAATGAATATGAATGCCTAAAAATATCATATCTAATACACTAAAATAAACTAACAAGTCTATAAAGACAAGAAGTAAAATACTTTATTTATTGAAATATAAGGCGGTGTATGTATTGACTAATAGCTATCAATTGTCAAATTTATCATATGTTATATTGAAATTTTTTTACACTCAAACGTCAAATTTGACATTGACACATGAGTTATAATATTGCATTGTAGACGCTCTCATAGAGTGAGGGTGATCGCACTATGATAGGACATTAAAAGATAGTTAACCAAAAAAATGATAAAGAATTTTTTGAGACCAATAAGAAACCAGGTACCACGCTCGTATATCTACCATATCATTTTGGATTAATTACAAAAATTCTCTCCAAATTATGATCAATATAATACTTTGTCTCCTGATATTCAAAACTTAAAATCTATTCTCTCTAAACTATAAATAGTTAACAAAAACTCTCATTCTGTTAAATCTTTTAATAGAAAACTAATATATGGTATATAATTTAGGGCCATTTTAGTAATCCTATCTATTTTTAGAAACGATTAAATAAAAAAAATATATTAAATCTTTAAAACACTTTTTAAATTCTATTTTACATGTCATATATACTTTATATATTATATAAATATTTGTTCAGAATCTCAATGTTTTAAAAAATGCCATTAATAATATACTGAGTTAAGTTTAAAAAAAATATATATTGTAAATTAAAAAATTATTTTTTTTTAATTATTTTTTTTTCGAAAGAGTTTCACTTAATTAATAAGAAGACCAAGATTAAAAATTGTCTTATTGTTTTGTTTTATTTGTTATCACATTAAATGAAAATTAAAATATTTTTAAAAAAATGTAAATTTAAAAGTGATGGGTATATAGTAACTTTGCCTTAAGCTATTTAAAAACAATCAATATGGTATCATTGTTATAAGAAACCCTAACGAAAAAGAAACGGACATTATGTTTTAAATATCGATCGACGAAGTGTTACGAGAGCACAGTTTAAGGAGAACCTTTGTAAATAATCCTATCATTGTTGTTTCATAAGTAGTGCAAGTTGAAATGTAACATTGGTAAAAAAAAAAAAAAAATCATGCAGCAAACAGGTATAGAAAAATTAGGATAGAGCTTACTATTTACCGGACTTTCTACTGCATCCATCAGTATAAACTAACTTCCTTCCCCAAAAAACTCTACAATTTGATATTACCCCTCTTGACCAAAATAGAGGAAGATCATGCTTCTCAGCCTTTCTATGATACAAGGTGGAAGATTAGTAGCTTCCTTAACTACTGAATAAATACCTACCCAAGTTTGTTATGGCAAAACACAAAGGGGAAGAAAAGCAAGATCGAATTCCTCTTATGATGGCTTCTTTCTTGAAGTAGACTTGTTTGACTTGGAAGACGGGCTCGCGGTCTCCTTGAATGCAGAAGGGCAGAGTTTGCTTACAGTACAAGCTCCGCATTGAGGTCGTAGAGGAGTACACACTGTTTGACCAAATCCAACCTATTTGTATAGCATCAACCAAAACAAAATTTAAGAAATGGAAGCAAAATCAAATGTTTTGAGTAAAATTCGAAGAAGCAATAAGCGTTTAAAATCGATGAATGCTTGTACAGATACGGAACAAATTCATATCGGCATAATGCGTGTGTGTATGTAAAAAGTGCCAAACATATGAATGGCGCAAGTATTTCTTGGTGCAGAACTAATAGCCAACACAAACCAAAAGAGGGTTTATCGGAACCCATTCTTCCTTTGGTAGCCACTTTTGTAATGCCTCTCTTGTTTCCTCGGGAGTAGAAGTTTTCTAAAAAATAAGACACAGGAAAAAGAAATAGATTAGCCCTTCATTGTAACTCTTAATTATGGCACATTAATTAACAGCATAGCTCTCATTAATGTAATCACGAGCAAGTTTTTGGTTGATTCTTCAACCAGATTGAGCGTTGAAGCAAACTAATGTGCTACGATTACAGAAGTAAACTTTGAAAAGTAGTGCATCATAAAGGAAAATGATGACCTCTTTTACCACTAAATCTTATTTGTAGTTGTCATTAGGCGTCCTATTTCACATGTCATTCAGGTCTAAGGACGGGATAACTATTGTTCCATCCACATTTTTCTGTGTTTTGCAGAACAAATCAGGAATGTTTTAATGCTCTAAAGTGGAACTGAAATACACCATTGAAACCGTACTTCGACAATACGATACCACCTAACTTTTGGAACCAACATGAGTGAGCCCCCTTTTTCTTATTTTGCTCAAATGAAAAGCCACAAACCTGTCCAATCACAATATAGTGTTACTTTATACTAAAGATGAGAAAAGAAAAATAATATTAATCAAATTTGGCACTAAGTACAACATATCTCAAATTTAACACCAATAGCAGCATTGCATTAGGGAGTGATTTTCCCAACTAATTTTGCAATGGCACATAAAATTGACACTGCGTTAGAGATGCTCTAAAGATGAGATAAGAAAAATGATATTAATCGCACAATCATATTCAAAGAACCCAAAGTTCTAGAAAACCAGGTTGCACGCATCAAACATAATCCCATTTAAGTAATGAAGACGGTATAGTTGAGAAAAGCAAAATGATATTAATAAGATACCTGTTTTGTGCCTGGCCGTGACACCCGTCCTAGTCGATTGCAAATGCGGTGCACATGAGTATCAACACATATGCCTTGAACATCATTCCAGCCAACATTCATAACCTAAAGTGCAATAGAACATACATTTTAGTAGCACAGTCGCATGCTGATTTTCAGAAGTGCACAATACTACTTAGCGTCTTACCAAATGCGCCATCTTAGAATCAATCCCTGGAAGCAAAAGCAGCTCCTCTAATGAGCGGGGAATATCTCCATTGTACTTCATGAGACAAATATTTGCAATTTTCTTCAAGTTATTTGCTTTTCTAGTATAAAATCCTACCTAAAAAAGATAGCAATAATCATAATAATAATTAGGGAATAAAATTTACAGTTTCATATGCGACATAGTAACAAACAAGGTGCAAAATTATGTTTGGCATAAGAGCGATATTGTAACCAAAATATTTTTTTAACCTAACAAAGTCAATGAGGGGCCGTTTGGTATATGGGTTCAAACCAGGATTCTTGATTATCACTTGAAATTCAATTTTTTTTCCGTTTGGTATATAGGTTCAAACTAGGATTCTTGATTATGACTTGAAATTTAAATTTTTTTATGAGAGAAAAACATTGTAACAGAACCAAAGCCATGAGTTTGCACCGTAGCAGAACCCATTACCAAACATCACTTGAATAAGATATACCGGGTAAATCAAGCTTTTTATAGTTGCTTCATCGGCTTTGTCAATGGCATCAGCAGTGAGCAGATCATTTTGAAGAAGGCGCTGAATTGCTCCTGAATTTAAGGGAATTTTGTAAGCACGTCATTTGAACTTTGAATGGCATAAAGGTAAGCAACTGAATTGAATAAAACATAGTGCAAAAAAATGTGGAACATGCAGATTTCAGGACCGATGACATGAACTTCTGCATGATTTCCTACATCTTTATGAGGGCCAACAGCACTTAGAAGCATGATAATCACATGAAGCTACAGTCTGTTCAATCTTCCTACCGACAATTTAATATTCATCTAGCCCAAACTTCTCATGATTTTTGAAAAAACAAAATAAATAAAAAAAACTAAAACGCCCCGTCCCCCCTTCGTCAGGTGGTGTGTGAATAGTCTAGTAATCTCTAGCTAGTCTTTTTGCTGAGTTTCCATATTCATTAGAACAAAATTGCAGTTTCCCGACTGAATTCTTGATCTTAAAATGTTATGGTTAGAAGAAATCATGTATCAAAGAAAAATGTTACACACACATTAAGAAAAAAAGTGAGAACTTGCCATGATTAACATGATCCTTTGTTTGGCTTGATAAGAGAGAAGAAACCAAGACGGCAAATCTTCGTTCCTGATTAGTAAATCAGAATCAGGAATAATTAATACATCCATATCATGGTCGCAACATGCAATAAAAGTTTAGCAGAATAGCAAAGCATTGATGATTCTGAATGCATCAGAATATATATATATATATATATATATATATATATATATAATTTTTAATTAAGAAAAAAAAGGGATATAATTTACCTTTGTCAACATTATGAAGATATACAAAGGTAAAAGTGTATTCTTCCGCCTTCATATTTCCCCAAAAGGGAAAGAAAATAAATACAAAAACAAACCATTCAATCAAGATACCAGAATGAGAATTTTAGCACACGCGCAACATAAAACTAAGACTCATGTCTGATACTAAAACCCATAAAACAAATATGGTTGCAGAAAATATCTGAACCAGATAAGCGAGGTGTCCCTGCAAGAAAATGATTCACAAGGAAAGCAGTATCCCTCAGAAGCACAAGTGCCAATACATTTTCCCCAAACTTCTAATGCAGGGACTACTCTAGATAAGAATTGATCAAGAATTGAGGTACAGGAATACCAAAATCCCAAGTAGGCATTTCGTGCTATACCTAGTGTCCTAGTCTATAACAACAACAACAAGCCTTAATCCCAGCGATCTAAGATCCCGAAATTAAACTTTCCTGAAGGCTTAGATCTATAATGTCTTTCCTAATGACTTTAGTCCACGTAATTCTTAGTCTACCCCTCCCTCTCCTAGTATTAGGTATAAGAATATCCTCTCAAGCACGAACTGGTGCTTCTAGCGATCTAAGTTAGACATGCCCGTACCACCTCAAGCAGCCTTTATGCACCTTATCTTCTATTGGTGCTACACCCACTTTACTACGAATAACTTCATTCCTTATGCGATCCATTCTCGTATGGCCACTCATACATCTTAACATACACATTTCTGCCACACTCATCTTAGATATATAGTCTCTTAATGGCCCATCGTTCACTACCATATAACATAGCTGGGCGGATTACAGCCCTATAGAACTTTCCTTTCAACTTAATACGCATCTTGCCATCTAGTCTATAAATTTAGAAAAAAATTGTACCTTAGGAGGAAGAAGAATTCCAGCCTTTTCACATCCCATAGTATCTACTGGTGCATCTTCAGAAGACCTCATTTTGCGAATGCCTTCAAGGACTTTCTCCCAGTTAGCAGGTGGTTCATCTGTGTCAAATAAACTCTGTTCTAAATCCTCCTTGAACTAATACTACAGACTTGCAAAGAAGTATGAAAATATCTAGAAAAGAACCAGCGGTTACTTCTCCCAAACATGGGTTATTACATTGAACACGTACATAAAAGAGAAAATAAATAAATTTAAAATAAAACACAAGTAACGTTATTTTCTAGCTATGGTTATGTAAGATCCATATATTTCTACACACACAAAAAAGAAAAAAAAAAAGAAAATTCAGAAGTTTAAAACCCTCTTAAGTTATCTACATGTTCAACTAACTTGACGTAACAATTTTTCAAGTAATGAACTAAAGAACAATCAGTAAATGTTCCCAGCAATAGAAATATGAACAAATCAATATTGCAGATGATCGATGGTCTTCTATACTTAGGTACAGAGCAATGTTTCGCTTTTAATTATTGAAAGTGCAGTATTAGGGAACAATGCAATATATTCAGCCCATTTGTCTCGCGGGTATAAACCACGGTTCACACTCTTTTGCTACAGTGTTTTCTCTTACAAACAATTTAAATAAAGCCTATGAACCAAACAGGCAAATTGTTTAAAGACCATCAATCTAAATGCAACAAACTGATGAGCACAAATGTGGATCCAATAGCACCCTTCATAAAAATAATCCGCTCTTGGATAGAATAATCCTTTTGAGGTGTTATTATTACAAAGGAGAAGGCCCAACGCTGCATTGTCCCCTTGATGCATTTTAAGTGTAAAATGCATGAGACTGGATCCAGTAGTATGTGTACGTACTTGTCAATGTGTGTGTGCGAGACTGCAAGCGCAGTACAGCTTAAGCTAACTAATAATTTCTGTCAATCCCATCCATAAGTAGCAATACTATTTGCTCAAAAATACAGTTTGCAGTTATAAGCTGCGTTAGCATTTACCTCTTGTCCTAACTAGAGGAGAAACTTCAGCTTCCGCCACAAAAACATCAGAAACATCTTGCAACTTCTCTGCCGAACCAAGTACAATGAGAATGATTACAGAGAAGATCCATTCTATATAAACTTTTGAGATGGTGCTTGCAGATTGATAAGTACCCAGGCAAAATTTGGAAAGAAAATGAATCAAACTCAAATTGAACAGAGGAACGCGATAGAGCTGGATTGTATTTAGACTGAAATTGGTAAACAAGTACAGATAGACAGCAGATATTCAAGAGATCTGCTTCTCTCCCCTGAGCAAAGCTCAAAACTACAATCAAAATCCAGCTAACTTTCCAGTATCCCATTTTCCCCCTTTTATTCGACCTCCCAAAGAGTCTAGCTCCCAAATCAGTAACAAACTCTCAGCAACCCCTAGGCATAGGTGAAGCGGATTGGAGGCTTATCGATCTTATCACAGATGCATGGACATGTGAGTGTGTGCACACGCATCATACTCACTGAACACCTATATGTAAGCCAATATGGAGAGGAAAGGGATTAAAGAGAACCACAAAGATAAAAATAAGAAACGTCCAGCTATGGCTAGACAAGTAACTGTAAGTGAGGGTTTCTTCTTTAATTTTTGTTTCCAAAGGCTTCAAAGACATTTTCTTTCTTCACTTGTTGAGTTAAAAGTCCTATTAACATAGTTTGTTTTCCTTTCTTCTTTTGGTAGTTTTCTTTCATTTTTGTTACAACTTCTTGTATTGTTGCTCTTCTTCAATAAAATTCTCGTTTCCAATTCAAAAGGCAAAGGTGGGAAAAAGGTTTTCTGACAGTTATTCTTTCAGCTTAGGCTGAATATGGTGAATGCCCAAGTTGGGCAATTATCCATGGCAGGGAAAACCAAGCAGTAACTAGAACAGCACATAATAAATTAAGCCATTAATCCTGATGTAAAAACAACAAAATGTTTTAGGAATTCATCCAAACTTTTACCCTGCTGTACTTTGGTGTTTGTTGGTTTTTTGTAGGGTCGGTTTTCTTGTTCTGTCTTGTACTTCTAGTTCGTTTTTTCTCATCGATGGATAACTCATCCGTCTTCTTTTTGCATCTGTTTCTGTTTGTTTAATAAATTCCAGTTTCTTATCAAAATACGTGGGATGGTCAGGAGCAGATGCAAACGAGGAAACACGAGAAAACGCTGACTAAACACATGATATAAGGCAAGAGTACTAACTTGAAGAGGCAGATCCACTTGCTTTCTTGTATGCAAATTCTTCGATGTCGGGTAGGACAGACGACTGTGTACAAGAAGCTGATTGCGATATAATTAACGATGAACACGCAAAGTCTTAACAGAAGCAAGGTTTAGCTTCAAGGTAAATGTAAGTAAACAATAAATTTTTTATGAGTATTTAATAGTACATGAAGATCCTATGAAATTGATACCACAAATAAGGACTTAAATTTTAGAGGCAATGAACTCAATCATGAAAGATAACTCTTGAAAAATTTAAAGCTTTCTTAAAATAATACAAAGGAAATGCATAAACAAGAAAAGGTACTAGCATAAACTAAAATAAAAAACGCAAACTGAAATGAGATTTCTCATATTAATAAATAAGGAAAAAAAAGAAAAAGGAAAATAATGAAGTCGTGTATAAATCACATATAAGTTATTACCCATCAGTATTTTTGGCAAGGGACATTAAAATATTAAAAAATAAAAAGAAATCACACAAATTTTCAAGCTTAAAACTTATATTTTGATTTGTCGCCTCACCTTCTCGTCACGAAGAGGCTTTGCTTGGATAGTCTCTTTGAGTCTCTTTTTTCTCGAGAAAACGCGAAGTTCTGGCACTGAAACGCCATGGAGGACTCGGACCCTGCAATATTAAAGACATTAACACAATTTTTAGCCCCTTTTTCCTTTGTGGGTTTTGGTACCAGAAATGAAAGAGTGGAAGCTCTGGTTCTGTACTAATAAGACAACCTGGGTTTTGGTCTGTTATGGAAGAGAAGCTTGTTTTCGACATTCTTCTTCTTGTTGTTGATGTTGTTGTTCTGGTAATAATGCTTCCCACTTGAGTTGCCAAGTTCCTTGGGGGAAGAGCCAAGGACATTCTCTTGCAACCCTCTTCGTTGATCCAGTGGGCGGATTGGCGGGGGAGAAATCATTTTACATCCATACCCTCGTACAATTTTTTTTTTATAGCTATATAATATAAGATTTAATTATAAATATAATAATAAGTGAATGAGTAAAGGTGTCAATTGAGCCGGATAATCCGTGCTAACCTGTTAAGGTGATTAATTTTGCACGGTACGGCCCAACTCATAGTACAGAGCCGGGCTGGCCCAACACGCTAGAAAGGACTGAGTTTGGCCTCATGTTTGAAGCCCCCAGACTAGGCACGACCCAGGCATGGTCCAGGCCCGTGAAGGACCAGACACGGTCAGTGAAGGTTCAGGCCTACGATATTGTTGGGCTGGAACAAGAAGTGGGCTTCTAGCCCAAATGAAAAAAAAAAAAAAAAAAAGGATAGGCATGCTGCTCACATGGGCAGCAAACTAGGAAATAGAAAAGAAAAGAAGAAGGCGAATCGGGAGTAGCGGGGGGCAGCCGAGAAAACCAGAGAAAAAGAGAGAGAGAGAGAGAGAGAGAGAGAGAGAAAGAGAAAAGGAGTAGGATTTTGGTGCTTGTACAAGACGATTGGGTGGCAAAACGTTGTCAGTTTTAGCTCAAATTTGACGTGGAGAATCCTTGTGGCGAGCTCTTCCAATCTACCGGACTTGATTTCTCATTTAGTCTCTCTTTAGTACTCTCTTGAGTACTCCTAATTTGGTGAGACCTAAACTTTTCTTTAGTGTTATTGTTGTTATCCATTTTTGATGATGATGTCTATATTGTTGGTGAACCAAGAATAGTGTTTCTTGATGATATTATTGTTGTGAGCCTCTAGTTTGATTCTAGAGAGAAACACTGTAATCCCATTGTTGATATAGTGGAAGAGATTTCAGTGGCCTAAGGGTCCCGTGGTTTTTACTCTCAATTTGAGAAGTTTTCCGCGCTAAAAATTAGTGTTTCACTTGTGGTTGATTATTTTGATTAATTGGTGCATTGGTTGTTTGGCTTTGTTGGCATTTCGTTTGAGATCCTATTTTAGCACACAAAGAGGGAAGTTTTATTACGCAATTGTTTGTTAATTTTCCCAACAAATTGGTATCAGAGCCTTTGGTTGGCTAGAGGCTAATTCTTGTGTGTTGAAATGGAAGAACAAAATTCGTATGGGATGGTAAAATTAACCTCATCGAATTATTCCATTTGGAAGCGCAAAATGCAAGATTTGCTTATTGTTAAAGATTTGTATGGGCCTGTCATGGGCAAGTCAAAGCCAGAAAAAATAAGTAATAATGATTGGGAAATATTACACCTGAAAGATGCTACTACTATTAGGCAATGGGTTGATATTAATATTTTTAATCACATTTCTAAAGAAATGAAAGCCGATGCACTTTGGAAGAAATTAGAGGCTATGTATGAGAAAAATACCTCCAAAAATAAAGCTTCGATCATTAGAAGGCTTGTGAATTTGAAATACAAAGATGGAAAAAGTATGACTGAGCATACTAGTGATTTCCAAGGCTTGGTGAACCAATTGGCCACAATGAAAATGCCTCTTGAAGATGAGTTGCAGGCATTGTTAATTTTTAGCTCCTTGCCTGACAGTTGGGAAACGTTAGTGGTATCACTAAGCACTTCAGCGCTTGGAGGAAAGCTAATCATGGAGATGGTTAAAGAAAGTTTGTTGAGTGAAGAAGCCAGAAGAAAGGAAAAGGGTGAATCGTCTTCTGAGGTACTTGTTTTTGAAAAGCAGGAAAGGCGTGGAAGAAGTAAAAGTAGGCATCCTCAAGGTCATGGCGAAAAGGATACATTCAGGGAAAAATCTAAAAACAGAAAAAATGTCAAGTGTTATCACTGCAACAAGATGGGTCACATGAAGAAAGAATGCAGAATTTGGAAAAGAGAACAGGGTGAAGGAAATAAAGATGAGAGAGAGACTAAAATAGTAGCCGCCGAAGGTGATGTTGCCATCATTTGTGATGACAGTTGTGTTAGTCTTGTGTGCCAGGAAAGTGATTGGGTGATTGATTCTGGCGCCTTATTTCATGTTACTCCTCATGGTGATTTCTTCACTTCTTATTCTACCGGTGATTTTGGCAATGTCAAAATGGGAAACAATGGTGCCTCTAAAATTGTGGGTATTGAAAATATTTGCTTGAAAACTAATCTTGGAAGTAAGTTGGTACTCAAGGATGTTAGACATGTTCCGAATATTCACCTAAACTTGATCTCCACAGGTAGACTTGATGATGAGGGTTTTACTAATTATTTTGGTGAAAGTAAGTGGAAGCTCACCAAAGGTTCTCTAGTGGTTGCAAGAAGAAAGAAAATGAATTCACTCTATGTCATGCAAGCTAAGCTTCACAAAGGAGAGATAAAAGTTGTTCAAAAAGGTGCAAGCATTGATCTATGGCACAAGAGGCTTGGTCACGTCAGTGAGAAAGGACTACAACTTCTTGCTAGAAAGCAATTCCTACCTAGTTTACAAGGTATGCCTCTTAAAACTTGTGTTGATTGCTTAGCTGGAAAAACACATAGAGTTGCATTTCATTCACACCCTCCATCTAGAAGATCAAATATTCTTGCTTTGATTCATACTGATGTCTGTTCTATGCAAGCTAAAACGCTTGGAGGTGCATTCTATTTTGTGACTTTCATCGATGACCATTCAAGAAAGGTTTGGGCTAATACTTTGAAAACTAAAGACCAGGTGCTTGATTTCTTTAAAGAGTTTCATGCCAAGATTGAAAGAGAAATAGGAAAACAGTTGAAATCAGTTCGTGCTGATAATGGCGGTGAGTATAGGGGACCGTTTGAGAATTACTGCAAACTCCATGGAATCAGGCTTGAGAAGACTCTAGTTAAGACACCCCAGCTTAATGGTGTAGCGGAGAGAATGAACAGAACAATTGATGAAAGAATCAGGTGCATGCTTTCTAACGCAAAGCTTCTAAAGAATCAGGTGCATGCTTTCTCAAAATTTCTAAAGATGAGAGATCTAAGCTTAATGATAAGGCAAAACCTTGTATTTTCTTAGGCTATGGCCATGAGGAGTTTGGGTACATATTATGGGATCCGGTGAACAAGAAAATTATCAAAAGTAGAGATGTTGTCTTCCTTGAAGACTAAGTGATTGATGATGGTAACAAAGGTGAAAAGTCTTGCTCCTCTGCTGAATTCCTATCAATTTGGATCTAATTTCTCCACCTGTAGAGAATATTGATCAAGGGGGAGATGTCCAAGAAGATGGTGGTGATGTTGTTAATGATGAAGCCCTTCCAGTTGATAATGTAGAGCCAGTTGACCAAGTTGAACAAGCACCGCTAGCACCACCAGTTGAGTCTCAGGTGAGAAGATCTACAAGAGAGCATCGTCCGCCTAGTCGATACACTACTAATGAGTATGTGATGCTCATTGATGAAGGAGAGCCAGAAACTTACCAAGAAGCTGTTTCATATGAGAAGAAGCAAGAGTGGTTTAAAGCCATGCAAGAAGAGATGAAATCCTTGTGTGAGAACCACACTTATGACTTGGTTAAGTTACCTAAAGGCAAGAAAGCGCTTAAGAACAAGTGGGTTTACAGGTTGAAAACTGAGAATAATAGGTCACAACTAAGGTACAAGGCAAGGTTAGTTGTGAAGGGGTTTGGTCAGAAGAAAGGTGTCGACTTTGAAGAAATCTTTTCTCCTGTTGTGAAGATGTCCTCCATTAGAGTTGTTCTTGGTCTAGCTGCCCGCTTGAATTTAGAGGTAGAGCAACTTGAACTAAAAACTGCGTTCCTTCACGGTGACTTAGAAGAAGAAATTTTTATGGAGCAACCAGAAGAGACAAGAGCATCTTGTGTGCAAGTTGAAGAAGAGCTTGTATGGGCTCAAACAAGCACCAAGATAGTGGTACAAAAAGTTTGACTCTTTCATGATGAGTCACGGGTACACTAGGACTTCATCTGACCATTGTGTGTTCATTAAGAAACACTCCAGTGATGATTTCATCATCCTTCTGCTATATGTTGATGATATGTTAATCATTGGCCATGATGCTAGCAAGATTGAGAAGCTAAAGAGAGAGTTAAGCAAGTCCTTTGCCATGAAAGACTTGGGATCGGCGAAACAGATACTTGGTATGAAGATCTCGCATGATATGAAGAATGAGAAGTTATGGTTATCTCAAGAAAGCTACATTGAAAAGGTTCTTAAAAGATTCAATATGAGTAAGGCCAAGGCTGTTTGTTCTCCATTTGTAGGTCACTTCAAGCTTACAGTTGAGCAATGTCCTACAAGTGAGAAAGAAAAAGAAGAAATGAGCAAAGTGCCATATGTCTACAGTTGGCAGTTTGATGTATGCTATGGTATGTACAAGGCCAGATATTGCTCATGCAGTTGGAGTTGTTAGCCGATTTCTCTCTAATCTTGGAAAAGAACACTGGGTAACAGTAAAATGGATATTGAGATATTTGAGAGGTACTTCTAAGGTGTGTTTATGCTTTGGTAGTGGTGAACCTATTTTAGATGGGTACACAAAATCAGACATGGCAAGTGACATTGATTCCAGGAAGTCTATTTCGGGATTTCTGATGACTTTTACAGGGGGAGTAGTCTCTTGGCAATCCCAGCTACAAAAGTGTGTCGCTCTATCCACCACAGAAGCTGAGTACATAGCAATTACTGAAGGTTGCAAGGAGACTTTGTGGATGAAGAGGTTTCTTGAAGAACTGGGCATGCAACAAGAGAATTGTATTGTCTACAGTGACAATCAAAGTGCCATCCACCTCTCCAAGAATTCAACATTCCATTCGAGATCCAAGCATATTGATATTAGATATGACTAGATTCGTGATGTGCTTAAAGGGAAACAATTACACTTAGAGAAGATCCACACCAGTGAGAATGGATCAGATATGTTGACAAAGACTTTGCCTAAGGAGAAACTTGAAGCTTGTAGGCAGAGAGCGGGCTTAGTTGAGCCCACCAAATGATGCGGAGGGGGAGTTTGTTGGGTTCCGCCCCATTTGTGGACTGGAACAACAAGTGGGCTTCTAGCCCAAATGATAAAAAAAAAAGGATAGGCATGCTGCGAGCAGCAAACCAGGAAATAGAAAATAAAAGAAGAAGGAGAATCAGGAGTAGCCGGGGGCAGCCGAGAAAACTAGAGAGAAAGAGAGAGAGAGAGAGAGAGAGAGAGAGAGAGAGAGAGAGAGAGAGAGAAAGGGTAGCGTTTTGGTGCTTGTACAAGACGATTGGGTGGCAAAACGTTGTCGGTTTTGGCTCAAATTTGACATGGAGAATCCTTGTAGCGAGCTCTTCCAATCTACCAGATTTGATTTCTCATTTAGCCTCTCTTTAGTACTCTCTTGAGTACTCCTGATTTGGTGAGACCTAAACTTTTCTTTGGTGTTATTGTTGTTATCCATCTTTGATGATGATCTTTATATTGTTGGTGAACCAAGAATAGTGTTTCTTGATGATATTATTGTTGTGAGCCTTTAGTTTGATTCTAGAGAGAAACTTTGTAATCCCATTGTTGATATAGTGGAAGAGATTTAAGTGGCCTAAGGGTTTCATGGTTTTTACACTCAATTTGAGAGGTTTTCCACGCTAAAAATTAGTGTTTCACTTGTGGTTGATTATTTTGATTAATTGGTTCATTAGTTGTTTGGCTTTGTTGGCATTTCATTTGAGATCCTATTTTAGCACACAAAGAGGGAACGTTTTATTCCGCAATTGTTTGTTAGTTTTCCCAACTGAAATTTTAATGAGATTTGAGGTATTTTTTGCCAATCGGTCGACTTATACCATTCTATCGATCAGTTATTTTCTTGTAACTATTCATATTATTTTAATAAAATTACATTTTAATAATACGTAAATGAGTGCGTCTATTTACACTCATTTTTTTTATTCATTAATAAAATTATTTTAAACACAATAGTTTACTAAAAAAATACTTATTACAGACTCCACCATTAATAACCATTTAATTAAATCTAACGTTTACAATAAAGAGTTTCATCAATTCTAAAATAGAAACTGCTTTAAAAAATAAACCTTCTTGTTTGACCTTTAGGCTCCAAAAGTTATCTGAGGGTGTTTGGTATGAGGATTCGTATCATGATTCGAATTATGATTCGTGGTTTGTTACAGTATTTTTTTCACAAAAATATACGTAAATCAAAAATGATTTTGAGTCATAATTTCAAATCTGTGAAGTAAACGTCCTATAAATTACTCACAGATCAAGCCTACACTTGGTACACGACCTTGGCTCCAAGGTCAATCCACACGTTGCAAGAATGGTGACTCGCTTTTACCGAAATTACTTAAAAAATTACCACCATCACGTAAAGTACGCCAATTGTGTACGACGTTAGCATTTGATAATTTCCATAATTTCGATAATTGTGTACCTCATTACTTTCAATAATTTCAATTTTTCATTTCTAACTTCTTTAATAACTATAAAGTTTTTAGCTCCAATTGTGCGTTTTTTTTCTTTACTTTTTGATTTTTAATTTAGTACGACATTAGCATTGAATGTATAGAGTGTAATAGAAGAGATATTCACTACAAGAATTAAGGCCTTTAGTGATGACACATGTCGTTAATAGTAACATACAGCGACAACATGTCGTTATTGAAAAGGGTAGTCATTTTTGTGCAAATCAACTCTGTCATTGATTTACGGTGAAGAAGGCTGAAGATATGTAGCGACGATAAGTCGCCGCTATAAGTTTTGTTAGACAACATTGCCATGTCGTCGTTATATGTTATTGCGCGCCAAATGAAAAAGGTGGGAAAAATTGTGCGCCAATTGGCAAATCTTTAACGACGTCATGTCATCACTAAAAGTTAGACAATATCTTGAGAAACGTAGCGTCAGAATTACGCAATCAGGACTAGGATTTAGCGATGATGAATGTCATCACTAAAAGGGCCCCAAACTTTATTAGGCAGACTTAGAAATTTTTCTGAAAATTTCTCCCTTTTTAGGCAACAACATAAATGTTCCCAAAATTATTGGCAGATTTAGAAAATTCTGACAAATATTCAAAATGTTTAGCGACAACACATCGTCACTAAATCTTTTATTTGGGTGGCAAAATGAATTTTTAGGGGTGATTTTTCTAACTTGTCATCGCTAAAAGGTTGCCCAGTTTTTAATGATGTTGCAATTATGTAGCGACGATGGGAGGAATTTTAAAAGTCGTTGCTAAAGGGTTTGCGTATAAACCTAGCACGCAGACCCCTTCTTCCCCTTTTTTCTTTTCTTCTCAGTAGTATCTTCCTCCATAGCCCCAAAACACCTCAATTTCTTCCCCATTTCTCAATCAAATTAGGACCAATTACCATTTCCTTGAATTTTCTCCTAATTTGAATGAAAAAAAATCCAAAAACGTCACAATCCCCAAGACCACATAGTGACGGCCACCTAGTAGGGTTATCTAAGTTTTTAACTACAACTGTAAGGATTTTTTTTTTTTTTTTTTTTTTAGGCTATAAAGAATGATGTAACATTTTGAACATAAGTCTCTTTTTCTAAAAATGCTATATCATATTGTACTTTTTCCTGCCAAAATTCACACTTTTCAGTCTACTCATATTTCCTTTCCTTACCTGTAAGAGTTGTGAGTGGAGCAGCTTGCTTTGAAAATCCCTCAACGAAGTGTCCGTAGTATTGGGTGGCCGTTACTCACATTTGGCCGGATTTTAGGACTCCGTCAACAGAGATACGGGCCGCTAGTTGCCCTTGACATTGCCCAAAAATAGTCACCCCGTTCTAGTGGTGATTCGAGTTGTTAATTTGTAGTAGTAGTTGTTGTTGTGGTTGTAGTTATGTTGATGTTGTTGCTGCTGCGGCTGACGTTGTTGTTTTCATTGTTGTTATTGTAATTAATTTAGGTTAATTATGAATTTACTATTAAATTGATATAATTTGTTTATCTTAATAGGGATTTTTATGTTAGTGTTGATTTGGTTATTGAAATTGATATTAGTAGTGATTTTGGTTTTGAATTGATGTCATTTTTTTATTATTAATAAAATTATTTTAACCACAATAGTATACTAAAAAAAATACTTATTACACACTCCACCATTAATAACCATTCAATGAAATCTAACACTTACAATAAAGAATTTCATCAATTCTAAAATAGAAACTGCTTCAAAAAAATAAGCCTTTCTGTTTGACCTTTAGCCTCCAAAATTACTCAGAGCCACATTATTTGTCTACATCAATTGTGCACGTGACTTTTGCAATTGATAATTTCTATAAGACCACATAGTACTATGTTAAAAAGAAATAAAAAAAAGTATGACGTTAGCATTTGAATTGATGTTAGGTGGCTATTTTTGTATAGGTTTAGGTTTTGGGTCATGTTAAAAATAAATAAAAAAATATAAGTTAAATGAAAAAATATATATTAGGAGATTAGTAAAGCATTGATAAAAATAGGAAAAAATAATTGTGAATAAATTTGATATTTACATTAAAATTGAGTGAAAAATAAATTGTGAAATAATAATTCAATAATCTCATGTCAAATAATAGAGTAAAAGATTATTATCATAAAATTTAAATAAAAATAGCAAAGGTAATTAAAAGTGTTTACAAAAATAATAAAATTTATAAAATTTAATTCAATATCCTCTGTAGCTTCAACTCAGGAGGAGATTTTGGCAGAGGTCCTCAGACAGTGACGATGGGGAAATAAGAAGGGAGTTGGCCCAACGATGTCTCAGAAAAATATATTTCACATTCCTCAGCAGCTGCCGCCCAATTACGAGGAGTTTACTCTGTGATTTTAGCAGGTCTACGAGCACCTTAGCCAAGCCAACATCCATGTTATTTCTTGTTTTTAGAGACTAGTTACTTTTCTTTAGTGTGTATATACAATATTATCAGACATTTCTTTCTATGTTTAGTATGTTATCTCAACTTCTAATATTACGACTTATAACATATGTTTAGTATTCACTTTTATTAATTCATGTGATATGTGATTGTCACGCCCCCCCAAACGGGGTGGGTGACGTGGAGCTCAATTAGGGATTAATAAGGCGGAATTCCCCAACCGGGCCCCACCTGACTGCATTAAAATAAATAAATAAACAATATAATCCAGGAGCCTCTGACACACAGGGCTCCACCCCACAGGACATACAGTATCGTACATACATGCTTACGTAAATAATCATTACAACAGACATCATCCACAATCTAGTAAATCCAAATATTTATTTAAGTTTACAGAATTTCTCAAATTCCTTACATTTGCTCAAGAGGATAACACAATCCTCGCTTGCTCGATCCGTAGCACCACTTTCATTTCGATGCACCGCTCCTCGAATCTCACAGGAGGGGTTTAAACATTTGAAACATGAGCGAAAGGCCCAGTGGGATATAATTTGAAATAATTTAAATAAGCGAGTAAATAAATAAGTGCGTAAATAAAGTAAATAGACATTCAGCCCCGACAGAGCAGTAGGAACCTCACATCCTTTTTCTCAAAGGAAATATAACGAAAACTAACCAGTATTACATAGCTTGACGAGTAATTAGTACAAATTACTCACCTCACCAAGTGCCTCGCCTACCGGACCCGGTTTGGGTTACGCCCCCAGGGATGCACTCTCCGCATCCTATCTGGGCTTCTGACAATAGACTCTATTACCAGTTCACAAGATCTCTTATCTTAAGAAATCATTCATTTAACATTATGAAATCGTTCATATGACCCCACGAACTACTCAAGCCGCGGGCCCCATGACTGAACAAGCCATGAGGTTCCATGACTGACAAGCTATGGAGTCCAAGGACAGGACAAGCCAAGGAATTCCATAAACTAACAAGCCATGGTTTTTAAAACATTTTTCTTTCGCAAATCAATCCCTTTCTTTAAAACATTTTCAAGGCCAAAATCTTCTTTGAAAACAGGCTCACAAGGAAAAGGGATAGAAATCCTACCTCGCACAATCAAACACAGGACTAGCGTTGCCCTATCCGGCTTCCGCTTCCTCAAGCCCCTTGATGCAATCCACAATGAGCATCGATACAAAACACCACTTTAGGATCAATCCTCGGTCCTAAAGTAATCCAATTTCAATCATATACCAAGATTCTCAATTAGTGTGCCCTAATCCATTTTCATGTTCAAATTCCATTCCAAGGGTTTTAAATATCAAATCAGGGATTTAGGATACTAATCCTTTCATCCTAAGTCCCCAAATGAAGCTAATTTGGGTTCTCCCCGAAAACATGGGTCAAAACGACAATTTCAGGCCAAACAGGGTCAAACCCCGTGTACACCGGTCGACCGGTGACAGAGCAGTGCAACTCGTTCGATTTGGGATGGAAATGAGAGAGAGAGAGAGTACGGGAGTGAGAGTGAGAGAGAGAGGAAGAGAAACGCACGGGAGAAAAAGAAAAGGAAGGAAAAGAAAAGAAAGAAAAAGAAAAAGAAAAAGAAAAGGAAAAAGAAAAGAAAATGACGTGTAAAATATAACGGTCCGAAATGCGCCCATACACACTTCGGATTAAATAAATTATCAGAAATAATTTAAATACCTTGGAATTATTTAAACTCAATTAATTAAATCAGATTAGGCACACTAATAATCTTAATTACCTTAATTAATCTCAATTAATTCGCCGTGGTGTTACTGACTCCACCCCCTTAGGCAATTTAGTCCTCGAAATTAAAACTCACCTCAAAGTGCAAACAGATGCGGATAACGTTCTTGCATCGTCGTTTCAAGCTCCCATGTTGCTTCCTCAACACCATGGTCTTGCCAGCACTTTCACTAGCGGAATCTCACGATGACGCCGACTCTTCATCTTCTGTCAAGAATACGGCCTGGTGCCTCCTCGTGAGACGCGTCATCACCATATCGGACGTCAAACCATCGCACTACCGCTTCCGGCTCGGGTTGACACTTCCGAAATGGGAGACATGAAACACGCCATGCACGTGAGATAGCTCGGTGGTAAAGCCAACCTATATGCCACCACTCCGACTTCGTTGCACGATCGAATGGTCCCACATACCTTGGTGCGAGTTTTCCTTTCACACCAAACCGAGTAACTCCCCACGTTGGGAAACCTTTAGCAACACAAAGTCGCCTTCTTGAATTCCGAGGCCTACGCCTCTGTCAAAGATAGCTCTTCTCTCGACGACTTTGAGTGTCAATGACGTTCTCGAATCACAACTATCTTCTCATTGTTCTCTTGAATGACATCCGGTCCAGTTGTAAGTCTATCCTCTGGTTCCAACCAACAAGCAGGTGACCTACAAGGGCGACCATACAACGCCTCAAGCGGTGCCATACGAAATCTTGGCTTTGATAGGCATTGTTGTATGCAAACTCGGCTAGATGCAGGTATTTCTTCCGATTCCCGCCAAAATCGAATACAAGCACGAAGCATATCCTCGAGAATCAATAACTCTTTTCGGATTGTCCATCCGTCGAGGATGAAATCTTTATCTTTGAAGTTCAATTCATTCCCATGGCTTCACGAAACTTCTCCAATACCTTGCATTGAAACGCGTGTCACGATCGGGGCGTGATAGAGCGGTGGCACCCGTGTAGCCTCACGATGTGCTCGGTACAATTAAAGCCGAACCTTCCGAGAATACGTCGCACGGAATGGTATGAAGTGCACGGACTTGTCAACCTGTCAACCACCACCCGGATGGCATCGTGCCTCAACTCGGTTCTCGGTAGTCCCATCGGAAAATCCATCGTGATGTGCTCCCATTTCCATTCGGGGGACGGGAAGAGGTTGCAACTCTCCGCTGGCTTCTGGTGCTCGGCTTTAACTTGGAGGCAAGTCACGCATTCCGAGACGTACTCACAAACATCTCTCTTCATGCCTCTCCACCAAGATCTTGTCTCTTCAAGTCCCGTACATCTTGGTACTACCGGATGAATGGCGTACCTCGATTTGTGAGCTTCATGCGTAATCATCTTCTTTATCTCACCCGCCTTAGGAACAATGAGGGCGGTTTTCGAAATACAAGGCTCCATCCTCCCGGATTCTCCAATCCTCAAATTGTTCTCCATTCTGGATCCGAATCCAAATTCCTTGGAGGTGTGGATCCTGCCATTGATTCTGCTTGACTTGTTGCACAAGAGCCGGTGCGGAAATCAGATTATACACCACAGCCTGGTTATAATCCTCATGGTACTGAAGATCATACTCACTCACCACTTCAGTCCTCTTCCAATCCTCCAAAGCTAATGACGCCAGAGTCCCTGACGTTTTCCTGCTAAGGGCATCAGCCACCACATTAGCTTTTCGGGATGATACCGCAGGGTGAAGTCATAATCTTCCATGTACTCTACCCATCTCCTCAATGTCTGAGGTTCAGATCTTCTGAGTAAACAAGTACTTCAGACTCTTATGATCGAGAGAAGACCTGAAATCTTGCTCCATAAAGATAACATCTCCATATCTTCGTGAGCAAATATTACCGCCGCTAACTCCAAGTCATCGTGGGGTAGTTCCGCTCGTCGGTCTCGGTTGGCGAGATGCATAAGCTACTACGTGTCCACCTTGCATCAAGACACAACCGAGCCCAACCCCCGAGGCGTCGAGTACACCTCGTATGGCTCCTCGGTATTAGGGAATCGTCCGAATCGGGCACTTGTCAACCTTACCTTCAATTCCTGAAAAGGCACGTTCACATTCAAAGATCCCACTCGAATCGACTTCTTTCTTGGTCAACCGAGTCATCGGTGCAGCTATACTCGAGAAGTCCTTTACAAAACGCCCGGTAATACCCCGCGGTCAAGAAAAGCTTGAATCTACGCCACATTCTTGACCTTTCCCACTGTAGCACAGTCTCGACCTTAGAAGGATCTCTGATTCCCCGTCCGTCACATGGCCAAGGAATTTCACCTCTGTCATTGGAAGTCACACTTCTCCTTCTTCGCATACAACCGGGTGTTCTCGAAAGGGTCCGAAGAACAATCCTAAGGTCTTTGCGCATGTTCTTCCCAAGTCTTGAATACACCCAGATGTCATCAATGAACACGATGACAAACCGATCCAAATACGGCCGAAAAACCCGATTCATCAAATCCATGAATGCAGCAGGGGCATTTGTCAATCAAAACGGCATTACCGAAACTTCGAAGTGCCCATACCGAGTTCTGAAAGCAGTCTTCGGAATATCCTCCTCCCTGATTTTCAATTGGTGGTACCCGGACCTCAAATCAATCTTAGAGTAGAACTGTGATCCACCCAACTGATCGAACAATTCATCGATCCTCGGCAGTGGGTACTTGTTCTTCACAGTTACCCTGTTCAATTGTCGGTAGTCAATGCACAACCGAAGAGATCCGTCGTGCTTCTTCACAAATAGCACCGGTGCACCCCAGGGGGAAGTACTATTCTGGATATATCCCTTCTCTGCCAGCTCTTCAAGCTGTGTTCTTAATTCCTTCATCTCCGCCGGAGCCATCCGGTATGGAGGAATGGAAATAGGTGCCGTTCCCGGAACCAAATCAATGCAGAATTCAACTTCCCGATCTGGCGGTAAACCCGGTAGATCCTCAGGAAATACATCTGCAAACTCATCCACCACAGGAATTCCCACACTGTCTCTGCTCACTTCAGGTTCACCTTCTATAGCAAGAAGGGAAAAGAAACAGGCTAGATTCTTCCGTCCCCCAACGCTGTACTTCAACAGTCGTTCCCCAAGGACTGGGTTCATCTCTGCCTGATAAGCAATCACTGCTCCGGAATCCGTCACCAATGTCACTTTTCTACGGTAGCAATCAACAATTGCACCGTGCCTTGACAACCAATCCATTCCGAGCACCACATCAAACAGGGTCATCGGAAGGATAATCAAGTCTGCTCTCAATCGCTCACCACCAATCGTGATTTCACACGACTTACACACACTCATCACCTCCACACATCCCAGTGGGGAGTTCAAAGTCATCGGGACTTCTAAGTTTTCAGATTTCAGTTTCAAAGTCCGAACAAAAGAACTTGATATAAACGAGTGTGTGGCACCTGTATCAAACAACACGTGAGCAAAAGAATGAGAGATTAGAATCATACCCTCAACCACCGCGTTGCTGGTCTGACCTCCAGAGCTGCCTCCTGCCAGGGTATAAGCTTGTCCCTGTACTCTCCCTTCCTCATCACCAACATTAGGCCGCGAGCCGGAGGCCTATACTGTTGTGGCGGAGGTGGTTGTACCGGTCTCGGCGCTTAAGGCCGGAACTGTGTATACTGAGGCGGCTGATAGGTCGGCGCAGGAGGGTATGGCATCTGTTGCGGCTGATATGGCGGCATGTACTGTGGCGGCCCTTCTTGGCTATAGGAAGCGTCACTTTGGGCTTGTTGAGCCGGCGGCCGATTAGGACAATTCCTCCTAATATGGCCCACCTACCCACAATGGTGACACTTGGGCCCGTCTGAACATTTCTGTCACTCCCGGAAGAACTCGCCACCACTTGTCATTTCTTGATTGCGGTTTCTTCTACCACTCCCGCTGTGGTCCACCCGAAACTTGAAGGCTGCCCGAAAACAGAGGGTCTACGGAGACAGAGACCCGACCGCTTCTTCTTCTTTACTTTGGCGATAGGCCAGGTTATCCTGTTCCACCCTCATAGCGGCGGCTACTAAATCCGGAAGTTCAAGTCTTAGAGCCACCAAGGATCTCCTCACGCAGTTCTTGAGGCCCCCCTCAAACTTAAGACATTTCATGTCTTCGCACTCCACTAAAGATGGCGCAAACCGGGATAGGTCATTAAACCTAGCCTCATATTCCCTCACAGACATGTCACTTTGCCACAGCCGACATGAATTCCAGTGCCTTTTTCTTCCCTGTAACTCGGAGGGAAGTGCTGATCATTGAACATCACCTCGAATTGTTCCCAGGTCATCCCTGTGACATTCATCCTCCTCTTGACCTGTTTCCACCAAGTGTTTGCCAATCCTTCCATCTTGTACACCGCAAATTCCACCCAGTATTCATTTGGAGCTCTCATAGTACTCAAATGCTTAACTATGGAGTCAATCCAAAACTCAGCTTCCTGGGGTCCTCCTCACTATTAAACGAGGGATAGGCGCTCGCACAATTCCCGGAAATATTCCTGTTTCGATCCCAACCGGTCGCTCATTCCGAGCTCTAGTGGCCATGCCTTGAAAGGCGAAAACATGGCATCGAAGAATCCTTGATTCGGTTGTTCCGGCTGGTTACCTAGTCTCAAGCGGAGGCGCCATTTCCTTCAATCGAAATCAAACTAGACTATTCGGTGGATAACGGATGTCACACATGTATGTACAATCCCGGGTTCTTAACCTAATGCTCTGATACCACTCTGTCACGCCCCCCCAAACGGGGTGGGTGACGTGGAGCTCAATTAGGGATTAATAAGGCGGAATTCCCCAACCGGGCCCCACCTGACTGCATTAAAATAAATAAATAAACAATATAATCCAGGAGCCTCTGACACACAGGGCTCCACCCCACAGGACATACAGTATCGTACATACATGCTTACGTAAATAATCATTACAACAGACATCATCCACAGTCTAGTAAATCCAAATATTTATTTAAGTTTACTGAAATTTCTCAAATTCCTTACATTTGCTCAAGAGGATAACACAATCCTCGCTTGCTCGATCCGTAGCACCACTCGCCTTTTATGCACCGCTCCTCGAATCTCCTGGGAGGGGTTTTAACATTTGAAACATGAGCGAAAGGCCCAAGTGGGATACAATTTGAAATAATTTAAATAAACGAGTAAATAAATAAGTGCGTAAATAAAGTAAATAGACATTCAGCCCCGATGCAGTAGGAACCTCACATCCTTTTTCTCAAAGGAAATATAACAGAAACTAATCAGACATAGGCTTCAATGAGTAATTAGTACAAATTACTCACCTCACCAAGTGCCTCGCCTACCGGACCGGTTTTGGGTTCTGCCCAGGATGCACTCTCCGCATCCTATCTAGGCTTACAGCAATAGACTCTATTACCAGTTCACAAGATCTCTTATCTTAAGAAATCATTCATTTAACATTATGAAATCGTTCATATGACCCCACGAACTACTCAAGCCGCGGGCCCCATGACTGAACAAGCCATGAGGTTCCATGACTGACAAGCTATGGAGTCCAAGGACAGGACAAGCCAAGGAATTCCATAAACTAACAAGCCATGGTTTTTAAAACATTTTTCTTTCGCAAATCAATCCCTTTCTTTAAAACATTTTCAAGGCCAAAATCTTCTTTGAAAACAGGCTCACAAGGAAAAGGGATAGAAATCCTACCTCACAATCAAACACAGGACTAGCGTTGCCCTATCCTGCTTCCGCTTCCTCAAGCCCCTTCAGTCTGAATCCACAGCGAGCACTGATACAAAACACCACTTTAGGATCAATCCTCAGTCCTAAAGTAATCCAATTTCAATCATATACCAAGATTCTCAATTAGTGTGCCCTAATCCATTTTCATGTTCAAATTCCATTCCAAGGGTTTTAAATATCAAATCAGGGATTTAGGATACTAATCCTTTCATCCCAAGTCCCCAAATGAAGCTAATTTGGGTTCTCCCCGAAAACATGGGTCAAAACGACAATTTCAGGCCAAACAGGGTCAAACCCCGTGTACACCGGTCGACCGGTGACAGAGCAGTGCAACTCTACCGGTCGACCGGTAGAGTGCACACCGGTCGACCGGACAGTCGACCGTCCGACACTGCAATCCGGTCGACCGCACAGTCGACCGGTGAAAATCGACCGCATGAGAACTCATGGAAATCGGTCCAAAAACCTGCAAATCCAGTCCCAAATCCAGATTTTTCAAAGGGAAAACACTAGATCCGGGTTCTAGGTCCTAAAACAAGTCCAAAGAACCCAAGATCTCCAATTTCTACCCTAGTTTCACTCAGAATCCATCAAAATCCATTTTGAACCAAAAATAAGTTTTAAATCCGAAAAACTTGAAATCCAAGAGAGGTTCTTTCAGTAATATTACCTTGAATCCTTCTCTTGATGTTGAAAACTCTTTGAAATCACTCTTTGGCTCAAAACTCGTTCGATTTGGGATGGAAATGAGAGAGAGAGAGAGTAATGGGAGTGAGAGAGAGAGAGAGGAAGAGAAACGCATGCGGGAGAAAAAGAAAAGGAAGGAAAAGAAAAGAAAGAAAAAGAAAAAAAAAAAAGAAAAAAAGAAAAGAAAATGACGTGTAAAATATAACAAATCCGTAAATGCGCCCATACACACTTCGGATTAAATAAATTATCAGAAATAATTTAAATACCTTGGAATTATTTAAACTCAATTAATTAAATCGATTAGGCACACTAATAATCTTAATTACCTTAATTAATCTCAATTAATTAAATCAGGGTGTTATTCAAATTGATTATTTGTTATTTTTAATTATTATATTACTTTATTATTACATATATTTTACTAATCATTTGATATCAAATTTGATTTTTAAAAAGTGAAATTAAAAAATTATTCAAAAATAAATTAAAAAATATTACTTTTCAAAAAAAAAAAAATTAGGTTAACTTGTTGTCGCTATATACCAAAATTTAAAAAATCCCAACAAAATTTAGAAACTTTTAGCAATGACAACATTTAAGAACTCATTGTTATTAAAAACACCGTTGGCGATGACACTTTAAATTATGTTGTCGCTAAATATTCAAGAATGAAAGCGGGGATGAAAAAAATCGACAACTTTTCCACGTCAAAACTTTCGACATATAGCGACAAAAAATTGTCATTGTATGTATAGTTTTAGTGACAACATTCTATCATAGCCAAAAATATTTTTAGCGGCGAACTACAAATGACAACTCGTTTGACGACAAATTGTCGTTGCTAATTACTTATTAGCGATGAGACTGCCGCTTTTAGCGATGACATCTTTGCTTTTAGCGACAACAATGAGTCGTCGCGAAAAACCTACTTTCTTGTGATTTTTGCTAACATTTAAAAGTTTGAGTTGCACATAGACTAATTATTAAAGTTTAGGAGGGCAAAATGATAATGTGATTATAGTTTAGGAGGCAAAAATAAAATTTCTCATAATGAAAAATATTCAAAATTGAGTGTGAAAGAAGTCAGAAAATTGTTTTGATTTTTTCCCATATTAGAATATGGGACATTATTTATTTACTTTTGTTTTTAAAGGGAATTTTATAAAGGGACACAAATAAGAAACCGACCCTTTAAAGTTTCCTTGTGTGGCAAAATTCATATATATCATTCACTTTTTTTTTTCTTCTTTAGGGAATTTGAGCTTATATCTCTTTAAGCTTTATCCTTCTCGCTTTATCCTTTGTTAATTTTGTGAGGCTCAAGTGACTTGGTTATGTATGGTGTGACAAGGCACTTCCTTGTAAAAGACTATATTCCATGATTTAATTATGCACCATATTTGTGTCTTTTTGACTTCCAAGAACTAAAGCTCACACTTAGAAGTAAGTTCAAGAATAATTATGTAATTTTACTCAATCATAAAGCCTAAGGAAATCATGCTTTGAAGCAATGTCTCTCATTCTTCGCTTTGTGAAAACCTCGTCGCTCTTGAATAAGCAAAACCGAGCACTATATTTGGATACTTCAGTTCTGTAGGTAAATCGTCCTTCTCTCTCTCTTTCACTCTTTTATAACCAAATAATTATAATTTTGTGTGCATTGTAGTATGGTCTCTTGTTGCATGCTGGCATACATTTGCACTAAATATCGTTACTAATTTTGGAAATAAAATTCTATATAGTTAGGGGTTAGACGCAGAGAAAATTAATACAAATATTTCTGTATATTTGTTGTTTTGTACCACCTCCAAGTTTGTTTTAATTCATTACTCTTAGGGGACAAGGAAATCCACATTACCATTCTGCCAACAAAGAAAATCAGTATTTCAATTTTTTTATTTTTTTTAAATAACAAAAAAAAAAGAGCCAAAATCTACATTAACTTTGTACTTGTTACAATAATACACAATTATTCCTCCAACAAGAAAAATCATATCGCGAAATTACCATTTACTCACATGAGCGTTTGTAATATGTGTATAGCTTCAACAGGGGCTAGTAGACCATGAACCCCAAAGGTCTGTCTTGGCGTAGTCTTCAGTCCATGTAAGTGAAAGATTACTGATTTTGCTGAACGACTTAAGATTATTTCTAATATTATTTCTATTTTTAAGATTATATGACGTGAATATTACCCAAAAAGGGTTATTAACACTGTTTATACATGAATTAATAGTTTTGTTGTCACTTTGATAGTTGAACTCTTAATTTTGGAAGTATTTCTGGAATTTCACATGGATAATCATGTCCAAATCGCGTAGTAACTAAAATTTAAGAAAAACAAATATTTCAGTTAAAAGCAAAAAGTTTTCTTTGTTATTGAAACCATACGACTTGGTGATTAATGTTGTCATTTATGTAAAAATTCTAGTTACTATGCATCTCTTCATTGTCTCTAAGAAATTTCTTCGTAAAATAAAAAAACAGTGTGAAGAAAATCTAAATTTAGAGAAAGTAATTTATCAAAGTTAAGGTAACGTTTGTTTCGAGAGTTCTGTATGGTTTAGGATCACGGTTTTTGATTCTGCTCCAGTGTTTTTTTCACAAAAAATTTAAATTTTAAAAATTAAAATTATGAGCTATGGTTTTAAACTTATATACCAAACGTAACTTATAAACTAAACGTCACTTAAAAGTTCTGGAATCAAGGCCCCCCAAACCAAAAAAAAAAAAAAGGAGGATACATAAATGAATAAGATATTTGGACACTAAAAAACAAAAACAAAAAACTTGACAAAATGATTATTACTTTAAATTGTTTCCTCCCTTGTGTGGACTAACAATTATATTATGTTTTGGTAAAACAGCAAGATTGCAGATGTGAAAAGCTCCATAAAGAAATGGGCAGAAGATTGTTATATAAAACTGTCAGCACACGAGGATTTGAAGCTGATGTTTAAGATGATAGTATTGGTGATTGCAGTGTCAACAGATCCATTATTCTTATATGTTCCGATCCTAAATGAGAAAAAGAAATGCCTTGAAATGGACAAAGAGTTGAAGATTGTGGCGCTTGTTTTGAGATCTGCCAGACTTGTATTACGTTGTGCGTATTATTCATGAAATACGTGATGGATTCGTTAACAGCGATAAAGAATCACCAGCGACTACTCAAGAGCTAGCAGCAGGGGAGGAGGAAGGTGGGTATTTTTTTTTTCTTTTAAAGTATATCGCTTTTTAATTCTGTCACTTTCTTTTTCACTTTCTAAATTTCTTATTTGACACATGTGTTTTTTTATCTAATTTTCTATTTAAATAATAATATATCATTTTAGTGGAGTCTACGTGTCAAAGTGATTGGGTGATTGATTCTAGCGCCTCATTTCATGTTACTCCTCATGGTGATTTCTTCACTTCTTACTCTACCGGTGATTTTGGCAATGTCAAAATGGGAAACAATAGTGCCTTTAAAATTGTGGGTATTGGAAATATTTGTTCGGAAACTAATCTTGGAAGTAAGTTGGTACTCAAGGATGTTAGGCATGTTCCAAATATTCCCCTAAACTTGATCTCCACAGGCAGACTTGATGATGAGGGTTTTACTAATTATTTTGGTGAAAGTAAGTGGAAGCTCACCAAAGGTTCTCTAGTGGTTGCAAGAGGAAAGAAAATGAATACACTCTATGTCATGCAAGCTAAGCTTCACAAAGGAAAGATAAAAGTTGTTCAGAAAGGTGCAAGCATTGATCTATGGCATAAGAGGCTTGGTCACGTCAGTGAGAAAGGACTACAACTTCTTGCTAGAAAGCAATTCCTACCTAGTTTGCAAGGTATGCCTCTTAAAACTTGTGTTGATTGTTTAGCTGGAAAAACACATAGAGTTGCATTTCATTCGCACCCTCCATCTAGAAGATCAAATATTCTTGATTTGATTCATACTGATGTCTGTTCTATGCAAGCTAAAACACTTGGAGGTGCATTCTATTTTGTGACTTTCATCGATGACCATTCAAGAAAGGTTTGGGCTACTGCTTTGAAAACTAAAGACCAGGTGCTTGATGTCTTTAAAGAGTTTCATGCCAAGATTGAAAGAGAAACAGGAAAACAGTTGAAATCAGTTCGTGCTGATAATGGCGGTGAGTACATGGGACCGTGTGAGAATTACTGCAAACTCCATGGAATCAGGCTTGAGAAGACTCCAGCTACACCTCAGCTTAATGGTGTAGCGGAGAGAATGAACAGAACAATTGAAGAAAGAATTAGGTTCATGCTTTCTCACGCAAAGCTTCCTAAGTCCTTTCGGGGGGAGGCCATGAGAACTGCAGTCGATTTGATTAATCTTTCTCCAGCAGCTGCCTTAGATGGTGATGTTCCAAATAGAGTTTGGACTGGGAAAGATGTCTCTTATGATTACTTGAGAGTTTTTGGTTGAATGGCGTTCGTTCATATTCCTAAAGATGAGACATCTAAGCTTGATGATAAGGCACAACCGTGTATTTTCTTAGGCTATGGCCACGAGGAGTTTGGGTACATATTATGGGATCCGGTGAACAAGAAAATTATCAAAAGTAGAGATGTTGTCTTCCTTGAAGACCAAGTGATTGATGATGGTAACAAAGATGAAAAGTCTCGCTCCTCTGCTGAAATTCCTGTCAATTTCGATCCAATTTCTCCACCTGTAGAGAATACTGATCAAGGGGGAGATGTCCAAGAAGATGGTGGTGATGTTGTTAATGATGAAGCCCCTCCAATTGATAATGTAGAGCCAATTGACCAAGTTGAACAAGCATCGCTAGCACCACCAGTTGAGTCTCAGGTGAGAAGATCTACAAGAGAGCATCGTCCGCCTAGTCGATACACTACTAATGATTATGTGATGCTCACCGATGAGGGAGAGCCAAAAACTTACCAAGAAGCTGTTTCATATAAGAAGAAGCAAGAGTGGTTTAAAGCCATGCAAGAAGAGATGAAATCATTGTGTGAGAACCACACTTATGACTTGGTGAAGTTACCTAAAGGCAAGAAAGTGCTCAAGAACAAGTGGGTTTACAGGTTGAAAACTGAGAATAATAGGTCACAACTAAGGTACAAGGCAAGGTTAGTTGTGCAGGGGTTTGGTCAGAAGAAAGGTGTCGACTTTGAAGAAATCTTTTCTCCTGTTGTGAAGATGTCCTCCATCAGAGTTGTTCTTGGTCTAGCTACCCGCTTAAATTTAAAGGTAGAGCAACTTGAAGTAAAAACTGCATTCCTTCACAGTGACTTAGAAGAAGAAATTTTTATGGAGCAACCAGAAGGGTTCAAAGTCAAGAGACAAGAGCATCTTGTGTGCAAGTTTAAGAAGAGCTTGTATGGGCTCAAACAAGCACCAAGATAGTGGTACAAAAAGTTTGACTCTTTCATGATGAGTCACAGGTATACTAGGACTTCATCTGACCATTGTGTGTTCATTAAGAAACACTCCAGTGATGATTTGATCATCCTTTTGCTATATGTTGATGATATGTTAATCGTTGGCCATGATGCTAGCAAGATTGAGAAGCTAAAGAGAGAGTTAAGCAAGTCCTTTGCCATGAAAGACTTGGGATCGTGAAACAGATACTTGGTATGAAGATCTCCCGTGATAGGAAGAATGGGAAGTTATGGTTATCTCAAGAAAGCTACATTGAAAAGGTTCTCAAAAGATTCAATATGACTAAGGCCAAGGCTGTTTGTTCTCCACTTGCAGGTCACTTCAAGCTTACAGTTGAGCAATGTCCTACAAGTGAGAAAGAAAAAGAAGAAATGAGCAAAGTGCCATATGCGTCTGCAGTTGGCAGTTTGATGTATGCTATTGTATGTACAAGGCCAAATATTGCTCATGCAGTTGGAGTTGTTAGCCGATTTCTCTCTAATCCTGGAAAAGAACACTGGGCAGCAGTAAAATGGATATTGATATATTTGGGAGATACTTCTAAGGTGTGTTTATGCTTTGGCAGTGGTGAACCTATTTTAGATGGGTACACAAATTCAGACATGGCAGGTGACATTGATTCCAGGAAGTCTATTTCGGGATTTCTGATGACTTTTACAGGGGGAGCAGTCTCTTGGTAGTCCTAGCTACAAAAGTGTGTCGCTCTATCCACCACATAAGCTGAGGACATCGCAAGTACTAAAGGTTGCAAGGAAGCTTTATGGATGAAGAGCTTTCTTGAAGAACTGGGCATGCAACAAGAGAAGTGTATTGTCTACAGTGATAGTTAGAGTGCCATCCACCTCTCCAAGAATTCAACATTCCATTCAAGATCCAAGCATATTGATGTTAGATATCACTAGATTCATGATGTGCTTAAAGGGAAACAGTTACACTTAGAGAAGATCCACACCAGTGAGAATGGATCAAATATGTTGACGAGGACTTTACCTGAGGAGAAAGTTGAAGCTTGTAAGCAAAGAGCGGGCTTAGTTGAGCCCACCAAATGATGCGGAGGGGGAGTTTGTTCGGTTCCGCCCCATTTTGTGGGCTGGAACAACAAGTGGGCTTCTAGCCCAAATGATAAAATAATAAAAAAAAAGATAGGCATGCTGCTCACGTGGGTAGCAAACTAGGAAATAGAAAATAAAAGAAGAAGGAGAATTGGGAGTAGCGGGGGGCAGCCAAGAAAACCAGAGAGAGAGAGAGAGAGAGAGAGAGAGAGAGAGAGAGAGAGAGAGAGAGAGAGAGAGAGAGAGAGAGAGAGAGAGAGAGAGAGAGAGAGAGAGAGAGAGAGAGAGAGAGAGAGAGAGAGAGAGAGAGAGAGAGAGAGAGAGAGAGAGAGAGAGAGAGAGAGAGAGAGAGAGAGAGAGAGAGAGAGAGAGAGAGAGAGAGAGAGAGAGAGAGGAGAGAGAGAGAGGGTAGTGTTTTGCGCTTTGGGTGGGGTGGCAAAACGTTGTCGGTTTTGGCTTAAATTTGACGTGGAGAATCCTTGTGGCGAGCTCTTCCAATCTACCGGACTTGATTTCTCATTTAGCCTCTCTTTAGTACTCTCTTGAGTACTCCTAATTTGGTGAGACCTAAACTTTTCTTTGGTGTTATTGTTGTTATCCATCTTTGATGATGATATTTATATTGTTGGTGAACCAAGAATAGTGTTTCTTGATGATATTATTGTTGTGAGCCTCTAGTTTGATTCTAGAGAGAAACTTTGTAATCCCATTGTTGATATATTGGAAGAGATTTAAGTGGCCTAAGGGTTTTGTGGTTTTTACACTCAATTTGAGAGGTTTTCCACGCTAAAAATTAGTGTTTCACTTGTGGTTGATTATTTTGATTAATTGGTTCATTAGTTGTTTGGCTTTGTTGGCATTTCGTTTGAGATCCTATTTTAGCACACAAAGAGGGAAAGTTTTATTCCGCAATTGTTTGTTAGTTTTCCCAACTGAAATTTTAATGAGATTTGAGGTATTTTTTTTGCCAATCGGTCGACTTATACCATTCTATCGATCAGTTATTTTCTTGTAACTATTCATATTATTTTAATAAAATTACATTTTAATAATACGTAAATGAGTGTGTCTATTTACACTCATTTTTTTAATTCATTAATAAAATTATTTTAACCACAATAGTTTACTAAAAAAATACTTATTACAGACTCCACCTTTAATAACCATTTAATTAAATCTAAGGCTTACAATAAAGAGTTTCATCAATTCTAAAATAGAAACTGCTTTAAAAAATAAACCTTTTTGTTTGACCTTTAGGCTCCAAAAGTTATCTGAGGGTGTTTGGTATGAGGATTCGTATCATGATTCGAATTATGATTCGTGATTCGTTACAGTATTTTTTTTACAAAAATATGCGTAAATTGAAAATGATTTTAAATCATAATTTTAAATATGTGAAGTAAACATCCTGTAAATTACTCACAGACCAAGCCTGCACTTGGTACACAACCTTGGCTCCAAGGTCAATCCACACATTGGAAGAATGGTGACTCGCTTTTTCCGAAATTACTTAAAAAATTACCACCATCACGTAAAGTACGCCAATTGTGTACGACGTTAGCATTTGATAATTTCCATAATTTCGATAATTGTGTACCTCATTACTTTCAATAATTTCAATTTTTTATTTCTAACTTCTTTAATAACTATAAAGTTTTTAGCTCCAATTGTGCGTTTTTTTCTTTACTTTTTTATTTTTAATTTAGTACGACATTAGCATTGAATGTATAGAGTGTAACAGAAGAGGTATTCACTACAAGAATTAAGGCCTTTAGTGATGACACATGTTGTTAATAGTAACATACAGCGACGACATGTCGTTATTGAAAAGGGTAGTCATTTTTGTGCAAATAAACTCTGTCATTGATTTACGGTGAAGAAGGCTGAAGATATGTAGCGATGATAAGTCACCGCTATAAGTTTTGTTAGACAGCATTGCCATGTCGTCGTTATATGTTATTGCGCGCCAAATGAAAAAGGTGTGAAAAATTGTGCGCCAATTGGTAAATCTTTAGCGACGCCATGTCATCACTAAAAGTTAGACAATATCTTGAGAAACGTAGCGTCAGAATTACGCAATCAGGACTAGGATTTAGCGATGATGAATGTCATCACTAAAAGGGCCCCAAACTTTATTAGGCAGACTTAGAAATTTTTCTGAAAATTTCTCCCTTTTTGGGCAACAACATAAATGTTCCCAAAATTATTGGCAGATTTAGAAAATTTTGACAAATATTCAAAATGTTTAGCGACAACACATCGTCACTGAGTCTTTTATTTGGGTGGCAAAATGAATTTTTAGAGGTGATTTTTCTAACTTGTCATCGCTAAAAGGTTGCCCAGTTTTTAATGATGTTGCAATTATGTAGCGACGATGGGAGGAATTTTAAAAGTCGTTGCTAAAGGGTTTGCGTATAAACCTAGCACGCAGACCCCTTCTTCCCCTTTTTTCTTTTCTTCTCAGCCGTCTCTGCCTCCATAGCCCCAAAACACCTCAATTTCTTCCCCATTTCTCAATCAAATTAGGACCAATTACCATTTCCTTGAATTTTCTCCTAATTTGAATGAAAAAAAATCCAAAAACGTCACAATCCCCAAGACCACATAGTGACGGCCACCTAGTAGGGTTATCTAAGTTTTTAACTACAACTGTAAGGATTTTTTTTTTTTTTTTTTTTTTAGGCTATAAAGAATGATGTAACATTTTGAACATAAGTCTCTTTTTCTAAAAATGCTATATCATATTGTACTTTTTCCTGCCAAAATTCACACTTTTCAGTCTACTCATATTTCCTTTCCTTACCTGTAAGAGTTGTGAGTGGAGCAGCTTGCTTTGAAAATCCCTCAACAAAGTGTCGGTAGTATTGGGTGGCCGTTACTCACATTTGGCCGGATTTTAGGACTCCGTCAACAGAGATACGGGCCGCTAGTTGCCCTTGACATTGCCCAAAAACAGTCACCCCATTCTAGTGGTGATTCGAGTTGTTAATTTGTAGTAGTAGTTGTTGTTGTGGTTGTAGTTATGTTGATGTTGTTGCTGCTGCGGCTGACGTTGTTGTTTTCATTGTTGTTATTGTAATTAATTTAGGTTAATTATGAATTTACTATTAAATTGATATAATTTGTTTATCTTAATAGGGATTTTTATGTTAGTGTTGATTTGGTTATTGAAATTGATATTAGTAGTGATTTTGGTTTTGAATTGATGTCATTTTTTTATTATTAATAAAATTATTTTAACCACAATAGTATACTAAAAAAAATACTTATTACACACTCCACCATTAATAACCATTCAATGAAATCTAACACTTACAATAAAGAATTTCATCAATTCTAAAATAGAAACTGCTTCAAAAAAATAAGCCTTTCTGTTTGACCTTTAGCCTCCAAAATTACTCAGAGCCACATTATTTGTCTACATCAATTGTGCACGTGACTTTTGCAATTGATAATTTCTATAAGACCACATAGTACTATGTTAAAAAGAAATAAAAAAAAGTATGACGTTAGCATTTGAATTGATGTTAGGTGGCTATTTTTGTATAGGTTTAGGTTTGTGGTCATGTTAAAAATAAATAAAAAAATATAAGTTAAATGAAAAAATATATATTAGGAGATTAGTAAAGCATTGATAAAAATAGGAAAAAATAATTGTGAATAAATTTGATATTTACATTAAAATTGAGTGAAAAATAAATTGTGAAATAATAATTCAATAATCTCATGTCAAATAATAGAGTAAAAGATTATTATCATAAAATTTAAATAAAAATAGCAAAGGTAATTAAAAGTGTTTACAAAAATAATAAAATTTATAAAATTTAATTCAATATCCTCTGTAGCTTCAACTCAGGAGGAGATTTTGGCAGAGGTCCTCAGACAGTGACGATGGGGAAATAAGAAGGGAGTTGGCCCAACGATGTCTCAGAAAAATATATTTCACATTCCTCAGCAGCTGCCGCCCAATTACGAGGAGTTTACTCTGTGATTTTAGCAGGTCTACGAGCACCTTAGCCAAGCCAACATCCATGTTATTTCTTGTTTTTAGAGACTAGTTACTTTTCTTTAGTGTGTATATACAATATTATCAGACATTTCTTTCTATGTTTAGTATGTTATCTCAACTTCTAATATTACGACTTATAACATATGTTTAGTATTCACTTTTATTAATTCATGTGATATGTGATTATTTGTTATTTTTAATTATTATATTACTTTATTATTACATATATTTTACTAATCATTTGATATCAAATTTGATTTTTAAAAAAGTGAAATTAAAAAAAATTATTCAAAAATAAATTAAAAAATATTACTTTTCAAAAAAAAATTATTAGGTTAACTTGTTGTCGCTATATACCAAAATTTAAAAATCCCAACAAAATTTAGAAACTTTTAGCAATGACAACATTTAAGAACTCATTGTTATTAAAAACACCGTTGGCGATGACACTTTAAATTATGTTGTCGCTAAATATTCAAGAATGAAAGCAGGGATGAAAAACTGACAACTTTTCCGCGTCAAAACTTTCGACATATAGCGACAAAAAAATTGTCATTGTATGTATAGTTTTAGTGACAGCATTCTATCATAGCCAAAAATATTTTTAGCGACAGAACTACAGCGACAACTGTTTGACGACAAATTGTCGTTGCTAATTACTTATTAGCGATGAGACTGTCGCTTTTAGCGATGACACTGCTGCTTTTAGCGACAACAGTAGTCGTCGCGAAAAACCTACTTTCTTGTGATTTTTGCTAACATTTAAAAGTTTGAGTTGCACATAGACTAATTATTAAAGTTTAGGAGGGCAAAATGATAATGTGATTATAGTTTAGGAGGCAAAAATAAAATTTCTCATAATGAAAAATATTCAAAATTGAGTGTGAAAGAAGTCAGAAAATTGTTTTGATTTTTTCCCATATTAGAATATGGGACATTATTTATTTACTTTTGTTTTTAAAGGGAATTTTATAAAGGGACACAAATAAGAAACCGACCCTTTAAAGTTTCCTTGTGTGGCAAAATTCATATATATCATTCACTTTTTTTTTTCTTCTTTAGGGAATTTGAGCTTATATCTCTTTAAGCTTTATCCTTCTCGCTTTATCCTTTGTTAATTTTGTGAGGCTCAAGTGACTTGGTTATGTATGGTGTGACAAGGCACTTCCTTGTAAAAGACTATATTCCATGATTTAATTATGCACCATATTTGTGTCTTTTTGACTTCCAAGAACTAAAGCTCACACTTAGAAGTAAGTTCAAGAATAATTATGTAATTTTACTCAATCATAAAGCCTAAGGAAATCATGCTTTGAAGCAATGTCTCTCATTCTTCGCTTTGTGAAAACCTCGTCGCTCTTGAATAAGCAAAACCGAGCACTATATTTGGATACTTCAGTTCTGTAGGTAAATCGTCCTTCTCTCTCTCTTTCACTCTTTTATAACCAAATAATTATAATTTTGTGTGCATTGTAGTATGGTCTCTTGTTGCATGCTGGCATACATTTGCACTAAATATCGTTACTAATTTTGGAAATAAAATTCTATATAGTTAGGGGTTAGACGCAGAGAAAATTAATACAAATATTTCTGTATATTTGTTGTTTTGTACCACCTCCAAGTTTGTTTTAATTCATTACTCTTAGGGGACAAGGAAATCCACATTACCATTCTGCCAACAAAGAAAATCAGTATTTCAATTTTTTATTTTTTTTTAAATAACAAAAAAAAAAGAGCCAAAATCTACATTAACTTTGTACTTGTTACAATAATACACAATTATTCCTCCAACAAGAAAAATCATATCATGAAATTACCATTTACTCACATGAGCGTTTGTAATATGTGTATAGCTTCAACAGGGGCTAGTAGACCATGAACCCCAAAGGTCTGTCTTGGCGTAGTCTTCAGTCCATGTAAGTGAAAGATTACTGATTTTGCTGAACGACTTAAGATTATTTCTAATATTATTTCTATTTTTAAGATTATATGACGTGAATATTACCCAAAAAGGGTTATTAACACTGTTTATACATGAATTAATAGTTTTGTTGTCACTTTGATAGTTGAACTCTTAATTTTGGAAGTATTTCTGGAATTTCACATGGATAATCATGTCCAAATCGCGTAGTAACTAAAATTTAAGAAAAACAAATATTTCAGTTAAAAGCAAAAAGTTTTCTTTGTTATTGAAACCATACGACTTGGTGATTAATGTTGTCATTTATGTAAAAATTCTAGTTACTATGCATCTCTTCATTGTCTCTAAGAAATTTCTTCGTAAAATAAAAAAACAGTGTGAAGAAAATCTAAATTTAGAGAAAGTAATTTGTCAAAGCAAAGGTAACGTTTGTTTCGAGAGTTCTGCATGGTTTAGGATCACGGCTTTTGATTGTAATCTATATTGTAATGAGTACAAAGTTAATGTAGATTTTCGTGCTTTTTTTTGTTCTTTTTAAAAAATAAAAAAACTAATTTACAAACAGATCTACAGTCCCCAATAAGTTGCACTAAAAATAAAACCTAAAAACTAATTTACAACAAATCTCGCAACTTATTTCATAAGAAAATAATTACACAATCACTTACTACCAATTGAATCACATATCAATCACACAACTCAGTTTTACAAACAAATCTAGAAGATCAAATCCACAATCAGTAACGGTTGTACCCAATCAGTAATTAAGAATCCACAATCAGTAATCAGTTTTACCCAATCAGTAATTTCACACTACACAATCAGTTTCACAAACAAATCCACAAGAAACTAACGGTTTTCTTTAACGGTTTATTAATTAAGAATGAGAGGAAAAAATTCAGACATATATACTTTCAAAGGTAAATTCTATAATTTTCTTTAAAAAGAAACAACATAAATCGAGAATGGCTCTGAATCATGATTCTGAATTCATAAATAAAACGTACCATTATTATACAATCACAATCATTGCATAATATAATATAGGTATATATATGTTCCTGGTCTCATATCTTATTATTATTATTATTATTATTATTATTATTATTATTATTATTATTATTATTATTATTATTATTATTATTATTATTATTATTATTATTATTATTATTTTGTTTTTTTGTTGAAAGATGGAAATCTAATATCTTATATGAATTTTGGCAACAGGTATATATGCAGTTGGCAACTACTAAATGGGAGGAGTTACGAGAAAAGATGAAAATGAAGGAACCAGAAATAGATTTGTGGATATCTAGCCACAACCTTCCTCCGAACATAAAAGAGAAGGTCATGAAACACATAAGAGACCGCTTAAAAAATGACGAACATGTTGACTTAAATAATATTTTTGCCCTTCTTAAAGAGCATATAAAGCGCCAAAAGGACATAGAAACGATGGAAACTGAGATAGAAAAGGTGAGTTTTTTTTTTAATTTTTTTAATTATTGTTATATCATGTATCGTCCTTCTGTAAATAAAAAATAAACGATCTGAAGAAATAAATAAGTTTGAGGGTTAAAGGAACCAATATGAAAGCATTGTTCACTGAAGAGTTACTTTTATATATTTATCCTAGCTACTTAAGTGAGAGTTTTTTTGGGGCTTTTTTTTTCCTTCTTTTTTCTCTCTTATCTTTTCTTATTACATCTTTTAAGCTTTAATTTTTATATATCTAATTTAAATACGGTTATTTAGAATATTATTTTTCCCTAATTACCCGACCCAAATTATTTATTTTTAAATGTGTCTTTACGGTAAATTTCATTTTACTTAAGATATTTTTTTTTTCCAATTTTGTCTTTATTTCTTTTATCCTATCTTTTCTCTTCCTCTTTTTTTTTTTTTTTTTTTTTCTTTTCTGGCACTTTGTATATTTAAATGCACTAATCATTATCAACAACGTTTATTTATGCACGTAATTAGTTTTTAAAATCGAATTAATTAACGAACTGACCACCTAATCATAATGTGTTGAGCAACAGGCATGTTTGCTGCTGGCAACAAATATGTCAGAAGGCAAAAGACTGCAAAGGAATATGAAGGATTTAAATATAGAATACTGGATGTCTAATAATAAAATTGAGAAGAACCTGAAACCAAAGATTAAGCAGTGCGTATTCTGCAAATTGCAAGACGATAAAGAGGTTAATATCGTGACTGTTCTTTCTGTTCTTCCTGGAGACCTTAGAACCTCAGTTAAGAAACACCTCTGCTTGCCGACACTAAGGAAAGTAAGTTCCTAGCTTGCCGTAATGTATTAGTCGTGTGTGTGTGTGTGTGTGTGTGTGTGTGTGTGTGTGTATAGGTGATTAAGTTATAAAATATCTAATGTATTAGTCGTGTATATCTATATATATATATATATATATATATATAGGTGATTAAGTTGTATATACAGAAAGTAATTAGTTCCTTTGCTGTCATATATATGTGTATAGATTTTTTGTTACTGTTCTTCAAAGGACCATACTCACATATAGAAATGAGAAAGCATTAGATGGTTGTTATTCAACATAACGTTGATTATTGAAAAGGAGTAAAAGTAGTCTTGAAATAACTGAATTTCTTAATATTACATAGTCTCAGTAACAGCATTACATTAGATAAATTTCATATTATACTTTTTATTTTTAAAATGTTATGATGGAATTATAGTCCTTCCGGAATAACCATAACAATGCCCTATATATATGTGTGTGTGTATGTATATGAAATGTAGGATGAGCACTAAACAGGTGTGAACATGTATAAATGGGAGCTTAGCAAGGTAGATTTCAATTTTGACAAAGTGTAATAACAATTCATTTTACATATTATATATATATATATATATATATATATATATATGAAAGAATTACCTTGATAGTTACATGCTCACATATCACAAAATTAATTTACATTTAGATACTTTTGAATATTGTGTGTGAGGTAGGTCCCACAACTTGAAATGAAAGAACGAGTGCATGCAGCAATAATTGAGTATCTAAAGCCAGTGGTCTACTCAGAGAACGAGTATATTATTCGAGAAGGAGAGCCGTTAGATTTTATGATTTTCATCACACAAGGGGTTGCATGGAACTTCGAAGCTGCACATAGCACTACTAATGGAGGAATTACTAGTACTTCTTCATCAGTAAACGTAAAGTTGCTACAGAAAGGTGATTTCTCTGGGAAAGAACTCCTAAATTGCGAAATATTATCAACGGAATCCTTGAAAAATGTCTCCATCTCTGCCTCAAATGTTAAATCACACACGAAAGTTGAAGCCTTTGTGCTTATGGCCATCGACTTGAAGCACGTGCAAACAAGATTCTGGTGGATTTTCCGGCATCTAGTCGCGAAAACTGACCACTTGGAGAAGCTTTTAGTCGAGCTTGCGGTTGCTACCGTCGTAAAAGCTCTTCAACGTCAAGTGAAAGAAGGGAAAAACATGAAGCCTCATGATCCGCAGAGTGCACCTAGTAGCTCGGGAGGGGGTAATGTTGACGCATCGTCTAGAGTTTAATAGCTAATTCAACAGGCTGCTAAATTACAAGATCTATCCATTAGATTCTATAATTTAAGACCTACATATATTCTATTAGCGTGTAATGCTCAATATATACTTTTCTTCAATAAGGATAAGTCTTTCTTCAATAAGCTGAAAGTATGCATATGAGATTAAAACAGTTGGGCCCTCTTGGTTTTACATGTACACGCGATAAACTCATGAGTTCAAACCACCAAAAAAAACTACTCAAAAGGTATATAATTTTTCAACTAGTTAAACAGTTAGGACAAAAATTGCATTTCAGTAAAATACATGGAATAATTGAAACAATGATAGACTATATATTATCGAGCGTTACCGATGGCATGGCGGCTTTGAGAAAAGAACATTTCAAATACTTTCTAGTAGTTAATTTTTCCCGTTCATTTTATTAGTTCGAATCACAACTTAAATTTTTACTATTTTTTTTTCTTTTTACAAATTCAAATTCAACTTCTATAGTATTTTTCCTCACATTAATTCACTTAATCAACTTAAAGTTCACAAAATTTGAGTCTTAAACAACATATAGTTTCACAAACAAATATGTAAGAAGCATAAAAAAAATCAAATTACTACAAATTTCCAAAGAGATCATTCTCCTTAAGAACCACAAAAATCCTACAAATTCCATATGAGGTCCAAACAAAAGAAATAAGAAGATTAAAAGAAGATTAAAAAAGGGATTAAAAGAAACGACACAAACAAAAGAAATACAACCAACTGAATACTAACATAGCATTCTTGTGAACACTATGCAATTAATACAAAATGCACTGCCTAACAGTGTACAATTGATGCTATCGTAACATTCTTACAACACTCCTTACAACAATTAATGTAAAACTTTATGTAACAAAAGAGACAAGAACCCTAAATCAATCGTCGCCGAATTCGACTGCCCATCCTACAAAAACAGAATGACAGATACATTCACGAGAACCATTCTTTTTTCACAGGCAATATAGAAGGCAAGATTGTCAACATTCTAGTTTGTGACCAGTTAAAAAATTAGGAGGCAGAGTTTTTAATTAAATTTTATCGTTCAAACCGCTTAAATCATTTTAAAATTCTCAATTACTCGGCCGACCACTGCCCCTACTGCTGTCAACAGAACGCAACAATTTTAAATCTAAAAATTCTAAGCCTTACCTCGCAATTTCAACAGACCACTGCCCCTTCACAGTTTTCTTCAAATGTCAATTCATTTTCTTACCTCGCAATTATGTCATTTTGGTATAGGTATCCAATCCTCCTTTGACATGTCAAGAAATTCACTATGTCCGTTATCAAACAAAATCTGCAACAAGAAGAAAATGATGAATTCTTCTTCTTCTTCTTCTTTTTTTTTTTTTTTCTCCCCCTCCCTGTTTGAGTGCCGAGACAAGAACCATGGCAACCATGCCATGAAATTGATAGAAATGATCATCTTAAAATTAACAATGAAATCTCTTACCCTGTGTTTTCTGGAATACTTATCAAACCGTTTAGTAATCCCAAAGGACCTGGATCATTTCATACATAGAGAAGAAACATGCATCAATTTAAGTGTAATGCCCAAAAAAATAAATAGATAAATGCAAAAAAGGAATGCGGTCAAAAATCTTAAAAGGCAAGAAAAATGACAAGTTATATTTGGAACATGGCTTGAGAAACTTTACAATGAACATGAGGGCGTATTTAGAAGATATGAGAGACATTCCGGAGAGAGAATACCTAACATGTGGGCGGCTTATCATAACGAATTGACCAACACAGTTAGACACGAAAGTTTTTTTGTCACGTCCATGTTGAGAGCTCCCTGGTATGCCTGTTCAAAAATACAATAAATACATAAAAAAATAAATAAATAAAAGACAATGAGAGACCCAAAATAACAAGGGCATAATACAACAAGCATATTACGGTGATAATGCAAAAGTAATATCTTATCAACACTGGAAAATGATTTAAAAACAGGGGCTCCCTGGCAAAAATGATAATGCAGACTGTTCCACATGACGGTTATCTAATGCAAAACACGAAATTTATGCAATACATGCCATTTTCATCAACTATTTCAAGAAGTATGGAAAAACCACAGGAACAACAGTACATACATCTTTTCTAGACAAAGCAACCTGGTATGCTACTAGCTTCCATGCAGCACCCGATGATACCTTGGTTTTCGTTGGCCTCACACCAAGTTTTCTCCTGCAGCCTTCAGCACCGCAATGGCAATCTTGATCTGCACCAAACTGCACAAACCTACATAATTTATTTGACAGAACTAAGAAATATAAAACTTTAAATCTTCTAATCTTAGCACGTTTCATTGAATTGTCAGAAGCAATAGTAACTTATACTGGAGGCAATCCGCTTGCTCTTAAAATTTTAGGTTCTTCCCTTAATTCTCAAACCATAACATATTGGGAGCACACATTCAAAAGGTGTTGAAAATAAGATATAATGGGCTAGATGATACGGAGCGGAGTATTTTCCTTGATATTGCATGTTTTCTTAAAGGGGAGAGAAGAGATTTTATAGAGAGCATACTAGATAATTGTGATTTGTTTGCAAGTTCGGGGATTGATCCTCTCATAAACAAGTCTCTCATTACCATTTTTGAGAGCAAAGTTCAGATGCATAATTTGATACAAGAGATGGGTTGGGAAATTGTTCGCCAACAATCTATTAAAGATCCTGGTGAGCATATATTACAAAAGAGACCAAAAACGGATTCAGGAAAATCTTCTGTGAAGCATTCTGAAAAGCTTAAGATGAAAAACAGTGGGAGGTCGACCTTATACACACTGGAAACGAGGAGAGTAGTGGTTTGTTGCAACAAACCTCCAGCTCATCACAAAACAAGGAAAATAAGAAAACTACCACCTGATTACACTTATTTACAAACTATAAACAAGTAAATCCTTATTTACAATTTTGACCCCAAACTCTTAATACTCCCCCTCAAGATGGAGAATGAATGTTCTGAATTCCCATCTTGCCCAGAAGAAAAGTAAACTGTGATGGGAAGAGAGGTTTTGTCATTATGTCTGCAACTTGATGTTGTGAAGCTACATGCAGAGTCTTGAAGCTTCCGTTTTGAATCTTCTCTCGAACGAGATGGCAGTCAATCTCTATATGTTTGGTTCTCTCATGAAAAACCGGATTGGCTGCTATATGGAGAGCAACCTCATTATCACAATACAATACTGCTGGTCTTGAGTGATCAACTTCAAAGTCCTTCAGCAAGGATAGCATCCACATGAGCTCGCATGTTGCGTTGGCCATCGACCTGTACTCTGCCTCAGCCGTGGACCTAGCAACAATATGTTGCTTCTTGGATTTCGAAGAGACCAGCGAGTCTCCAAGAAAAATGCAGAATCCACTGATGGATCTTCTACTGTCCGGGCAGGAAGCCCAATCTGAATCTGCAAAACCTCTCAAGTGAACTGAGGAGGTAGAGGAAAGGAGAATCCCTTGTCCAACTGTTGCTTTGACATATTGGAGAACCTGCTGCACAGCCTTCAAGTGAGGAGCTCTTGGCTTGGCAAGAAACTGACTCAGTCTGTTGACAGAATATGATAAGTCAGGTCTAGTTATTGTGAGATATAGCAGTTTCCCAATGATTCTCCTGTACTGAGCTGGGTCATCAAGTAACTCTCCTTCATCTTGAGAAAGTTTTACATTTGGATCCATAGGTGTCTTCCTTGTTTTACACCCGAGATACCCAGCATCCGAAAGAAGTTGCAGGGCATAATGTCTCTGGCTCAAAGAAATCCCTGTATTTGATCTTGCCACTTTATCCCCTGGAAGTACTTCAATCTTCCCAAGTCCTTGAGCTTGAAACGGCTGTCAAGAACAAGCTTGAAATCCTCTACTAGTTTCCCATCATTAAAGGCAATGACAATGTCATCCACATAGACTAACAAGGCAATGAAAGAGGCTCCACTGCTCTTGATGAACAGGGAATTGTCCACAGCTGCTTGCTTGAAACCTTGCTCAAGTAATGCACTTGAGAACTTGGAGAACCATTGGCGAGAGGCTTGTTTAAGCCCATAGAGTGACTTATGCAGCCGGCAGACAGGGTTAGGAGGTAAGGACTCCCCTCACGGTGATAGCCATGAGGCAAAGACATATAAACTTCCTCTTGGAGATCACCGTGAAGAAAAGCATTATTTACATCAAGTTGGGTGAGGGACCAGCCATGTATGGCGGCAAGAGCAAGAAGAACCTTAACAGTCACCATTTTAGCAACAGGAGCAAAGGTATCAAGATAGTCTATACCTTCTTGTTGCGTATATCCTTTGGCAACGAGACGTGCTTTGTAACGCTTTAGAGTCCCATCAGCTCGATACTTGACATTGTACACCTATTTACAGCCAATTGGGTGTTTCCCATGAGGAAGAGTGGTCACAAACCATGTGCCATTTTGCTCTAGAGCTTCAAGCTCGGCAGCCATAGCCTTTCTCCATTCCGGGTCTGCAACAGCCCGTGAAAAGGTGGATGGTTCGAAGTGGGTGGAGATGGCATGAACAAGGGCTTTATGGTCATGGGATAGCTTGTCATAGCTCAACACATGAGAAAGGGGATGAGCCGTGAAAGAAGGAAGGTGAGAAACAGTGGAACAATGATAGTCTCGAAGGTATGAGGGCGGTTTAACATGACGATTTGGACGAGTTAGGAAGGAAGGAGTGGGTTGAGTGCTTGATGCGGGAGGAAAAGACACAGCATCATAGGCACAAGGCAAGACTCGGTCTGAGAAGAAATCTATGGACGGGTCTGGAATTTTGTCTGTTTTAAAGGGGAACACTGTTTCATGGAAGACTACATCCCTAGAAATGTAAATGGTGTTTGAGGCAAGGTCAAGGAGTTTATACCCCTTGTACCCGGGTGGGTAACCAAGGAAAACGGACTTGATGGCTCGAGGAGAGAACTTATTATGATGTCTATGAAGTGTGGAACCATAACATAAGCAACCAAAAGCCTTAAGATGTGAGTATGATGGTTTCTTCTTCCAAAGGAGCTCAAAAGGAGTTTTATTGGACAAAAGAGGTGCGGGAGTTCGATTAATAAGGTAAACCGCTGTGAGTACGCAATCTCCCCAATAGTCTAGAGGTATGTGTGATTGGAAATGAAGGGCTCTAGCTACATTTAAGATGTGTTGGTGTTTTCTTTCAACAAAGGAGTTTTGCTGGGGTGTGTCTGTACAAGAATGATAAGGGATGATCCCTTTTTGGCAGAAAAATTTAGTGAAGGACAATTCCTTGGCATTGTCAGACGTAACGGATTTCATGGCCACATTAAATTGATTGTGAATTAAGGTGAAAAACTCTGGAGAAACATTCTTGACATCTGATTTTGCACGAATTAAGTATGTCCAAGTAAAACGAGTACAATCATCTACAATGGTTAAAAAATAACGGTATCCTTCAGTGGTCATTGGTGTAAAAGGTCCCCATATGTCAAGGTGTATTAATTCAAAAGGCAAAGCAGACAAAGAATTGGAAGAAACGAAAGGTAATCGACACTGTTTAGCCAAATGACAAATTGAACAGTGTGATGGATCATTCGTAGCATCATTAATTTGTAATTCATTTCTCAATGTGTGAATCTTTACATAAGAGGCATGTCCCAACCTATAATGCCAAATTTCATTTTCTGTTAAGGCAACACTATTACAATTCGCTGTCAACTTAGGGAAAACTGGTAAAAAACTAGAAGAATCAGAGGCTAGGCTTGTAGAGTCCAAGATGTAGAGGTTTCCTTCTCGTCTACCCATCCCAATCATTCGGCCCTGAGTATGGTCCTGGAGCACACAAGAGGCAACATGGAAATTAACAGACAGACGGTGGCTCTGAGTGAGTGAACTAATTGACAACAGATTAAAATGAAATTGTGGCACATAGAGGACATTGTGGAGAGTGAGGTTGTCCGATAAACGTATGGACCCTATACGAGTGACTTCTACGGTGAGACCAGTGGGTAGTGAAACCGAGGAATTGGTTATGGGTTTAGAGTCATGAAAGCATGAAAAGGAGCAACAAACGTGATGTGTTGCTCCTGTGTCCAGAACCCAGCATGTGGAAGGAAAATGTGCAGCAGAAAAAATAGAGATAGTAGAAAGGGAAAGAATACCACTGAAGCTTGACGCTGGAGCAGAGCAGGCATTGGTCTGGAGTTAGGAATTCAGAAGCGCAAGCAGCTGCTGGCATTGGCTGGAAGTGAGGTCCCTGACCGTGGAGTCTAAGGTGCGCTCTTCAGTCAACACTGCTGCAACCTGATTTGCATGCGGCTGAGGCAGGACTTGCCTGGGCTTTGGCTTGAAACCCGGGGGAAAGCCATGAAGTCTGTAGCATTTGTCCATCGTATGACCTTGCAGGCCACAATGGGTACAGGTTGGCCGGTCTCTCCTGGGTCTCGGCGAGGAATTTGTCACCGCAGCAGCTTGGGCTGCAGAGGAAGAAGAGTCTCCCACAGCCAAGGAGGTAGGAGCAGGGATCCCACCGTTGATTCCCCTCTGCCATTCCGCTTGCACCACAAGGGTAAACACCTTAGTCAGAGGCAGCAAGGGATCCATCAGGAGGATTTGAGCTCGAGTTTGGGTAAAGGATTCATTCAGACCCATCAGAAACTGCATCACACATTCTTGCTGTTGATATTCCATCCAGCTCTTCATTCCTCCACAACGACAAACTGGAATTGGCTGATACATCTTCATCTCCTCCCAGAGTATCTTTAATCGGGTGAAATATGTGCTCACATCAAGAGCACCTTGATGTAGGGCCACGAGCTGAGTTTTCATCTGGAAGATCCGCGGTCCATTGCTCTGATGGAAACGCTCGTGAAGATCTATCCAGATCTCAGCTGCTGAATCAATGTAGAGTAGACTATCTGCTATGTCTCGACTCACAGCATTGAGGATCCATGAAATCACCATGCTGTTGCAGCGGATCCACACGCCGGAGAGTAGATCGCCAGTCTCAGGCCGAGGTATGCTCCCGTCGACAAAACCAATCTTATTCTTGGCGGTCAGAGCCATAACCATGGCTCGACTCCAGGTGTTGTAGTTGGATCCAGTGAGAGGGCTAGAAACCAAGACGATTCCTTGGTGATCTCCGCTGTGGAGGAAGTAAGGACTCACTGAATCTTCCATGGCCGATGGAGAAGAAGATCCAACGACCACACGATTGCTGGGATTTCCGCCAGCCCTAGTCATTAGGAAGATGAACGGGAAAAAAAAATTTCAGAGATTCGCAGAGGATTAACGCTCTGATACCATATTACAAAAGAGACCAAAAACGGATTCAGGAAAATCTTCTGTGAAGCATTCTGAAAAGCTTAAGATCAAAAACAGTGGGAGGTGGACCTTATACACACTGGAAACGAGGAGAGTAGTGGTTTGTTGCAACAAACCTCCAGCTCATCACAAAACAAGGAAAATAAGAAAACTACCACCTGATTACACTTATTTACAAACTATAAACAAGTAAATCCTTATTTACAATTTTGACCCCAAACTCTTAATAGCATAGCCGGTTGTAGATTCCTCAAGATGTCTATAATGTTCTAGAAAATAACGGAGTGAGTATCAAATTCTAATTAAGTAGCTATAGAATAACATCTATCTATCTCTCTCTATGCGTAATTAGTTTTAGTTATTGTTCCTTTTTATTTTTCATAACTCATATTCTCATTTATCATTTTTTTAAATTTCAAGAGAACCGGAGCAATCGAAGGAATATACCTTGACATGTTTAAGATTGATGATGATCTACACTTGGAACCTACGGTTTTCAACAAGATACATAGATAGAGATTGCATAAGATATACGATCATTTATATGATCATAAATTCAAAGTATATCTTACACAAGGTCTGGAGTTTCTCCCTCCTTCCCTAAGATATATTTGCTAGTATAACTACCCATTAAAATCTTTGCCATCAAATTATAAGGGGAAAAATCTTGTTGAACTTGACATACCCTGTAGCGAGCTAAAGCAACTTTGGAGTGGTGTACAGGTATGCTATAATATTAATTAATAAGTTGAATATCATATATTAAATGTTTATGATTACCTATTATTTTTTATTTAAAAAACACAATTACTTACTAAATTTGTAACAACTTGAGTTTTCGGACCACTACTTTGTAAGACCAAGAAAATTCAAAAGTTGGAATTCAACTATTTTGAGTAGTAGACCAACATAACATAGTGTAAATTATATCTGATAAAAACCTAGACAGACAAAATTGACTACCTAACAGTCACTTTAAACCAAACCTTTGGACCTAGCTTGAGTTGGAATCTTATGGTATGATTTGCATTACTGAAAAAGTTAAGTCTACTTTATGTGTTTGTATCCAGTTTATGGATATCCTTGTGACGGCCCTGCTATGAGACCACCACTATAGCTAACTTTTTAACTTGAACTCACTGAAGTTTCTTAAAATTTGTGGAACATTTTATTTTTTCAAGTCTTATAGTAAACATAAGATACGAATTTGCTTTCTTAATCAAAATATTCAAATCTTAACATATCTGTTTGTCAAAGCATATAAATATATCTATATGTATATATCTACTCTTTAAGTCTTATTTACTAATAGCCATAATCCTCAAAACCATTTAACATATAGTTTCAGAGTCATAATTAGCAAAACTATTTATAACATAAAGCTGATTGCAGAAATATTTGCGAGTGATATTCATTTTATGATCTCCACATCGTTCGTCCACTTGCCGTCAGTCCATCAGGCATTATATGTGTGACGACCCTAACTTTTGGTCATCATCCCATGCTCATATTTACCATTTCTTAATCTCTATGACGACCCTAGTTATAATTTCTTAAAATTTCAAGTCATTTTTTTTTTCATTCTTACCATGTACGTTAAAATGTTGTAGCATCCTGGCAACATTATATTACATCAGTCATCAAAATACATAAAACACTATTTTATTTTACATATAAAGTTCAGCAGCGTTTCCAAAACACGTGATGCATCCACAACCCACTTGCCCACATTTCGCTGCTACACCCTCTCTGCATGCCCAGCATCAAGTTTTAGGGAGCCGGTGCCTTACCTGTGCTTCCTACAACATGAACAAACTTAATGAGCTTTCGCTCAGCAAGTATCAATAGGTCATAACAGATGCAATAATTATGCATACCCATATATGCATTCATATCATATAGCCTAGTACAGAATTCTCAACGACTTTCGTTCTATATTTCTCATTCTTTTCATTCTTGTTTACGGATACCATACTGTTATATGGAATGGTTTCCGTGTTTCATTTTCTCGTCTTTTACTTCTTAGGGGCCCTATCCTGTTGTACCATAGCGCGCATAACCAGTGCAGAGTGGGGTAGCTAACCAATCCAACTTAGTCACGGTTTCATATCTTTCATAGTCTCATAATAACCTTTCCTTCGAAGGCTGGTACAAATAGGACGTTTAGTCTCTTACCGTTTATCAATTTTCTCATTGTAACGGTAATTGTAGTTAAATCTTATGAATTTGTGCATTATTGAGCATTTATCATGAGATTAACTTTTCGTTAAAGTTTAACCTTTCATTTCTCTTAGTTTGATCTCGACTTAACATCAATACATACTTTTTACGGAATAAAGTTCTACGATTACATAAATCTTGTAGATACTTACCTAACATAGTATCTAGCATTCACATTGTATCTAACATTCAAGATTCTACTATATGCACAATTTTTGTGCAACATAGAAAAGTAAGCTTGTTCTTGATATAGCCATAGAAAAACTATTGTACTTACCAAAGTTTCGCTAACAACGCGTCCTTTGTCTCCCTTGATGCTTTCCGTTAATTGGCCCTATTGCATAAATTTTTCGATCGTTAGATTCAGAATCTAAGATCAATAATTACTTTGAAATTTACTTCGGAAAGGTCTACAATCCTTATGTTTGGTATTCAATCTCAAACTATTTCCTATCTCAAGGATTTGCACTAAAATCGTGCAAATTACTCAATCATGGGCCTAATTTTCAATTTTGGTCTAAAAATGTGAATTCTCGTTGTGTTCAGTTTTTAACCATCACCGATTATCGAAACATCTTTCTTTTCACACTTTAATCCCATATTCCTCTTGAAATCCAGTTTTAGTTCAAATTACTCAAACTAAAATTCGGCAGAGTTTCACCTTATTTTTCTCGTTTCCTGAGTTTTTAATAACTCGTTCTACTTCCGTTTTTGGTACCTGGAGTAAAGATTCACATTCCTGAACACAGATTCCAACATAAAATTGAACAAAACATATGTTCTTTCTTAATCTAGGCTCACGGATTTTCGATAGAAATCCACCAAAACTTTATTCAATTGTCTTAACACTTACACCGTTAAACTCTTATTACGACACTCTACAAAACCTCGCCTTCAATTTTCACTTTAACGGAAGTTTTTCCGAGATGGGTTACTATTCATCTAAATCAAGAAAATATAGAATTCTCACGAAAACTCAAATCTTACCTCCGGTTGAGGTTTTTTACCGCTAGAACGCCTCAAAGTTACGTTTCTACCGGATTGAACAGAGAAATCTCAATGAAAATGCTTGATTTTCCTTTCTGATCTGTCTCTCTCTAGCAACTTTTTTTTTTTTTTTTTTTTTTATACCAATCTCTCTCTCTGCTTTGTTTTTTTTTTTTTTTTTTTTTTTTTTCTTCGTAACTCTCTCACGTCTCTCCTTTTTTTTTTTTTTTTTTACTATGCCTTACATTAATGGCATTAGTAAATTTTTGTGGTTTTACAACTTGATTTATAAGTTAACGTGAGTCACCAAGCTATAAAATAGCTTACGCACATAACAATGCCAAGTGGTATTTTTGCATGTACAACCCATGTCGACCTTACGTAATTATCATTTCTTTCCTTCTTTTTTTTTTAACGTATTAAAGATGATCTGATCTTATATATATATATATATATATTATTTTAGATAAATTAATTTCTTAAGAAACGTACTTAGAAATAATTATATATAATATATATATACCTATACTATAACTTTACATATTTCAGGAAATTTTACCCCGTACATAAAGTTTTTACATAACTTTTTCTTGATTACATCAAAATTCTACTACTTACTATTCCGGAAAGAATTTAGTCAAATACTATACTGTCCGGATTAGACCTAAATTCTTTTTCCGGTCATTACAATATGCCGGTTGCTTGCCTACAGTATAAACATTCTATAATGAGCTTTCACTCAGCAAGTAGGAACTATCTCTCACAAAATAATTGTAAGTTTACATGAATAAATATGTATGAGCCAATTATGCTTAATTATGATGTCTTATCAGAATCTTATTATCTTATCTTATCTTTCTTTCTTTCTTTTGGGCCCGAGTGCTCAAACCACTTGCGCGCAATCTGTGATGACCCTCCTATGAGGCCGCCACCGTAACTTAGTTTTCAACTTGTACTTACTGGCATTTCTTAAAATTGATGGAATTTTTTTTTTAAAACATAAGAATGAATACTTTCATAATTCGTAACAATAATTTCAAAAGAATAAATCACTGAATTTCTTAAAGCTTTTCTTAATTTCAATTAAGATAAAACCTTTTAGAAATATTTTTCAAATGGAGCTGTGTTTGAACTCTTGTTTCAAATACTCTTTAATAGCCTTTCTAAAACTAGCCAATTCAATTGGACCATTTAATTTGACTTTAAAACGGATTTCGTGGGAAATCTTAAATTCAAGTACTTCTTAAAATCCTTTTAAGATCAATCATTTAAATCGTCATGTTTAAAATTCGTTTATTTGTTGCATGCACTGTTGCAACATTCTAAAACTTAAATACTCAAAACTAGGGTTGTTAGCTACAACCTTGATTTTCTTAGCATACATATGTACATATATTTTTTAAACATACATGCTTGAAACCTTTGAATCATATAGACATATACATGATTTTTCTTAAACTTACTGCGGAAAATAACTGCGTGAGCGGTATCCATTCCCATCTCCACCATTCGTCCGCCGCTCACCATTGCCCTTCAGGAATTGCTTATAGGTTTCTTACCTACAGTATGAACAGATCTGATTGAGCTTTCGCTCAGCAAGTAGGAACTATATCTCGCAAAATAACTATAAGTACACATGAATAAATATGCATGAGCTGATTATGCTTGATTATGATGTTTTATCATAGTCTTATTATCTTATCTTATCTTTCTTATCTTTTCTTTCTTATGGGCCCGAGTGCTCGCGTACCACTTGCGCGCAATCATCGGGACGTGAGGGTTTGCAAGGTCCCCGGCAACACCGTGATTATAACTTGAATGCCTCCCTTAAGTCGGAGGACATTCTTTTTTTTTTCTCCCTTGTGGAGCTGAAATTACCTCCCTTAGGTCGGAGGCTGGTACGGCACTCAACTGAGATTATTCTTATAAGTTCCTCTTGACTTATTAAGGTGTATGCAACATGACATGGCATCATATACAATACTTAAAGCATGAACATGTATATATATAACATGTGTAAATTTATTTTTCTTTAAAATCTATTCATACTGTAGGCGAGATTCCTACTTACCTGATTTACAGAGCTGAAATTCACTTTTCGCCAAACAGTCTATTCTCTTACTTGCTTATTTCTGAAAATGAACACCCATTGAGAGTGTGAGATTAACTGTCGTTTGCTATTCTATTTTAGCAACTTATGAAGGAATCTAACCCTTTTCTTAAGGCCGGTATTCCTTTCCTTTTCTAAAGGATAATTTACTATAAGGATCGATTTGTTAAATCCTCAAAAATCTTATTTTCCTTAATTGCCATTACAAATTTGTGCTAAATTGATCATTGATTAATTATCTTATCCTTATAATAAGTCTAATAACTTAGTTAACTAATTTTAGTAATTAATTAACCCTCTTATTCATATACTAAGTCTACATAAGTTAGTTAATTAATCTTAGTAATTAATTAACTTCCTTAACCATATTCTAAGTCTTAGATAATTTAATTAATTAGTTTTAATAATTAATTAAATTATCATCCATAATACACTTTTAATAAACTTTACTTTACCTCACTTAATGGGCTCATAATAGTGTTGAGATCCATATTTACCGTTGTAAAATTAAGGGTCTAGCATATCGTTTCTTTACGATTTTCGCTTACATGCTTATTTGAAAACCGTTAAGTTTTATTGGAAAACTATATACGACGTTTATCATAAACATAAACCTAATTCACGAATCTCATAATTAACGTATTTCATGAAAATCATATGCCTTATATGACTATCTTAATTAAACCATAAGCAAGGTTTGTACTTGCCTGGATTCCGAGTTAAGCAGTTTTGATAGTATCTCGCTTGTCATGTCCTCCTGCGTATTCCTCAAAACTAATTCTAGGAAAAGCTGCAAGCACTATGAATGATCCTTGAGGAACATCGTAGCTTTACACACTCGATTCTGAGATTCACTTGTTTAGTCTGAACCACCTCGATCCGCATGCAACCAGTACCAGACCATTCTTATCAGAATTGAATTTGGTTGAACGGATGTCACCATTGCATTCAGCACATCGAAATGAGTCGGGATACGGTCCCGGATCATCAAACAGAGGTCGATAGCCTGAGAAACGACACCTCGCCGGAATATGGCGGCGGCGGCTTACGGCGGCAAAGGCTCCCGGAGAGTTTTTCAATGGCGGACTTGGGTCCTACCCCCCCTAACTTGACCCTTCTGAGTCCATTGGTGTAGTCAATTTCACACCATTCGGCCTGTAACAATACCTATCGGGACCGGCAACGTCGATAAAATCCGGCGACCTAAATCTCAATATTCCGGTGATCAATTTTAAAAATTGGTTGAGGGATTTTCTTACCTGCTTCCTTCTGAGTGTTGTGACACCAAAGTCACTACGATCCAATGGTTAGATCATCAGAACCACCTCTTCCCTCCACGGACGACGGCAGTGGCTCCGTTTTTGGGCCAAACTGCGACTGTGCGGTGGCTGCTAGTCGGGATCTACTGGGCGTCGACTTCTGAGTCGATTGGTGGGGGCGGTGACATCCACGATGGCCAAGAGAGAGAGAAACAACGGCGGCGGCGGAGGTGATTCTGGCCACCACGGATGGCGGTGCTCCGACCATCATTGAGCTATGAAAATGGATGGGTTTTCTTCGTCTTGCAGCACTGAGTCCATAAGGACTAAAATCATCTCAATCGGAGGTCGGATGGTGGAGATATCATGATGGGAAGAAATGGGTAATTTTGGAACTTTCGCCGGCGATTGCGGCTGATTCCGGTAGAGTGCAAGGTCGTGCCGCATGTCATTGAACTCAGCTCGTCAAGATCTTTCTATTGACACCGGCGATGTCAAAAACGAAGGTTAGAATCTCAACTTGAGTATTTGGCCATTGATGGTTTTGTGAGAGAACGTGAGAGAAGAGAGAGAGAGTGAGCGGGAATAAAAGAACGAAAATGGCAAGAACCCTAAAAATTTCACTATATAAAGTATCTGATTAAGGCTATATAAAGTATCTGATTAAGGCAAGATTACGTGTCTGATCTTATCCTCAATTATTTCCTCTAACAGATTAAATTTATATTGATTAGAGGTAATTAATTTAGCTCACGTAATTTAATCTACTACTTACAGTCCAACATTAATTTATGAATAATTTAATATTGTTTAATATTCTTACTCGCGTAATATTTCAAATTGTTTCAAGTCTTGAAATTAATTCTAGACTAAACAACTTCTAAATCTAACTTCTCAGCATTCTATCTCGGGAATGACGTTGTTTCTGATGGTGTCAACTCCCGAGCTCACATTGTACCCTTCTGCTATTGGTATTTATCTTGTGACTTTAACCTAACTGTCTGGCAATTAAGAATCTTTTTCCTCTTTTAAAATGTCAGTGCTTTTTTTTATACGCCGCTAACATCGTGTTGTGCTTGGAGATTCTTGAAATTAAGATTCTCAAACTATGCTTAACTGAAAATTTTTCCGCCTTAAAATACGGCGAGAATTTATCGATTGAATTTGCTTGATTGAAACATGAACTTAACATGAAATCTGCTATAGAATTTAGGAATACAAATATTAATTCCATAAATCCTTCAGTCACAAATATAACATAATATTTTCTAAGAAAATGCTTGACTTAAATACATAAATTGTATTATTTAAGGTCTGAAATTTTCTCAGTCATTACACAATCATCGGGATGTGAGGGTTTGCAAGGTCCCCCACGACATTGTGATTATAACTGAACTGAATGCCTCCCTTGCGAAGAACATTATTATATATTTTTTTTCTTTCTTTTCTCCCTTGTGGAGCTTGAGTTACCTCCCTTGCGGAGGCTGGTACGACACTCAACTGAAATTATTCTTATAAGTTCCTCTTGACTTATTAAGGTGTATGCAATATGACCTAGCATAGCATACTATAACATGGAACGTACTTGAACACATATAATTCATGTGTACTGCTTAAGTGTATGTAGTATAACATAGCATAACATTTATAACATTAAATGTAGTCAAACATATATAGTTCATGTGTACTGTTCATTTTAAAATCTATTTATACTATAGGCGAGATTCCAAATTACTTGATTTCAAAGCTGGAATCTCCTTTTTGCCAAACAGTCTAGTCTCTTACTTGCTTTCTTCTGAAAATGAACACCCGTTAAGAGTGTGAGATTAACTGTCATTTGCTTTTCTATTTTAGCAGCTTATGAAGAAAAATCTATCCCTTTCCATAAAGCATATATTCCTCTCCTTTACTAAAGGATTATAAGGATCAATTTATCAAATTCTCGAAATCTTATTTTCCTTAATTTTTTCTTGTTATGATATTAAGGCCTAATTCGGCCTAAGACTTATACATGGCATTCTAACCCTTAGGCTGCTGAAATTTATACTCTAATGGAGTCTCTTAAATTAATGCAGGCGTTGGACCCACATCAAATCTTCACAATTCAATGGACCTATCGTATTGGGCTCATAGATGCCCGTCGGGATTATTTGCTCGATAAACCATTAAGTTCTTTAACGAAAGTATTTTTTTCTTGAAAAATTTCTTTACGAACACTTTCCTTAAAAAGAGGTTTAATACCATTGTATTTTACTGAAATCCTATCTCCGGTTCTTTGATGACTTTTTGTTAAAACCGACACTGTTTTAGTTTTGTTTTGTTAAAAACTGTGCAGTTTCTGAAATCTGCGTTTTACTACATCTTAGAGTTAGATTTCAAATTTTTTTTTTTCGTGACAATTCTTCGTCTCGTTGAGATCTAAAATTGTCATTTTTGGTGAAAGTTGAAATTCAGTCTCTAAAGGCCTCATTTGAATGAAAATAGTGGCTGCTATTTTATTTTTTTCCTTTCGCTGTAGGAAATGCTGCAGCAATCTGTTAAAATGCTGTGGATGCTATAGTAATGCTGTAGCAAAAATTTTCTTTTTGAAACTATGTTGGACAGCCTGTCCACTTTTTGTAAAATGGCTTCAAACTTGCTTTTAGAGTCAAAGTTGGGTTTTATCATAGTTACAGAAAATGTTCAAAACATCAAGGGGCTATAAGTTCAAGCTTTGAAACACCGAAAAATCTCTCTCTAGGGTCCTCATTTTTGCGTTCAAAGTAACCAGAAACTTTTTTTCTCTAACCGAAAGTAAGCAAACTTAAATCAAGCATCAGCATGCCATATCAAACTAACCTCAGAACATACACAAAACCAACATAAAACTCACACACCCTTATTACAACTTATCTCCTCAAGAACCACAAATTTACATCCATAAATCCAAGCTTAAAGTTGGCTAGAAGTTATTGGGGATGAATTTAAGAACTTACCCTTGAAGAACTCTCTCTCTCTTCAAAACCTTTTAACTCCTCTAAGATTTGTTAATGGCTTGGAACTAGAAGAGTATAAGGAAATTTGAGAAGAACATTTCTATATTTCAATCTTTACCAAAACATGAAAAAAAAAATAGAGGATTTAGAGTTTATACCCTTGGAGAAATGCTTGTCTAGACTCCTCCTAGACCCTTTGATCTCCTTCTTCTTCTTCTATGGTTTGCTAGTGGCTCAAGATTGGGAGACTGGGAGGAAATATTTGAAAGAGAATGGAGGAGTGTGGCCGGTTTTGGGTGTGGGGAAAAAGAGAGGAGATGTGCAAAAATGGCTAACCTAATGCTTCCACTAATGGTCTCACCTTTATAGACATTGTTTGATCTCATCTTAGTTTTTAATTAAGCCTATCAAGCTAGCTTAATTAGCTAAAATTTTGGATTAATCCCCCATATTTTGGCTGGCCGGTGGAGTGCTTCAAGAGGGAAGTGTAGTAAGCATTCATGTCCAATAGTTAATTTGACTCAATTCACAGGGATCCAAGTGTTAAGCAACTCAGTTATTGTTGGGAATAGTGTCCTGAAAGCATGAGATGTAAAAGGATATTTATTATTTATTTAATAAAATAGTTTATTCATCATTTTATGTGCATATATTTATGAATATTTTATGAATATCAAATAAAATTCCTTGATTATTTATGTAACCTTAAACATGGTATATAAGTGTTATATACGAGAGGATAATGTTTAAGGATAATAATCAAAAGTAATTGTTCATAATAAATTTAATTAAAGTTCAGAATCTTTAATTAAGATATTATAAATACATGTCATTCCCATTTAGAATGGAACGGTGTTATCTACATCATTAATATGGAGAGATATTGAATGAGTGTATTTCGTGATAATGAGATTATGTGGAACATGGACGCTTGAGACACAATATGAATTTCTAATAATTTCCGTTAAGCATAGAAATTCTAATTGAGTCTACCGATGGTCATATATAGAATGATCTTAATCCCGAGTTCTTAACAAACTCCTATTTATGGATTTATGTCTTTTGATTTACCTCGCACGGATTCCGAGACCCTGAATCCTATTCCTTGTATTTTGGAGACATAATGAAATAGGTAGTGGGAATGTTATTATACGAGATGGAATCCATTCCTTCTTGAGAGAGAAGCAGATAAATAATTCTCTTGAGTGTTGATTCGGTACTTGGATTAGTAAGAGCGCCGTTCATGAATGTGTTTTATGAATCACTATCCATTAGAGAATCAATGGTACTCAAGGATAAAGATGTAATTAGAGAGGTTAACGGATTCTACCCGACTCTAATTATGAATTATTTATGGAGGATCGATCTATATGCAATGACTATATCAAATGGACACTTCACAGCTTTAGAAGTAATTAATGTCTATAATTCCGAGAGTGCAATTCCAAGTTTATAGTGGAGTAACTTTTGAATTAATAGAATTAATTAATTAATTAAAGTATTTAATTAATTATTAATTTTATTGAGCTCGTAATTATAGGTCCATTAGTCCCCACGTCGTCCTTGTAATTCTATCAGACACAAAGGGCAAAATGGGAATTTTAGAATTACGGAATTCTAAAATTAAATACTCAAAGAATAATTAATTGTGAATTAATTATTATTTAAATAATGAGATTATTTAAATTTGAATTTGAACATATCTAGATTTATCCATTTAAACTTATTTGATAAGTTGTTTAATTTAGAATTCAAATTAATTTAAGTTTAACTTAAATTTGAATTTGAATCAATTAAAATTGAACTACTTGGATAATGGATAAAATATCTTCCTTCCTTATCTTATTTAGGTGCCACACACAAAGGGATAAAACCCTAGGGTGGCCGGCCATCAAAGAGATAAGGGGAAGGGATTTTTTGTTCCAAATTCAAAATTGGAGATAGGGATTTGATCCTATTTTGAAGTTTGACTTCTTCTCTTTAAATATGAGATAAATGAAAAATTGTGAGACAATTTTTGAAACACTTTCAGCCCTAGTTTCCCTAGAGGTGGCCGGAATTCTCATATAGCAAAAAAAAGAGTGAAAATTTTTCTCCAAAAATTCCACATCGTGCATGCGTTGGTGTTTGTGGAAATTCGAGTGTTTTAGAAACCGTTTTGTCTCACGTGTGCCCACCACACGCCTACGTGGAATCAAGGAATTGACGTGGAAGACTTTGGTGTTCTAAACACAAAAGCTTGAGCTAGGACTGTTCGTGGTCAAAGAAAATCAAGATATCATCCGAGTCGGCTACAAGGTATTTTTTCGTTGATCCTTGAATTTTATAAATTAATGAGATTAATTTATTGGTGCATAAATTAATATAATCTATAGAGTATCTCAAAAGTTTTATGAAAATTTTTGTTATACATGATCCGCTATTCATTATAGCGTTTCCGCCTACCGAATTCGATTCGCAACCAACAATTGGTATCGAGCGGTCTATAGACGATATTAATTTGTGCTTCGATTATTCGATAATCATAATCAATATTAAATATGTGATATTTAATTATGTATATATGTGATGAGTAGGCACTTGCATTTATGGATGTTTATTTTTATTCATGATGATGAATGTATGGATGATGGATTTGGTCGTTAATTATATGGTTCCATGGATCGGTTATATTCATTCGTTAATAAATTATTTGTAATTTAATTCGGGATTAGAATTATTGTAATTCTAGGATTTGGGTAGAATTAGGGTTTTTTGATTTTGAATCAAGAAGGTGGCCTTGAAGATCATGTTTGAAGCCTTCAAAGAAGCCCAGAAAAGTACCCGAAAATTTCCATAATCGCGGCCCAGACGCGTCCCGGACGCGGCCCAGGCGCGGCCAAGACGCCGCCCGTGCACGCCCGATGCGCCCAGCGCGCCGTGACGCTGCCCAAGCGTGTCCAGACGCGCCCAGGTCTGTCGGCCCAACGTGCTGGCGGCCCAAGTTCGGATTTGATCCCGAACGTGTGCAAGGTTTCCAAAACCCTCATAAAGCGTGCCGACGAGCCCGAAAAGTTCCGGATCCCAAGGAAGGTGAAATCCAACCCGAGACAAAGAATGAAGCCAAGAATAAAGAATTCAAGAATCAAGACCCGTTGATGTAATGGAAGAATATAATTATTGTAATTATTTATTTATTCGATTCGATTGAGTTGTAATTTATTTTTCCATAGGACCCGGTCAAATCCATCTCAATAGTTGATTGCATATATTTATATTTTATGTTGATAATTATATATTATATATGTCCATGCATATAACATGCCATGTAGATATAATGTGCCTACTCATATGTTTTTATAACATGCCATGCATACACGCGCAATTGTTATTGTTTATTTTATTTATTATAAAAGTGTTTTAGAAAAATAAAATAAAAATAAGAACCACGCGCTGAAAATCATTTTAATATGATTAAATTGATTTAAGTTGCAAAATTGATTTGCAAAATAATGTTACATGTGAAATTGAATTTAAAAGTTAAATTTTTGAATTTCACATATCCGAAAAATTGTTTATTTTTCGATTTGAAAATCATGAGATGTTTTTCAAACAAAATACATATTTGCAAAATAATGAGTGGGAGAGGGTTGTATGACAATACGACCCACTGGTCTCCATCATTAGTTCAACACTGTGAGATTCGAAAGGGCTTCATGCACAAGCACCGATTCCGCACTCCCTACGAAAAGTGTTCTTTGGATCAATAACAAGGTTGACTTCCTAGCGATAGGATTCAAGGATGTATTTTCGGTTTGACCTACCCTACGGCGGCACTCCGGAGTTAAGTCTGAGAATCAAAATGATGGGTTACACTTATGGAGATATAATCAAATTGTTGATTATATTTTTGACCAAAATTAACTGTAGTTGATAAATATGAAAATATGAGATATTTTGATTATATTTATTAATTGAGAAGGTCTCGGTTCAATTTGTGATATTTTGACCTACCCTACGGCACTATATTCGTGGTAAACCTGAATTATCGTTGGCACCCGCAATTAAAACATGATTTATGTATTTTTCATGTGCATCATGCATCATATTTAATTGTGCCAAAATTAACATGCCTTGATATTCATGCACATAAATTGATTAGATGAATATTCTATTTATTCCCAAAGAATATGTCGAATCCCATAATCACACTACTAGCGATCAAAAATTAGACAAAGATAATTATGCTAAGTGGAAAAGTAACATGAACATACTATTGGACCGGGAAGACTATAAGTTTGTCCTAGCGGAGGAATGTCCTCCTGAACCCGCTGCTAATGCATCCAAAACCGCAGGGGAGCCTTTTGATCGCTGGATCAAGGCCAACAATAAAGCAAAGTGCTTTATGCTGGCCAAGATGAGCGATATGTTTCGCAAGAAGCATGAGGAGATGGAGACCGCTTATGAGATAATGGAGTCTCTAGAAGCCATGTTCGCGCCCTTCCGAAAAAAAGGCTCGCTTTGGATGCCGTAAGGGCTTTCATGAACGATAAGATGAAGAAAGGTTCTTCAACAAGGCACATGTTTTGAACATGATTGATCACCTCCACGATGCGGAGCTCAATGGTGCCGAATCGATGAAGCCACCCAAGTTGGCATCATCCCGGAAAGCCTATCCTCTGACTTTCATGAGTTCGTGAACAACTTTGTTATGAACAAAAAGAAGTGCAATCTCACCGAACTCATGAATGACCTGCAAAACTTCGAATCCACTAACAAAAGAAGGGAAGGAGAAGCAAATGTTGAAGTTGCAGAAGTTCTGTAAAAACAAAAGGAAAAACCGAACCGTGGAAAAGCGAAGGAGAAAAAGGAACAAGGTAAATCAGATTTACTAGTTCTTGAAACATGTTTAGTAGAGGGTGATACCTCACCTGGATAATTGATTCGGGAGCAACTAATCATGTTTGTTTTTCTTTGCAAAGTCTTAGTTCTTATAATCGAGTTAGCCGATGGGGACTACACGATGAAAGTAGGCAATAAGCGCAAGAGTTTCGAAAAGCAAAGGGGAGAAGTTAGACTTCGTTTTAGGAAAATAAATTTTTAGTTTTGAACAATGTTTATTTTATTCCGGATATTCGCAGAAATTTGATTTACGTGGGCCAAATTATTTGAACATTTATTTAAAGTTTATTTTGATAATGAATTTGTTCATATTTCTCGAAATGGTTTAAATATTTGTTATGGACGTCTGGATGATGGTTTATATTGTATAAAACCAATCCCTAATTCACTGCTTAATACTGAAATGTTCAGAGTTGCCGAACCTAAGAATAAAAAGCAAAAGATTTCTCACGAAAATAACACATATCTGTGGCACCTTAGACTTGGTCACATTAACCTAAATAGGATTGAAAGATTGGTAAAGGATGGTCCTTTGCGTGAGCTAAAAGTTGGCGAGCTTCCAGTCTGTGAATCTTGTTTGGAAGGTCAAATGACCAAGAGTCCTTTTATAGCAAAAGGAGTAAGAGCTACAGAACCCCTACAGCTGATACATTCAGATGTATGTGGACCGTTAAACGTCCAAGCTAGAGGAGGTTATGAATATTACGTCACTTTTATTGACGACTATTCAAGATATGGTTATGTTTACCTGATGCAACGGAAATCTGAAACTTTTGGAAAGTTTAGAGAATTCCGAGCAGAAGTTGAAAAACAATTAGGTAAACCAATCAAGACACTTCGATCAGATCGATGGGGTGAATACCTGGACCAAGAGTTCCGGGATTTCTTGATTGAAGAAGGTGTGGTATCCCAATTGATCGCACCTGGTACACCACAAATGAATGGTGTGGCCGAAAGGAGAAATTGGACTTTGCTTGACATGATGAGATCAATGTTGAGTTATTCTTCACCGCCTACTTCATTCGGGGTTATGCCCTAAAACAGCCTGCCACATTCTGAATAGAGTACCATCTAAGTCTGTACCTACAACACCCTTAGAGTTGTGGTGCGGTCGAAAACCTAGTTTGAGACACGTGCGATATGGGGGTGTCCAAAGACACGCGTCAAGGGAAAGACGGGAAGTTGGAACCCAAGTCAGAAGTATGTATGTTTGTAGGATATCCTGATGGGACAAAGGGAGGTTTCTTTTATAGTCCTGAAGATCAAAAGGTGTTTGTATCGACAAATGCCACTTTTCTAGAGCATAACTATATGATAGATTTCAAGCCCAGAAGTAAGATAGTGTTAGAAGAGTTACTTTCCGATGAGATCGGACCACAATCGACAAGAGTTGTCGGACCACTCGAGAGAAAAGACCACGCTTCCCGAACTCCTATGGCACCTCGTCGTAGTGGGAGGGAGGGTAGCGGGTTGCCCGACCGCTATTATCTTGAAGCCCAAATCATCACTGATGATGGCGGTAGGAGGATCCATCGACCTTTAAGGATGCGATGGATGATTCGATAAGGAAGAATGGCAAGCGACTATGAAACTTCGAGATGGAGTCTATGCACTCTAACTCGGTCCGGCAACTTGTAGATCTACCCGGGGGTAAAAGCCATTGGATGCAAGTGGATCTTCAAGAGAAAGAGAGGAGCGGATGGAAAAGTAGAGACTTTTAAAGCAAGGCTAGTGGCTAAGGGTTATACCCAAAAGGAGGGAGTTGACTATGAGGAAACTTTCTCGCAAAGAGCCATGCTTAAGTCCATCCGGATACTCCCCGCCATTGCAAAGATATTTTGACTATGAGATATGGCGGATGGACGTCAAGACAACTTTTCTGAATGGCTATCTTGATGAAACCATCTATATGGATCAGCCGTAGGGGTTATATAGTGGAAGGCCAACAGCAGAAAAAGTCTCGCAAACCGCAAAGGTCCATTTATGGACCCGCAGTGCTTCTAGATCGTGGAACATCAGGTTTGATGAGGTCAAAAGTCTTATGGATTTGATCAAAACATTGATGAACCATGCGTCTACAAGTACAAGAAAGAAGAGAAAGTGGTCTTCTTAATTTTTTAAAATGACATCCTACTCATTGGGAATGATGTGGGAATGATGACAGATGTAAAGGAGTGGTTAGCCACCCAATTCCAAATGAAAGATTTAGGAGAGGCAAGCTATGTTCTTGGGATCAAGATTATTCGAGATCGCAAGAAAAAGCTTTTAGCGTTATCACAAAGCATCTTATATAGACAAAGTGTTGTCTAGGTATTCGATGCAAAACTCCAAGAAAGGGAATTTGCCTTCTAGGCATGGTATTCATCTTTCTAAGGAGCAATGTCCTAAGACCCCGCAGCAGGAAGAAGATATGAGAAGGTATCCCCACGCCTTGGTACCGTGGGAAACCTTATGTATGCCATGTTGTGTACAAGACCGGATATCCGCTATGCAAAGGGGAGTAGTCGGTCGCTACCGGTCCCAACCTGTGATTAGATCATTGGGTTGCAAAGGAAGTGTATTCTCAAGTATCTTAGGAGAACGAGAAACTATATGTTAGTATATTCCGGAGAAGATCCGTCTCTCACCGGATACATAAATTCTGATTTCCAATCGACAGAGATAGTCGACGGTCGACATCCGGATCTGTGTTCACTCTTAATGGAGGAGCCGTGGTATGGAGAAGTATAAAGCAAAAGTGTGTTGCTTGACTCTACCATGGAAGTTGAATATGTTGCAGCTTCTGAAGCCAAAAAAGAAGCTACATGGCTCGTAAGTTCTTAATTGATCCGGAAGTTGTTCCGTATATGGATAAGCCAATTAAGCTCTCACTGTGACAACAAAGTGGAGCGGTGGCTAATTCAAAAGAACCTAGAAGCCGTGAAGAGTGCGAAACATATAGAAAGGAAATATCACCCGATCGTAGACATTGTGGATAGGGGCGATGTAGCGGTTCTCAAGATCGCGTCAGAGACAACCTTGCCACCCGCTCACCAAGACATTGCCATTGACCTGCTTTTTGATCGGCACTTAGATGGATTTGGGATTAGAGACATGACACACCCGCTTTAGGACAAGTGGGAGATTGTTGGGAATAGTGTCCCTAAAGCATGAGATGTAAAGGGATATTTATTATTTATTTAATAAAATAGTTTATTCATCATTTTATGTGCATATATTTATGAATATTTTATGAAATCAAATAAAATTCCTTGATTATTTATGTAACCTTAAACATGGTATATAAGTGTTATATACGAGAGGATAATGTTTAAGGATAATAATCAAAAGTAATTGTTCATAATAAATTTAATTAAAGTTCAAAATCTTTAATTAAGATATTATAAATACATGTCATTCCCATTTAGAATGGAACGGTGTTATCCGCACTGTTAATATGGCGAGATATTGAATAAGTGTATTTCGTATAATGAGATTATGTGGAACATGGACGCAGACACAATATGAATTTCTAATAATTTCCGTTAAGCATAGAAATTCTAATTGAGTCTCACCGATGGTCATATATAGAATGATCTTAATCCCGAGTTCTTAACAAACTCCTATTTATGGATTTATGTCTTTTGATTTACTCCTAGACGGATTCTCGAGACCCCGAATCCTATTCCTTGTATTTTGGAGACATAATGAAATAGGTAGCTGGGAATGTTATTATACGAGATGGAATCCATTCCTTCTTGAGAGAGAAGCGAGATAAATAATTCTCTTGAGTGTTGATTCGGTACTTGGATTAGTAAGAGCGCTCCGTTCATCAATGTGTTTTATGAATCACTATCCATTAGAGAATCAATGGTACTCAAGGATAAAGATGTAATTAGAGAGGTTAACGATTCTACCCGACTCTAATTATGAATTATTTATGGAGGATCGATCTATATGCAATGACTATATCAAATGGACACTTCACAATTTAGAAGTAATTAATGTCTATAATTCCGAGAGTGCAATTCCAAGTTTATAGTGGAGTAACTTTTGAATTAATAGAATTAATTAATTAATTAAAGTGTTTAATTAATTATTAATTTTATTGAGCTCGTAATTATAGGTCCATTAGTCCCCGCGTCGTCCTTGTAATTCTACCAAACACAAAGGGCAAAATGGGAATTTTAGAATTACGGAATTCTAAAATTAAATACTCAAGAATAATTAATTGTGAATTAATTATTATTTAAATAATGAGATTATTTAAATTTGAATTTGAACATATCTAGATTTATCCATTTAAACTTATTTGATAAGTTGTTTAATTTAGAATTCAAATTAATTTAAGTTTGACTTAAATTCTAATTTGAATCAATTAAAATTGAACTACTGGATAATGGATAAAATATCTTCCTTCCTTATCTTATTTAGGTGCCACACACAAAGGGATAAAACCCTAGGGTGGCCGGCCATCAAAGAGATAAGGGGAAGGGATTTTTTGTTCCAAATTCAAAATTGGAGATAAGGATTTGATCCTATTTTGAAGTTTGACTTCTTCTCTTTAAATATGAGATAAATGAAAAATTGTGAGACAATTTTTGAAACACTTTCAGCCCTAGTTTCCCTAGAGGTGGCCGGAATTCTCATATAGCAAAAAAGAGAGTGAAAATTTTTCTCTCCAAAAATTCCACATCGTGCATGCGTTGGTGTTTGTGGAAATTCGAGTTTTTTAGAAACCGTTTTGTCTCACGTGTGCCACACACACACGCCACGTGGAATCAAGGAATTGACGTGGAAGACTTTGGTGTTCTAAACACAAAAGCTTGGAGCTAGGACTGCTCGTGGTCAAAGAAAATCAAGATATCATCCGAGTCGGCTACAAGGTATTTTTTCGGTTGATCCTTGAATCTTATAAATTAATGAGATTAATTTATTGGTGCATAAATTAATATAATCGATAGAGTATCTCAAAAGTTTTATGAAAATTTTTGTTATACACGATCCGCTATTCCGCTGCGTTTCCGCCGCCGAATTCGATTCGGCAACCAACAGTTATAATTGAAAAGCTTTTTGGGCTCCGTCATCAAGATATAGATATGAGTTGGCGCAAAAAACTCGAGTTTGTCCCAAGATGGATTTATTATTTAAGTTGTCTAAAATTCTTGTCCCGCCACGGGTGTTTGGAACCTGAACATCTCCAAATGAAGCAATTTTTACTGTTCTCTTTCGACCAGCTAATTCTAAGTAACTGCAACATAGTAGAAAGTCTAGTTTGGCTGAGCCTTTTATCCATTTGAGAAATTCCAGTTTGGCTAACCGTGTTAAGTCTAAGTGGGAACCCATTTGAGAATATACCTTTAAACATGCATCATACAACTTCATCAAGATTGCAAGAAGCTTAGATCTTTGCCACAACTTCCATCGTCTGTTTGGTTTCTTAATGTAAGTGGATGTACTTCTCTCGAGACAATATCAAGTTCGGGGTGCTATGGATTCAACATACAGCACGTGACTTGCCCTTTCATTTACAAAACATTTGTGTTCAAAAATTGCTGGAAACTAGGACGGAATGCACGCAGCATTTTAACTGATTTCTTATACGGAGTTGATAAATTGAATTTGGTACGTATGTATTTTCTATCTCTCTTTCTTTTTTTTTATGAAGTAATTTCTGAAGATTGAAGTAATTAACATTAATACAATGCGGGCAATACTTCCCTACCGACTTGTTCAACAGACATCCTGATGCAATGGGGCATCATTCTATTTCAAATATAGATTTCTTTCGCAAAATGGGAATTGTGATTTGATTGTGAAAAGGAGTGGAGTTGAGTTGGTATATGCATGAAAAGGATTGATTATGTGATTGAGGAGGAGGAATCAGTTGCTATCAAGAACGACTCTGCTATTATCTATCTGGTACTCTTCTCTGAATTTTGATTTGAAAGACAATTATATATGCAATGCACCTAAAATGCATCAATGAATATTTGAACGTATTCTTTTCATTAAATGCTGAAACTGTAAAACTATAACGTCTGACTTATATGCGGAAACTTTTAGTAAAAATCCTACTATATAAAATTTTCCCCTAAATTGGAAAAACTTTCTTTTCACTCCAAATTTGGAGTGTTGATTGTCAGTTTTATCGGTTTTGAAAATTAGTTTCCTTTTTTCTTGAATATTCTTTAGCCAAACTTGTGTCACTTCAAGTGTTAGAAGAATAGCTTTGCAGATACGATGTTGGAATTCATTGCTCAATGTTTTGGGGATGTGTTGTGTTTTCCTCAGTCCCTTGAAAATCTATTTATAATTCATTATGGTTGTATGTGCTTTTTGTTCGTTCTTTCCTATCCTCTGAGCTTTGTTGTCTTTACCTTTTTGTGTTCTTATAAAAAGGAATGTGATAAAAGGACATGTATGATATTTTTAATTTGTTATATATTAAAAACAAATAAAGATTAAAAATGTAAACAAAAAATGGCAGTGAAAAGCTTGTAAAGAATATTAAGTACATTAGGCAAAGATAGCACAATTTCTATGTTATAAACTGAAAAGTTTAAGATATTAAGTAGAATTAATTATTTAATTAATTAGGATTCTCCCTCTAATTTTATATTGTCGTTTTCTTTTAAAAGAATCAAAGGTAATGGTCCATTTACTCGATATGCGACCATGGTACAACGATAGAACTTGCCAAAGAGGATGCGAAAAACAATATTTGGTATCAAGAGTCACTAGAGATTGCCAAAAAGAACCTAAAACACCAACTGGAGTGTGTTACTGCTACATAGAATTTTAATTCCAAAACTTGATTTATAGTGGTTATCAATTATTACTTGTAACAACTGTTTATGTTCTACCTGCAACATAATTTGTCACTATATTTTCGTAGAAATAAAATTGTGTTCTAATTTTTGTTTCAAAATAGGTGGAGAACTGCCAATTCATATTTTCTGTCCATTTTATTTGTAAATTTCTCTGTCTAACCAATTATTTACTGACACATCATCCCCTCCATAAATGGCACAAACGGAACAACAAAATTCTGTTCTAATTTTTGTTTCAAAATAGGTGGAGAACTGTGAACTCAAATCCCCTATCTATTTTACCTGTCAATTTCTCTGCCTAATCAATTATTTATTGACACATCATCCCCTCAATAAATGGCACAAACGGAATAATATAAATTGATAGATACAATCGACAGGGAATTTGGGTTTTAGAACTACCAAAGTATACTGCTGCTATGTGTTATTTTTTTTTTTTCTCTTTTTTAATAACTATTGCTATGTATTAAGATGAAGGGCATGTCTCATATGCTTTAGAGTGAGTGAGAAATTATTAGGAAAAATGTCTCAAAGCATATAATGTTTTTATTCTAAAAAAAAGCACATAATGTTTTTTGAATTATAGTGGGGAAGCATTTTCTTTGTTGATTCCTTAAAAATTAAAAAAAAAAAAAAAATGACAGGGCTCTTTTATTATGGGGCAATATTAGTCGATAATTGAAACCAACCTGTAAAGCTAATTGAGGCCAGCTAAACCCTCAAACCTTATTACTAAAAGGGAAAATAAAATTCACTAGGAAAAGAAAAAAAAAAAGTTTACAGTGACTGATGACTAAAATATAATATTTTTTATCAACTTATTAAATGCTAAATTGCAGCCTGTAATCAAGCGCACAATATACCAAATTCATAAAACCATTCATTAATAGACAAATGACATAATTACTCATGCTATAAATGCTTCTAGTTTATCAACTTAGTGTATTCATAAAATGGTTAGGAGTTATAAATATACATGCCTCTTGACCGCTGTATTCATCTTCTTTATTTTCTTCAAAGATTCAGGTCAGTTTTTTCATTATTTGAATCTCGAAGAGTTGATTAGTTTAAGTCAAAAGCTTTTGTTCTTATAAAAAAATAATATTCACAAATAAAGATTAAAAATGTAAATAAAAAGTTTCATTTCGCTTTTAATAAGTATCAAAGATTTGACTTGTTCTAGAAAATTTTATAAAAGTTGAAAGACAATTGAGTAAATGCGTAAAACCAGCTTTTTAAATTAATTAAGCAAAAACAACCTAAAAAAAGTCATTCCAAAAACCTTAAAAAATGTTATATCGCTTGTTTCTTTTTCCTAAAATTTCATATAATTGAAGTTCAAGATATTAAGTAGAATTAATTATTTAATTAATTGGGATTGTCCCTCTAATTTTTATATCATCATTTTCTTTTAAAAGAATCAAAGGTAATTGTTCATTTATTCGATATGCGACCATGCTACAACGATAGAAGTTGCCAAAGGAGACGCGAAGAAAAATATCCAGCATCAAGAGTCACTGGAGATTGCCAGAAAGAACCTAAAACACTAGCTGGAGTGTGTTACTGCTACATAGAATTTTGATTCTCAAACTTAATTTATAGTGGTTATCAATTATTACTCGTAACAACTAGTGTGCATGTGTTCTAATTTTTGTATCAAAATAGGTGGAGAACTCCGAACTTAAATTTGGTATCCATTTCATCTGTCAATTTTTCTGTCTAGCTAATTATTTATTGACACATCATCCCCTCAATAAATAGCACAGACAGAACAAAATAAATTAATAGATACAATAGACAGGGGAGGATTTGGGTTTAAGAACTACCAAAGTACTGCTGCTATGTGTTATTATTATTATTATTCTCTTTTTTAACTATTGTTATGTATTACAAAAATGGCAGTCGGTAATGGGTGCCTGTTCATATTTTCCTAGAATAATGGTATGTTAAATTTCAGGAAAACGTTTTTTTTTTTTTTTTTTTTAATTATAATCAAAAGCACACAATCTTTGCCCACAAATAGTGTTTAACAGACTACATATTACGAATATTTTGACTCCCAAACATAAGATTGAGATTCCTATGTTGGCAATTTGTCCCATTGTTTTAAATACTAATACTTTTGTGAAAGGCCATAAGATTTATATGTCCATTTTTCCTTTCTATAAAGAAAAAGGATGCAGAGAAGTTTAATTATAAAAATCGATGTTTATGATATTGTGCGAAATAAAGTATTGTATTTTTATTAATAAAAAGAATATTATTTTTGTTCTCCATTAAATTGTTTAGTTAAGAGATTATTTTGAGTACAATAAAAAAGTGAAACTGTGTTTAGTTATAATTATTAATTAATATTTTATAACATTATTGATAAGTATTAGAAAATAAAAATAAAAAAAAGAAAAATAACTGTCAATCATTTTCTAATTCCTTCAAAAAACTATTATCACATTTTTGTTTTTGTTTTCGTTTTCAAAACATTTGCTAAACAAACACGATTTGCAGACCGTTTTTATTTTTATGCCTCAAAAAACGTGTAAAAATATTTTAAAAAACAAGTAAAACCAACTCCAAACGTGCTCTTAAAATTTTTACTTAATTAATTAGATAATATTCTAATTAATTAAAAAAAGAAAATATTTTGTATAGATTTATATATATAATTATTTACTCAGCAAGGAAAAAATATAAACCTCATTATCTTATCTTGAGATGCGCAAGAAGTCATAAACTTTCATGTATCTTGTCGTCAAAAAGGAAGATGCAAAGAGTGAAATAAGGGTTGTACAGTGTCCAAGGATGTCTTTGTCTTGGCGCATTTTATTTTATTTTATTTTATTATGTTCTTCTTTATGCTAAAGATCCTGTGTTGGCTTGTTAATTTAACAACTAATGGGACCCGACAAAACAATGAAAACGGTTGTTCTTGGGTTATTATAAACATAATATTAATTATATGTAATTGAAATTAAATAAAGTCCATTCAGTTTCATTACGGGCCACAGGATATATAAAGTGGAGAAAGAAATGGGGGCAGATAACACTAATAGTTTTTCTTTTTTTATTCGGCAAAAAAAATGTACAATATATTTTAATCACGTATGTATATCAGAGTTTCCTTTTTACAAAACATTAGGCCGGTTTGATAACTTTTTAAAATAATTTTATTTTCAATACAAAAGTAAAAATAATATTATTTTGAGGATCATTTTAGATTTGATTCTGAAATTGTATTTGGTTAGTTTTTTAAGAGATTATTTTGATTATAAAAAAATGAAATCGAATTTTGGTTATAATTATTAATTAATATATTATAACACTGTTGATAAGTTCTAGAAAATGAAAACAAAAAAAGGAAAATAACTTTTAACCATTTTCTAATTCCTTTACAAAAATCATTCTCACTGTTTTTTGTTTCCGTTTATGTTTTAAAAACATTTAATAAACAAAAACAGTTTGCAGACCATTTTCATATTCGTACGATAAAAGACGTGCAAAAATGTTTTAAAAAACATGTAAAAATTAATTCTAAACACACTCATTATTTTAAAGGTTATTTTCTAGTTTTTATTCTTATGTAACTTGCCAATTTATTACATCATCTCGAAACTTAAAAGAACTATTTCTTCTTTTAAAGTTTTCCTTCTTGAGTATCTAGGTTTCAAAATTTTGTGGCAACGGTATGCTCCGAAAATCAGAGTAGTTTGAAGATAAAGAACTTACTAGAATCTTCCTGTAGGTAAAGCAAAGGCCTCCTGTGCTAGTCTACGTTTGCATGCTCTTTCGGACCCATTTCTACGACCTTATTGTAGAGGAAATTTTAGATAGAAATTGATGTTACCAACCATTAAAGGCGTTTGAAAAATATTAAACCGAAAAATGATTGAAAGAAAGAAGGGGAACAAAAAAAAAAAACAAAGAATCTTGTTTGAGTTGTACTTTCTAAATAAGCACTAGCACCGTCATACGGTAAAAGGTAGATTATTTAAGACTTTGATACGTGTACCATAATTTATAATTTGTCTTTCTAATTATATAATGTCATGATTCATGAAGGAATAATATGTTGAATGTTCTGCAACTTGTTTTTCTTTAATTATTTCTTATATTAAATTGAATGATAAGAGGGAATAACTGACCTAAGATCTGCTAGTACATGCTACTAATTAAGTTGGTATCAACGAATAATCTCATCTCACCTTCAATCTCTCACTTTATTTTAATAAATAAAAGGAAATAACATACAACATCAATTGTCTCAAAGATAATTAGCAAATAAAGGCCAAAAATAAAATAAACCTAAAATGGTGGGGAGTTTCCGAAAAGGCCAGCTATATATAAGATGCTGGTTCCCGAATCGAATTCGGGTGCGGAAGCATGGGAAGGCGGATCGTGTATAACAAAAATTTTCATAAAACTTTTGAGATACTCTATAGATTATATTAATTTATACACGAATAAATTAATCGCATTAATTTACATCAAGAATTCAATCTAGAAAAATACCTGGAAGCTGACTCGGATGATAACTTGAATTCTTTGACCACGAACAGTCCTTGCTCCAATCTTTGTGTTTAGAATACTAAAGTCTTCCACGTCAATTCCTTGATTTCGCGTAGATGTGTGTGTGGGCACACGTGAGACAAAAACAAGTTTCTTAAACACTCAAATTTTCACAAACACCAACGCATGCACGATGTGAAATTTTTAGAGAAAAATATTTTCTCTCTCTGTTCTCTCTATGAATTTCGGCCACCAACAATTAGGGCTTAAAAATTGCTTCAAAAATTGTCTCCACAATTTTCTATCATTCTCATATTTAAAGAGTAGAAGTCAAACTTCAAAACAGGATCAAATCCCTATCTCCAATTTTGAATTTCGAACAGAAAATCCCTTCCCTTTATCCTTTTAGTGGCCAGCCACCTTGCTAGGGTTCTACCCTGTGTGTGGTGCCAATTCAGATAGAGAAGGAAGAGAAAAACCATCCTTTATCCTGTAGTCCAATTTTAATTCAGATTCAAATTCAAATTTAAGTCAAACTTAAATTAATTTGAATTCTAAAATTGAATAACTTATCAAATAAGTTTAAATGGATAAATCTAGATGTGTTCAAATTCAAATTTAAATAATCACATTATTTAAATAATAATTAATTCTCAATTAATTATTTTTCGAGTATTTAATTTTAGAATTCCGTAATTCTAAAATTCCTATTTTACCCTTTGTGTCTGGTAGAATTACAAGGACGACGCGGGGACATATGGACCTATAATCCCGAGCTCCAATAAAATTAATAATTAATTAAACACTTTAATTAATTAATTAATTCTATTAATTCCAATAGTTACTCCACTGTAAACTTGAAATTGAACTCTCGAAATTATAGACATTAATTACTTCTAAACTGCGAAGTATCCATTTGATATAGTCATTACATATAGATCAATCCTCCATAAATAATTCATAATTAGAGTTAGGTAGAATCCGTTAATCTCTCTAATTATATTTGCATCCTTGAGTACCATTGATTCTCTAATGGATAGTGATTCATAAAACACATTCATGAACCAGAGCGCTCTTACTAATCCAAGTACCAAATTAACACTCAAGAGAATTATTTATCTACTTCTTTCTCAAGAAGGAATGGATTCCATCCCGTATAATAACATTCCCAGTTACCTATTTCATTATGTCTCCAAAATACAAGGAATAGGATTCAGGGTCTCGAAATTCGTACCGAGTAAGTCAAAAGACATAAATCCATAAATAGGAGTTTGTTAAGAACTCAGGATTAAGATCATCCTATATATGACCATCGGTAGACTCAATTAGAATTTCTATGCTTAACGGAAATTATTAGAAATTCATATTGTGTCTGTTTCCTTGTTCCACATAATCTTATTATGCGAAATACATTCATTCAATATCTCGCCATATTAACAATGCGGATAATACCGTTCCATTCTAAATGGGAATGACATGTATTAATAATGTTTTAATTAAAGATTCCGAACTTTAATTAAATTCATCATGAACAATATTTTTGATTATTATCCTTAAACACTATCCTCTCGTATATAACACTTATATACTATGTTTAAGGTTACATAAAAAATCACGGAATTTTCATTTGATATTCATAAGATATTCATAAATATATGCACATAAAATGATGAATAAACTCTTTTATTAATTAAATAATAAATATCCTATTACATCTCATACTTCTAGGACACTATTCCCAACATAAGATTATGAACAATAAAATAAGACTAATGTGATGTTTGGTAGAGGGATTTGTTTCTTAATTCGAATCATGATTTGTAGTTCGCTACAGTATTTTCTCTCACAAAAAATACATGTAAATCGAAAATGGTTCTAATCACATGGTTCTAATCTATGAAAATTAATTACAAGTACATTGAGTTTGGGAAAACTACCCGTCCACTTTTTATATTGTCAAATAGAGACAAATCTAATAACATCAACTGACGAAAGTGACACGTTAAATACATATCCGCCTAATATGTTAGTATCACTTTTTTTTTTTTTTTTACTATCTTACATTTATGATTTGACATGTGAACTCCACTCGTAATATATTATTATTTAAATAGAAAATATAATAGTAAAATTTATGTGTTAAATAATAAATACATAAAAAAATAAAGAGAGTTAGAAAAAGAGCGATAGCATTTCTCAACTAACGTCTGCACATTAATTAATTGCACGTCAAACAGATAGTTTTCATTTCATGCATGAGCGGAAATAATTTGATGAACAGTTAGGTAAGTTCATAGAGAAATATTAAGGTCACTTATTTAACCATTTTCCTTTTTTATTCCCCTACTTGTCCTTTTACATATGTCTTCTCAAACATAAAACATAATTGTAACACTTTTTGTTTTATCTTTTTCCCTTTTTCTTTTTTTTTGAAATAAAAAGGCTTTATGCCAAACATGGATCGGCGATGTTCATTTCTTCTTAATATAATTTCACAAGCGTTCTCATTAGGTTTTTTTGTTCTTCTTCTCTTTCTTCCTCTTAATATTTGCTTATCACTAACTTAAGTAAGCGTTGGGCTAGCAAACGTACTTTGACTTAACCTACCGTGATTAATGATTAAAGGAATTGTAATCTACAGTCCCGTTCATTTCACTGATTTGAGTTTTCAATTTCCATTTCACTATAATTGAAAGCTCTTATAAAAAGTAACAACTAACTTTTTCTACTACTGTGAAAAACTTTCACATAAAATCATATCTCAACTCGAATTGAAAACTCGAATCCGTAAACTGAACGAGACCTACAATAGTTGCAAGTTTAACCTACACAGCAAAATATCTACTCCTACTTCTAATATATTCAGGTTCAAAATGTTCCATTGATTACTTAGTTGTCGATAATGCGATAAATACTTATAATTATATACTAATTCAACAAGCTTTTTTGCCTGGTTAGCTCTTTCATTTTTTAAGTTTCCGTTTTTCATTATGCTCTTTCAGTATTGTGACTAGATATGTCACCTTTATGCCCCCAAAAAAGTTGTTAATTACTTCTTGCTACCAAAAAATTGGTAGCAAAATCTCATCCTAAGCATTTTCTACTACCAAAATATTAGGTAGCAATAGATTTTTGCTACTAAACTATTTTGTTAGTAAATAGCTTTTGCTATCAAAATTTTGGTAGCGGATTCCTATTTTTTTGGCTACCAAAAAGATTTTGGCTACCAAATGTTTTGGTAGTAAAAATGTCTTCCTACCAAATTTTTGATAGTAGATTCAAGGCTTGTAGCTATTAAAATAGTTTCAGCTACTAAATTTGGATAGCTGAATGACCTGTTTAGTCCATTTTATGAAATCAAATTGCTTAGCTTTTGCTAACAAAATTTAGTAGGGGAAACTCTTAGCTACCAAAATATTTTTAGTAGTTAAACTTTCCGTGACCATTTTTCTGCTACCGAAATTTTTTAGTAGCTAAAACCTTCAACTACGAAAATCAAGGGTTTTCTTAACACATAAATATCTTTATTCTGTAACATCTTTATAAACAACCCATATTAATCGTCTCGTTAATTTGGCAATAGAAAACAGGATAACCTTATCAGAGTAAGATGAACAACTCAATTTCATGCTTTTGTCCTTACGATTATATCTTCTAATGTATTGTTCTCAACATATACATTTCAACGATTATTCTATAAGCACAAGAACACGAGGTATCACTAAAATAATTAACATGATTATATTGAAATAAAATATAATAAATACTTTATAAATAATATCTCAATGTCAAAAATAAAGTTGCTCTATAAAGCACCCTATCCTAACAGTGACCCCTTTGCATGTTTGTCGTCATCACAGCATGACTACCAAATCCAAGGACTTAAGGATTTTTGTATGTTGTTTTTATTGTTGTAATTTACTTAGAATAGTAATTAATTAGATTTCTTTTTCTTTTATATTTAATTTTTATTTGAATTTACCCTATAACTCTAGTGGGTGATATAACATGACCTCTATTGGCAAAAAGGTTAGCCTGCTTTGTGCTAGCATTAAAGGAGATTACATGCGACATTTTATTGCTCTTGATATTTCTAGCACTAAGTGGTATTCAATGATAGGGAGATTACATGCGATCATAGTTATTAGAGCAATCTAGAAAATAGACTATCTTTAATGTGTGTGCACAAATACCGATCCATGGAAATTGAGACATTTTATTAAGGGAGCCTTGCTGGTTTGAGTTCAGGATTAATTAATTTGAACTCGGTATTATTGAAAATTAAATTTTAAGAAAAAACTGAAAATGTTATCATCAAAGTAACTATTTTATTTTTGTTACTATTTTTAAATTTATTTTATGCCACCTACAGATTATCTTTTCATAACTTGAAGATTATCCTTTGTAACTTGCATGTTATTTTTCATAACATTCTCGTTATTTTTCGTGACATGTAGGTTATCTTTTTATAACTTATAAATTACAATAAGCAGGTTATTTTCTGTGGTGACATCAAAATTTTATATAGTGACATAAATAATAAGTTAAAAAAAAACAATAATTAAACTTAAAATTTTCTCTTAAATTTTTCAGTAGATAAAAGATTTGCCTATGAGCTTCTGTACATAGCAACATAAATTAGGGTTTTTTGGTTTCTAAAAAAAGTTTTTAAAGCTCTTGGTACATACCTTTTCAAACAAAAGGAAATTAAGAATATTATTTTTGTCCCCTTTTATTTTTAAACTAATCTTAAATGCACGTAGAGCGCGTAAGTAATTTAAAATAACAGTAATACAAATTGTTTTAAGAGAAGAGAACAAGGAAAAGAAGATACAAAAGAAATATAGACAAACGGGGGAAAAATCTAAAATAAAAGGTAGAGAAAAAATTTTAATTTATTTTGTTGTGTTTTAAATTAATTCTATTCTATTTTGTTTAATTTTTTATTTATTTAATTTTGAGTATTTTATTTTATTTTATTTTATTTTTGTTTAATTTTATTTTTTATTTGAATTATCTATTTGTATTTTTATCTGAGTATTTATTATTAAAATTTTAGTGCAAAATAGTGCTAAAATAATAAAATTAGATAAAAATTAATAAATAAACATAATAGTAATAACACAAAAAAAAAAAAAAAACTGAAAATTTTTCAAGTGTTTAATCATAAGCACGAACGATCGCGACTAACAGGGACACGTTATGGAAGTAAACGCAGTAACCTTTCATATCAAATGGGACCCGTCAATATCTCGAGCCAACTAATGAACGCGTGCCATGTAGCCTTGTTGTTGGCTACCCGCCAACCGCGCATGTTCCAGTGCAGTGAGGTCCATGTGAGCCTAGCCTTTTTCTTATTTTTTTAGCCAATACTATGCTAATAGTGGCAACTGAAACGATGCAACGAATTGCAAGCCACCGTGTAAAATTTCACTAACGAAGCTTACCAATCAGTGACTTACACGTGATTTTAAAGAAAATTAACACATCCAATCCTTTTCCTTATCAGAAAGAAAAAGTGATGAAACGTTTTGTTAGGCTTTATTAAAGTTGAATAAATTACTCAATTACTATAGATTATTACTTTTCTTAGATACAGGTTTTTAAATAGGTTTTTTCTTATAACTATTCGCATGCAAAGCAATAAATTTAGCATTTCGGTAAAAAAAAAAAAAAAAAAAAAAAAAATTTCACTCAGGTAAAAACAAAATTAGCATTTGGATAAGAAATCATTCTCTAATGTAGTCCATATTTCATGTTAAATTTAACATATTTTCTACTTGATGTAAATTTAGTTTAAAATTAAGGATTTGTTCAAGTTTGCTATTTTATTGCTTATTGATTGATGTACTGATGTTTGTAACTGTACTTAATAATTATTACCTTTCTATTTCAAACTTATTTGAAAATAAAAAAAAAAAAATTCAGCTTTTACAAGTATTAAAACTACTTCATTTTTCTTCAATTTTTCTTCTCTCTTTGCCCTAGTAGAACATTGTTATTAACATTCTTATTAAAGATATTTTGTCAATTATAACCCCAAAATATTCTATTAACTAAAATATATATAACTTGTACCAATAAGGGTCCGTTTGGTTCAGGGATTCGAATCATGTGATTTGAACCATTTTCGATTTACGTGTATTTTTTGTGAAAGAAACTACTGTAGCGAACCACGAATCATGATTCGAATCGGGGGACGAATCTCCCAACCAAACATCCCCTAAGATTGCAGCATCACGTGGCAAGGTTAGGTATGCGTACCTATCCATTTACGACATGCTTCACGTGGCAAGGTTAGGTATGCGTACCTATCCATTTACGACATGCTTCACGAGCTTTCTAGGTCAACGTTTGTTGATAAAATAATAAGATTATAAAATGACAAATTGTATACATACGTAACTTCAAATTTTGTCTTTATCATTAAAAAAAAAAAGAACTTCAAATTGTATACATTTTGTTTGTTGCGAGGAAAAGAAAAGAGAATGTCAATAAAACACAACAACAACAAATAAAACACAAGAAAAAAGAAAAGAAAAGACATGAAAAAAAAAAAGAAAATGTAAATAAAACACATGAAAAAAAAAAAGAAATTTTGAAGAAAGAAAAAGATATTGATTTTTCTTTATAATGTTTGATATGATGAGAGAAAAGAAAATTTTAATAGGCTCAATAACTATTTTACCATATATTGAATATTAATCTAGCAGAAAATATTAATAGGCTCAATGGCTATTTTACCATATATTGAATATTAATCTAGCAGAAAATATTAATAGGCTCAATGGCTATTTTACCATATATTGAATATTAATCTAGCTTTAAAATAGAAATAAAAAAAATTATTTTAATCATTAATAGGTGGATTTAAGTTTTCCATCTATATATATTAGAAATTGATGAAATTTTTTGGCGGGTTCCCAAATTCTCATATTATTGACTTAAAATATTAAAAGAAAAAAAATATTGAATCCTGCGCACAAAGAGCGAGAAGAATTAAGAAAATGCCTGCAGCCTGTTGCTCTCTCACTATTCTCACTCCAACGGCCATTTAATACACGATTATTCTCTATGTGTAGTACGTGGAGTTCAATTAGTGTGTGAATATATATATATATATATATATATATATATATATATTTTGAAATGTATTACAGCTGGGTGACATTAGTGTATAGAAATACGAGTCATTGTCGTATGAGTTGTACTAATTATCCCAATGGGATATAAAACATTGTTTAAATTGTAATAAACATTAACTATTTGAGTTCCCCTACTAAAATAATCACATTGAGGTGTAGATGGAGGAAAAAGGACAACAGCCATGTGATGACTGACCTTCCAAGAAATTGCTATGCGGTTCTACCTTTGAACAATATTCATCTTTCTTTCTTTCTCTCACAACAGAAGAGCGAAAAAATCCTTTTCTCCTTCTTTTCCTCCCAACGATATGGCTACTGTTGCTTCTTCTTCTTCTTCTGTCGTGATCAACAATGAAGTCTTCATCAATTTTAGAGGGGACACTCGTAAGAACTTTACTAGTCATCTTTATACTGCCTTATGCCGGAAACATATTCGGACCTACAGAGATGATCTGAATCTCGAGAGAGGAGATGAAATTTCACCTGCACTTTCGAGAGCAATTGAGGAATCAAAGATTTCAATAGTCGTCTTCTCGAAAGAGTATGCTTCTTCTAGATGGTGCTTGGATGAGCTCGTGCACATTCTCAAATGCAAGAATGAAAGAGGTCAGATTGTTTTACCCGTCTTTTATAACATCGATCCGTCAGATATTAGGAAACAGGAAGTGAGTTATGCTATTGCCTTTGCCGCACACGAAGAACGTTTTGAGCCAAACAAAGTGAAGGAGTGGAAGGATGCTTTGACTGCTGCAGCTGATCTATCTGGCTTTCATTCACAAGATCAGTAGGAATTAATTTTTACTTCCTCAATTTGTAACTTTTTTTTATTTTAAAATTAAAATAGGTAAATAGTATTAGCAAAATCTAATTAGGTGAATTTGTTACTTTTCAATTTTTGAAACAAATAAGAAAAACAAAAGTGCAAGCAAAGTTGTAGTGCTAAAGGAACATATTTTGATTTAAAAGGCATAGCTAAACAAAACAATAATACAATCTGAAACTGTCAGATAATGAATTACAATCTGTAATATGAAAGGATATATCTGATTTCTCAAAAAAGAATAAAAAAAGTACACATTTTATTTTGTTTTTCTTTTTCGCTAATTTCATCATGGTTTTTTTCATATTAATTCATTTCTCTTTTTTATATTTATGCTAGGTATGAGTCGGAATTAATTGAGAAGATTGTGAAAGATGTATTGAGGAAATTAAAAAGAATGCCACAAATTAGTTTTTATACAAAGGGCCTTGTTGGAATCGATCGACAACTTGAGGAAATTGAATCCTTGTTATGCTTTGGATTACCAAATCCTCATGTCATAGGCCTTTGGGGGCTTGGTGGTATCGGCAAGACTACTCTTGCCATTGAAATTTTCAATCGATTCTCGTATCAATTTGAAAATTGTTGCTTTCTTGAGAATGTTAGGGAAAATTCAGAAAAGCATGGACTGTCTTATCTAGAAACCAAACTTTTTTCAAATCTGCTGGAGGAAAGAAATATGAAAAGTCCAGTCAATAGCTTTGTGAGAAATAGGCTCCATAATATAAGGATGCTCATTGTTCTTGATGATGTTGATAATATAAGGCAACTCGCTGTTTGTTAGGAGATGGCAGTTGGTTTGGCCCAGGAAGTAAAGTCATCATAACAACTAGAGATGCACAGCTTCTTAAAAAGGATGCCGACAAAATACACCAAGTTAAGCCATTAGATTTTGAGAAAGCACTTGAACTCTTTTATTTGAATGCCTTTAAAACAAAGCCCTCCATAACACATTTCATTGAATTGTCAGAGGCAATAGTAACTTATACCGGAGGCAATAGTAACAAAATCTATCTATCTCTCTCTATATGTAATTAGTTTTAGGAACTGTTCCTTTTTATTTTTCATAACTCATTCTCATTTATCATTTCTTTAATTTCTAGGGAACTGGAGCAATCGAAGGAATATACCTTGACATGTATAAGATTGATGATGATCTACACTTGGAACCTACAGTTTTCAATAAGATGTATAGACTGAGATTGCTCAAGATATACAATCATTCATATGATCATAAATTCAAAGTATATCTTACACAAGGTCTGCAGTTTCTCTCTCCTTCCCTAAGATATCTTTGTTGGTATTACTACCCATTAAAGTCTTTGCCATCAAATTATAAGGGCAAAAATCTTGTTGAACTTGACATGCCCTGTAGCGAGCTTAAGGAACTTTGGAGTGGTGTACAGGTATGTTGTAATATTAATTAATAAGTTGAATATTATGTATGAAATGTTTATGATTACCTATTGTTTTTTAGTTAAAAAAAAAAAAAAAACCAATTACTTACTAAATTTGTAACGACCCAAGTTTTCAGACTATTACTTTGTAAGACCAAGAAAATTTAAAAGTTGGAATTCAACATAAAATAGTGTAAATCATATCTGATAAAAATCTACACAGACAAAATTGAATACCTGACAATCACTTTAAGTCAAACCTTAGACTTGGCTTGAGCCGGAATCTTATGGTAAGATTTACATTACTGAGAAAGTTAGTCTACTTTTTGTGTTTGTATCCAATTGACGGATATCCTATCTACGAACTTTCGTTAATCATGCTGTGGATTGAATTTAATCCTTGTGAATTAAATAACTTACATAACCTAAGTAATACTCCTACAACTTTATGCATTCTTAATGTTATTTATCATTTTGACATTTGAAGTTTTACCATGCGTGATCTTTTAGGATCTATTGGAACATTTAGAATTTCTAATAAATCCTTGTAACTTAATATGACTAAGCAGGGATAGAAATCTTTAAAAAATTGATAATTCTAAAAATCTCATGTACAATTTAAATTCAGGAACTAAAACCACGCCTATTCAGACATTCTCACATAATTGATCATCAAATAACATAACAATTTTCTTATTGCAAGTAAAGTATCATGACATGCACTAATGGGGAAATTCATAATCCAAATTGTCATAAAATCATATTTTTATTCATCAATTTATTGGGGCTTACAAAATTAATTTATTCTTTTCTTGTAGAATCTTGGAAATTTGAAGTGTATTAATCTTGGTTATTCTAAGCAACTGATCAAACTTCCAGATCTATCTCGAGCTCCAAAGCTAGAAAGTATTAATCTTGAGGGCTGTATAAATTTAGTTGAAGTTCCTCCCCTCAATTTCCAAGGATGTTTTGGATCTCTTACACTACGTGGTTGCATTAAGATTAAATCACTCCCAAAGATATCGGGGAATATCAAATACTTGAATTTAGACTGGACTGAAATAAAAGAATTGCCCTTATCAATTGGGCATTTTGAAAGTCTTGTGGAATTAAGCCTTCGTGGTTGTCAACATATCAAGAATCTTCCAGCAGCTCTTCCGAGGAATATACAAGTTTTAAATTTGAGCGACTTGTCAATAAAACAAGTGCCCTTATCAATTGGGTCTTTTGAAAATCTTGTGGAATTGAGCCTCGAAGGTTGTCAACATATCAAGAATGTTCCAGCTCTTCCGAGAAATATACAAGTGTTAAGTTTGGAACGCACATCAATAGAACACGTGTCTTCGTTGTCAATTGAGGGTCTTGATTGTCTGAGGGATTTTAATCTTGGAGGATGCAAAATGCTTGAGAGTCTCCCAACAAACATTTTCAAATCCAAGTCTCTTCAAAAGCTTAATCTTTGGAATTGTTCGAGATTGAAAAACTTCACAGGGATCCAAGTGTTAAGCAACTCAATTATAATTGAAAAGCTTTTTGGGCTCCGTCGTCAAGATATGTATTGGCGCAAAAAACTCGAGTTTGTCCCAAGATGGATTTATTATTTAAGTTGTCTAAAATTCTTGTCCCGCCATGGGTGTTTGGAACCTGAACATCTCCGAATGAATCAGTTTTTATTGTTCTCTTTCGACCGGTTATATCTAACTAACTGCAATATAGTAGAAATTCCAGTTTGGCTTGGCCTTTTTTCCTCGTTAACCGTGTTAATTCTAAGCAGGAACCCATTTGAGAATATACCTTCAAGCATCATACAACTTCATCAGCTGGAAACACTCGACATTTGTGATTGCAGGAAGCTCCGATCTTTGCCACAACTTCCATCGTCTGTTCTAAAACTTGATGCAAGGGGATGTACTTCTCTGGAGACAATATCAAGTTCGAAATGTTTTGGTCTCTGGGGCTATGGATTCAACTTACGCAATAAGAATCGCCATGTCTTTTCCGTTCAGAAAGTATTTATCTTCAGAAATTGCTGGAAACTAGGATCGAATGCACGTAGCATTTTAACTGATTTCTTATACGGAATTGATAAATTGAAATTGGTACGTGTGTATTTTCTATCTCTTTTTTCTTTTTTCTTTTTCTTTTTTTTGAAGTAATTTTTGAAGATTGAAGTAATTAACAGTAATACACTATTATTCATATATATTGGTGTCTGGTGATGTAGGGAGGACATCATCATACACTTAGAGTATGTTATCCGGGAAATGAAATTCCAAAGTGGTTCAGGCATCAAGACGAGGGGACATCAACAACAATGAAGCTTCCCCATGGTTGGCATAATTCGAATTTGTTGGGTCTTGCCATTTGCTTTGTTGCCCCAATAATCCCAGTAGGCGCAGACTCCTATTCTACTGAGTACGATCGGTATGCAAAAATTAAGTTTAACTGACATCTTAAAACCAAGAGCGGTCAAATCCACAAATATGACAACAATTGGGGTGGTTTTGTGATGTATATGTGCCGTCTTGATGAGGAGCAGGGTAAAATCACAAGTAGTGATATTACTTTGGACCATGTGTTCGTGGAAATGCTTCCTGACGACTTCTTCAGCGGACATCCTGATGCAATGGAGGCATCATTCAATTTCAAATCTAAAGTTTTTCCGCGAAAGGAGTATTGTGATTCGATTGTGAAAAGGATTGGAGTTGGGTTGGTATATGCATGTAAATGATTGGTTATGTGATTGAGGAGGAGGAATCAGCCGCTATCGAGAACGACTCTGTTATTATTTATCTGGTACTCTTCTCTGAATTTTGATTTGAAAGATAATTATATATGCAATGCACCTAAAATGTGTCAATGAATATTTGAACGTATTCTTTTCATTAAATGCTGAAACTTTAAAACTATAACGTCTGAGTTATATGTTGAATTTTTTAGTCAAAATCCTACTATATAAAATTTTCCCATAAATTAAAAAAATTGTCTTTTCACTCAAACTTTGGAGTGTTGATTGTCAGTTTTATCGGTTTTAATAATTAGTTTCCTTTTTTTTTTGAATACTCTTTCGCCAAATTTGTATGACTTCAAGTGTTAGAAGAATAGCTTCATGAGTACAGTGTTTGAATTCCTTACTCAATGTTCTGGTTGTATGTGCTTTTTGTTAGTCCTTTTCTATCCTCTTAGCTTTGTTGTCTTTACCTTTTTGTGTTGCACAGAAAGGAACGTGAAAAGGCAAACTTGAATTCTGAAGATAGAGAGAATGGTTTCAGCATTTTCAAGGATTGATAGGTAATTTAAATGTTATTACACCTCTTTCTGTCTTAGTCTTTATGTGTTGGTGCATTTCAAGGTTTTCTAGAAAACTCTAACTTAAATGGAGGAGTTCACTTACAAGCCTTTATTTAGGAAAGTGTTTGTTAGGAGGCATATGCATGTGTAATTGGTTGGGTACTGATTTTGGTTACTAGTTTTATCATGTGGTTATGTGAATACATTGTAATCTGTTGTATAAGGGGTGGGATTGTAAACATAACAGTAAAGAGTTGTTTTGGGAAAAGTCTTGGAGAGAATTAAAGCAAGGGAGAGCGACCAGTTCCTCGAATTACTAAGAATTTAGGAAATTATTGTACGCCCATCAGCATATTGTTACATGCTAACAAACTGTGTTACATGCTTACACTAAGCATGCTACATGCCTACTGCTAATAGAGACTAAAAAAAATGTGTTCTCTAATTTTCTACAAGCACCCATTTATAAAGCACCTATCAGAGTCTTAGAAAAACTCTATGTTATCTCTTAAAATAAGGTCTCAGAAAATAAGAGATTAATTTAATTTTAAATCTTATTTAAAATCAAATAATATTTCTATTTATTTTGGAACAATTTTCTCTCTCCTAGGAGTAGGAGAATTCAGCTACCACAGGGATAAGCCTCCCGTGGTTGGCGCACCTAGCAGTCTAGGAGGAGATAAAATTCCTCATTATCCTGCTGTCCAATTTCGACTCAAAATTAAATTTCCATTTAAAGTCAAACTTCAAACCAATTTGAATTCCAATTGGATAACTTATCTAGTAAGTAAACTGGATAACTTGTAGTGCAAGCAACCAAATCCCAGAGGGATCTATATGCTTTGGCGTGTTCCACATGTGGTCCTCACCACATGTGTGTTCCAAAATTAAATAATCACATTATTTAATATGCTTTAAAATGAGTGAGAAATTATTAGGAAAAATGTCCTGAAAGCATATAATGTTTTTATTCTAAAAATGTTTTTTGAATTATAGTGGGGAAACATTTTCTTTGGTGATTCCTAAAAAAAATGAAAAATATTTTTTTTGATGGGGCTCTTTTATTATAGGGCACTATTATTCGATAATTGAAACCAACCTGTAAAGCTAATTGAGGCCAGCTAAACCCTTAAACCTTTTTACTAAAAGGCAAAATAAAATTCACTTGGAAAAGGAAAAAAAATTAGTTTACATGACTAAAAGATAATATTTTTTATCCACTTATTAAATGCTAAATTGCAGTCTGTAATCAAGCTCACAATATACGAAATTTATAAAAGCATTCATTAATAGACAAATGACACAATTACTCATGCTATAATTAAATGGTTAGGCGTTATAAATATCATGCCTCTTGACCGCTACCTTCATCATTTTTGTCTTCCTCAAAGATTAAGGTCAGTTTTTTTTTTTCCCAAGTGTCTGAGGTTAAGGATTGAGGAAACACTTATACTTTAAGTTTACCTAGCGTTTCTCTTTTAACGTGTTCGGCTCATTTTGATTTAAGGAAATTACTTTTTACCAACGGATTGTCTTTTCCACATAAGATGGTTGCGTGATCTTCTTCAGGGCCTGAAAAAATTTGATAATGTAATCTCATAATCCTCTTCGAATCGAGGGCTTATAACAAAATCTATTGAACTTGACGAAATAGGGTTACCTCGAACCATAATAACTCCGTTGTAATTGCAATATTTCTCGAAGCTCAGGATTCAGTCTATGTTTAGGTGTAGAATATTGTTATTTTTGCCATCTTCGTAAGTTAATATGACTTTTTTTATTGCACCAGTCTCATGTATTAGGTTGAAGATGCTTGCATGACGATTCGACACGGAAACATGGAAGATGGTTTGGTTTTTCTCATCCACTTCCCATACCAAATCAGGGTAAGAGTGAAATTCAAAGTTCCATAATTCCGCCGCTTCAAATAAAAATCTCGACGATTTGTCAATAAGTTGTTTTACCTCCAAGTCGGGAAAATGTACTAAAATTTCTTTCCATACGCCTCTCATAAGTTTAAGGGCATCACTCTCTACTGAATTTGTGTCGTATGAGGATGTCGAACCTAGGATGATGGACTTAAATCAATACTAAATATAAGAATGATTTAACCAAAGTATGGATTGAGATTTTTTTGATGTAGTGAGAATTCTCAATTTGCCGTAGAAAGAAACATACTTGTGTTGAAGTAGCTCTTGCATAAGCTTGCACTTTGCTGAAAGAATGCCGATGGCTTTCGGGCTAAAACATGCAACACTGTATCACCATTGACATCTGGAGCAATGGCCAATGCACTGCTGTCTTCAAACATTCAAGGCTAGACCTGCATATGCAGTCCAATATAAAGACTAAAGTACTCATAAAATTGTACCATCTTAAAAATTTAAGAATAAAATAGAAAGGGTAAGAGAACATAAAGATTTGCTTACATTCACAGACTGAGAAAAGTGTGATAATTCACTAGTTAGGAGCACCATGAACTTGCTTTGTTTAAATATATGTTGCAACTATAAAATATTTGGATAACTTATCAAAGATCAAATCATCTAAAATCAAGAGAGTTCTTGATTTTAAAACTGATAATATAAATTCAAACTACTACTGATGGTAATTATATGTTGCATATAATATGTATATACATATATATATATATATTTGTATTATATGCCAATTGAATACACTGTATTAAATGAATGCTAACCTTAAATAATGAATATAAAAAATATGGTTAATCTCACTTGGTAGTACCCTCTAAACTTTTGAGTCATTTTTTGTTTACTCTCTGAACTTTAAAACCTTTTGTTCAAAGTTTAGAGATAAAGTAAGAATTTTCTCACAAGGCCTAAGGCCCCGTTCAATTCGCGGATTTGAGTTTTCAATTCGAGCTGAGATGTGATTTTATGTGAGAGCTTTTCACTGTAGTAAAAAAAAAATGTGACTTTTGAGAAAACTTTTAATTATAATAAAACTGGAATTAAAAACTCAAATTGGTGAAATGAATGAAGCCTAAGGGTCGGTTTAGAACTCGTGCCAAAGTGATTTTGTTTTTTGTATGAATATGAAAGTGAAAACATTTTCAATCTCAGACAAAAATTATTTTTAAAAATGAGTTTGGTAATTTTACTAAAATATTATTTTCTGTAAAAAAAAATTATTAATGTCTTTTTCTCTCTCTCATCAAAAGAAGAAAAAAAAAAAAAAATGACAAATTTATTTTTATCTTATTTTACACTAAATTAAAAAATTATTTTTATTTTTATTTTTATCTTTAATTATATCAACTGTTATTTTAAAATTTTTTTATTTTTTTTAAAACGTAAAAATAAAAATAAAAATAATTTCAAACCCGGTAATTTTAAAGGCTCATTGTTTTTCTATTTAAAAAAAAAAAAAAAAAAAATCATGAACCCACCGTCTATATCCTAACCCTCTTTCTCTTTCTTCTATGACCCAACCCACGATCAACGTATCATTCACTGAATCGTCCATGATATTTCCAGGAAATTGCTTACCACTTTTCTGGACATTAATCATCTCTTTAAAGACGTGCACCTACCTCTCTTTTTCTTCTTCTGTTGACTTGGACGTGCACCTTCCAGGAAAATGGACAACACCCATGTGATGACACTGCCGAAAGGTCCCCAAAATGGACAATGATGATCCCTTTTTTTTTTTTTTTTTTATAAGACAGTTTAAGAATTTAGAATTATAATTTAAAATTATTTTTAATTTATATATATTTTAAAAAATATATTATAATAAATCATAAATTCCATTTAACAGAAATCAAAGGATATTAGGCCTAACTCAACCTAACAAAACCGGCTTGTTAGGGGAGGATTGCCCTCACCTTATTAAGTGGATCATGTTAATATCTCCAGCCAATGTGGGATTCTAATAATGATTACCTATTGTTTTTTATTTAAAAAAACCAATTACTTACTAAATTTGTAATGACCCGAGTTTTCGGACCACTATTTTGTAAGACCAAGATAATTAAAAAGTTAGAATTCAACTATTTTGACGAATAGACCAACATAAAATAGTGTAAATCATATCTGATAAAAATCTACATACAAAATTGAATAAATGACGGTCACTTTAAGTCAAACCTTAGACTTGGGTTGAGTTGGAATCTTATGGTATGATTTGCATTACTGAGAAAGTTTGTCTACTTTATGTGTTTGCATCCAATTTACGGATATCCTAGCTAGGAACTTCCTTTGATCATGCTGTGGATTGAATTTAATCCTTGTGAATTAAATAACTTACATAACCTAAGCAATACTCATGGAACTTTATGCATTCTTAATGTCATTTATCATTTTGACATTTGAAGTTTTACCATGCGTGATCTTTTAGGATCTATTGGAACATTTAGAATTCCTAATAAATCCTTGTAAATTAATATTACTAAGCAGGGATAAAAATCTTTAAAAAATTGATATTCTAAAGATCTCATGTACAATTTAAATTCATCAACTCAAAACACGTACGCCTATTCAGACATGCTTACATAATTGATCATCAAATAACATAATAATTTTCTTTTTGCAAGTATCATGACATGTGTTAATGGGGAAATTCATAATCCAAATTGTCATAAAATCACATTTTTATTCATGAATTTATCGGGGCTTACATAATTAATATATTTTTTTCTTGTAGAATCTTGGAAATTTGAAGCGTATTAATCTTGGTTATTTCATGCAACTGATCAAACTTCCAGATCCATCTCGAGCTCCAAAGCTAGAAAGTATTAATCTTGAGTGCTGTGTAAATTTAGTTGAAGTTCCTCCACTTAATTTCCAAGGATGTTTTGGATCTCTTACACTACGATCAATTGTGTCTTTTGAAAGTCTTGTGGAATTGAGCCACTGTGATTGTCAACATATCAAGCATCTTCAAGCAGGTCTTCCGAGAAGTCTAGAAATACTGAATTTGGAAGGCTCATCAGTAGAACAAGTGTATTCATCTTCAATTAATGGTCTTGATTGTCTGAGGGAATTTGATCTTGGAATGTGCGAAATGCTCGAAAGTCTCCCAGCCAACATTTTTAAGTTGAAGTCTCTTGAAAAGGTTAAACTTTCGAATTGTTCACGACTCAAAAAATTCACAGGGATCCAAGTGTTACGCCATGGGTGTTTGGAACCTGAACATCTGCAAATGAAGCAATTTTTATTGGATCTAAGGAACTGCAATATAGTAGAAATTCCAGTTTGGCTGAGCCTTTTATCCTCGTTAACCGTGTTAAATCTAAGCGGGAACCCATTTGAGAATATACCTTCAAGCATCATACAACTTCATCGGCTGGAAACACTCGACATTCGAAATTGTAAGAAGCTTCGATCTTTGCCACAACTTCCATCGTCTGTTAGCTTTCTTAATGCAAGTGGATGTACTTCTCTGGAGACAATATCAAGTTCCGGGTGGGGTGAATTCAACGTACGGCATGAGGTTGACTTTAGATTTGAGTTCACAAAGCGCTGGAAACTACGGAATGCACACAGCATTTTTAGTGCTGTCTTATGCAGAGTCGATGAATTGAATTTGGTATGTATGTATGTATTTGCATTCTCTCTCTCTCTCTCTCTCTCTCTCTCTCTCTCTCTTAAAAAAAGTAATTTGAAGATTGAAGTAATTAACATTAATTAGCATTTTAACTTATTTCTTATACAGAGTTGATAAATTGAATTTGGTACATATGTATTTTCTATCTCTCTTTTTTTTTTAAAGTAATTTTTGTATATTGAAGTAATTAAAATTAATACACTAGTATTCATATATATTGGTGTCTGGTGATGTATCTGGTGATGTAGGAAGGAAGACATCATACAATTGAAGTATGTTATCCTGGAAGTGAAATTCCAAAGTGGTTCAGGCATCAAGGCAAGGGGGTTTCAACAACTATGAAGCTTCCCCATGGTTGGCATAATTCTAATTTTATGGGTTTTACCCTTTGCATTGTTGCTCCAATATTGCCATATGGCGCAGCCTCAATTATGTTTGACTTACATCTTAAAACCAAGAGCGGTCAAATCTACAAATATGACAACTATTACCGTAATTTCCCAATGTACAATTGTATTCAGGAGGAGGATGCTAAAATCACAAGTAGTTTGAACCATGTGTTCATGCACTACAGCCCTATGTACTTTTCCAACAACCATCCTGATGCAATGGAGGCATCGTTCTATTTCAAATCGCAAAATGGGAATTGTGATTTGATTGTGAAAAGGATTGGAGTTGGGTTGATATATATGCATGCAAATGATTGATTATGTCACGCTAGGAGCAGTGTTGAATAGCTGAGATAACTGTTGCCGTCTGATTTAGTGAGGATTATGATCATGCTCCCTGTGTACAAATGTAAGAATTGTAAATTTTGTAAACTCTGAACTTTAGATTTCTAGACAGTGGTTGATGTCTGTAATGCTATTTACATGTTCATGTATGTACAATATTGTATATCCTGTGTGTGAAGCCCTGAATGATGTTAGAGGCTCAAGTTTTAACCTTTTGAAATCAGAAAGTGCGGCAGACCCCGTCACTTTCTTTTAATATATTTTCAACTAAATGTGGGGCTCATTTAGAAATTTCTTTAATATTTTACCTTTGGTTTTAATTATTATAATTTCAACTGTTTAATTACCCTCCTAATCACGTTTAACTTCTAAACGAGCTTTCACGTTACTAACCCCGGCTTTGGGGCGTGACAGTCTTACTGCTACATAGAATTTTGATTCCCAAACTTGATTTATAGTGGTTATCAATTATTACTTGTAACAACTGTTTATGTTCTACTTGCAAATCAAATTTTTTGTCTATTTTATCTGTCAATTTCTCTGTCTAACTAATTATTTACTGACACATTATCCCCTCTATAAATGGCGCAAACAGAACCACAAAATTGTGTTCTAATTTTGTATTAAAATAGGTGAACTCTGAACTCAAATTCACTGTCCATTTTATCTGTCAATTTCTGTGACTAACCAATTATTTACTGACAAATCATCCCCTCAATAAATCGCATAAATGAAACAAAATAAATTAATAGATACAATGGATAGGAGATTTGGGTTTGAGAACTACCAAATTACTGCTACTATGTATTTTTTTTTTCTCTTTTAACTATTGCTATGTATTACAAAAATGGCAGTTGGTAATGTATGCCCGTCCATATGTTCCTAGAATAATGGTATGTTATATTTCAAAAAAACATTTTTTTTTTTTAATTATAATCAAAAGCACACAATCTTTGCCCACAAATAGTGTTTGACAGACTACATATTACTGAATATTATGACTCCCAAACATAAGATTGAGATTCCTATGTCGGCAATTTGTCCCATTGTCTTAAATACTAATACTTTTGTGAAAGACCAAAAGATTTATATGTCTTTTTTTCCTTTCTATAAAGAAAAAGGATGGAGAAAAGTTTAATAATAAGAATCGATGTTTATGATATTGTGAGAAATAAAGTATTGTATTTTTATTAATAAAAATAATATTATTTTTGTTCTCCATAATATTTATAAGCAAATATCATAAAAATTCAATATTAGCTAAATGTACTTGTTACGTAGAGTTCATAAACTTGAGATACAAAGTTAAAAGACTCAGTATAAAATAGCTGTAAATAAAACTAAACACTATTCATGTTATATTTTTTCCATAAAAACTTTTTCCTCTTCCGAATATTTAACACCTCTCATCTAACTCTATTAATACAGAAAAGAGCCGAAAGCTACTGCTAAGTCCTCAATTTCTTTTTTTCCTTTTCTTTTCACTTCTTTACCTTTTTATCTATATTTTCTTTCCTTTTAAGTCTTTTGCTTTTCTATTTTTTATTCTGTAGATTTTTTTAAACATCTACGTGTGTTTTTCAAAATTATATTTTCTTTCACTTTACACTTCCGAAATAATTACTTATAGTTTATAATTTCTTACGCTTGTTTTTTAAAATATATTTTTCCTCATTTTACTCTTACGAAAATAATTTCTTTTACATTTGTTTTTATTTAATTTTTTTTTTGTTAACAGTTAAAATAATTTTTCTAACAATACAAAGAGCCAAAGTATATATATAAAAGTTAGTACGTCATACAAATCCTGGGATACAAACTCTATATAGTAGATTTAAAAAAAAAAAACAAAAAGCGCTCATCTCCTGTGACTCCACGAACAAGCTGGAAGTTGGTTACTTGGGAAGCACATGATACTTGGCTTTCCCTGACATTAAAGATCTAAAGATAAACGTCGAATCCCACAATTTCCATAAAAGTTGGAACATTTGTACGAGAATAAATAAAGCAACTGGAATAGATATACCTATAAAACTTAGAGCAACCGGAACCTACTTTAATATTCTTCCGATGAATGCTACCATTATGCTTGACATAGAGCAGAATAGAGTAACAAACGAAGGAAATCCTTTTTTCCGTAATTCGATGTGAGAATGGAGAAGAACACTAAGGTTGAGATTGAGGTTGAAACTAACGCTATTGATTCCGACATGTCGCGAACGTAAGACGAAACCGAACCTCTTTCTTTATTATCAATCGCAGTAAAAACGAGAGTGGAAAGGAAGCAGGGAAACCAGCGCGCATGATATAGTTGTACCTTTCATCCAATGCTCTCCGTCTTTAACCATTGTGGCATGTGTTAAAGTGAACACATCTTGAGGAGTTAAGCCATTGGAGTTTTTCTTTTCGGCATAAGATGGTTGCGTGATCTTCTTCAGGGCCTGAAAATATTGGGTAATTTAATCTCATAATCGTCTTCGAATCGACGGTTTATAACAAAATCTATTGAACTTTCCGAAATAGGGTTACCTCAAACCATAATAACTCCTGTTGTAATTGCAATATTCCTCCTGTTGTGATCTTCTTCATAATAACTCCTGTTGTAATTGCAAGTTAATACGTCATACAAATCCTGGGATACAAACTATATATTGTAGATTAAAAAAAAAACAAAGCGCTCATCACAAGCGTCCAGTGACTCCAAGAACAAGCTGGAAGTTGGTTACTTGGGACGCACATGATACTTGGCTTTCCCTAACATTAAAGATCTAGAGACAAACGTAGAATCTCACAATTTCCAAAAATCTCGACAGTTTGTCAATAAGATTTACCAAATTTGTGTCGTATGAGGATGTCGAACCTAGGATGATGGAGTTAAATATTGGTACTAAATATAAGAATGATTTAACCAAAGTATGGATTGAGATTTTATTGATGTAGTAAGAATTCTTAACTTGCCGTAGAAAGAAACATACTTGTGTTGAAGTAGCTCTTGCATAAGCTTGCACTTTGCTGAGAAAATGCCGATGGCTTTCGGGCTAAAACATGCAACGCTGTATCACCATTGACATCTCGAGCAATGGCCAATGCACTGTACTGTCTTCAAACATTTTCAAGGCCAGACCTGTTTATGCAGTCCAATGAAATAGGAGCATTGTAAAAATTAAAATTGTACCATTGTATATGCAGTTCAAACATTTTCATAAAATTGTAGCATATATGCATCTTAAAAATTAAAAAATAAAATAAATGGAGAAGAGAACATAAAGATCAAATCATCTAAAATCAAGAGAGTTCTTGATTTTAGAACTGATAATATAAATTCAAACAACATGATGGTAATTATATGTTGCATACAAATGTATATATATGTATTTGTATTCTATGCCAATTTAATGCAGTATTTAATGAATGTTGACCTTAAATAATGAATATCCTCCCTTACTAGTATCCTCTAAACTTTTGAGTAATTTTTTATTTACTCTCTAAACTTTAAAAACTTTTAATTTGTCCTTTAAATTTTAATAAATCAATTTCATATACCCCCATATTGTTAAAATTTCTTTTTAAACAGACAAAGAGAAAGGTAGTATGATCAAGTGCGTCTTTTGTTAGGGTTTCTGTCCACAAAATTGGAAAGGGACCACGTGATGGCATTTAACCCCTATTTTTTCATTTCATTTTAATAGAAATTCTAACAAGAGGGGCTAAGTGGGACCAAATCAAAATTCAAAAGGCAAAGTAGGGGTATTTTAAGTTTAAGGATCAAACTGAAAATGACCCAAAAAATAATTTTACTAAGTATACTTCTGAATCGAGTCTAGTTTATCACTAAAGCTTACCCTAAAAAATTCTCTCCAAGTAATTATAATTTGTTCTGGCTAAAGATAATTTACTAATTAGCCAACAGAAAATTTAATTTTTTGATGAGTCTATTTTTTATTATTTACTTACAGTCCAATATTAATCTCTGAATAATTTAATATCATTTTATATTCTTAATTGTATACTAAATTGAACTGTTTCACATCTTAAATTTATTTATGGGCTCAATAGTAAAAATTTAACTTTTCTGTATTTTGCCTTCCTCTCTTTCATAACCATTTCTCATAACTATCACCAAAACTTAACATTATAAGCTCTATACTTATATTTTCTTATGAATCTGTAGTAACCAAGAAAATCCCAGAATTTAATAATGTAATTCATGTATTTAAGTCAAGGATTTTCCTAGAAAATCATTATACTATGTACATTTTGTGATTGAAGGATTTATGGAATTAACATCTGCATTCCTAAATTCTATAACAGATTTCACGTTAAGTTCACGTTTTTTTTTCGATCGAGTAAATTCAATCGATAAATTCTCACCGTACTTAAAACGGAAGAATTTCCAATACAGATACAGTTTGAGAATCTTAATTTTAAGAATCTCTAAGCACAGTACAAACTAGCATCCAGTACCAGTATACAGGAGAAAATAACTGTCAGTATAATTTTTGACAGTTTTAATGAGTAAATTTAGAAGTAGACAAAGGTACAAGGGTTAGGTTCATTTTTCTCTCTCCTTCCCTCACTTGGCTGGCCAAAATTGAGGGGTTATAGCCAAAAAAAAAAAAATTGGCTAGTGAAGTGTGCTACATGGACTTCATGATGAGATGTGATGAGAGAGGGAATATGACTAATGATTAGTTTTTCTCTTTTTCTCTTCACTTGGCCGGCCATCCTTAGGAATTGATATCCAAAAATTTTGGTTATATGTTGAGTATGTTAGAAGCTTACAAGTTAAGGTGATGGGATAGTAGTGGTTGAAGGGGAATTAATGGCAACATGGGCTTCTTCTTTTCTCCTTCCACAACCGGCCAAGATTGGGGGAAACTGAACCAAAATTTGGTTGATTGAGAGAGTTGATGTGGTGTTAAAAAAATAATTTCCAAGGGCCTATAAAAGGAACCACCATAGGATAAGCCTCATTTTTTTTCCCTAGCTTTTCTCTCCCCCTCAAAATCCGGCCATACCACACTCCCCCACTCTTCTCAAATATTTTCTCCTACTCTCCCAATCTTGAGCCACTACAAACCATAGAAGAAGAAGAAGAAGGAGATCAAAGGGTTTAGGAGGAGTCTAGACAAACATTTTTCAAAGGGTATAACTCTAAATCCTTTTTTTTTTTTATGTTTTAGTAAAGTTTGAAATGTAGAAATATTCCTCTTAAATTTCCTTATACTTTCTAGTTCCAAGCCAATAACAAATCTTAGAGGAGTTCAAGGTTTTCAAGGGAGAGAGATAGTTCTTCAAGGGTAAACTCTCAAACTCTTCTCCATTAACTTCTAGCCAACTTTAAGTTTGGATTTGTGGATGTAAATTTGTGGTTCTTGAGGAGATGAGTTGTAATAAGGGTGTGTGAGTTTTATGTTGGTTTTGTGAGTTTTGAAGTTAGCTTGATGTGGTATGTTTATGCTTGATCTAAGTTGCTTATTTTCGGATTAGAGGAAAAAAAATTTCCGGTGACTTGGACGGCAAAAATGAGGGCCATAGAGTGAGATTTTTCAATGTTTTAAAGTTTGAACTTATAGCCCTTGATGTTTTGAACATTTTCTATGACTATGACAAAATCTAAATTTAACTCTAAAACCGAGTTTGAAGCCATTTTGTAAAAACGGACAGGATGTCCAAACACAGTTTTGGGAAGAACAAAAAAAAGGATTTGCTGCAGCAACCTACAGCATTTAAAAAAAAGGATTGCTACAGCAATCTTACAACATTTTAAAAGAGATTACTACAACATTATTAAAAGATTTCTATAGCGATCCTATAGCATTTTTAAAAGATTACTACAACATTTTTAAAAGATTGCTATAGCATTTTTAAAATGCTGCAGCATTCTAGGTAAACAAAAGAAAAACAGCAGCCACTGTTTTCAGCCAAACGATGCCTTTAGAGGCTAAATTTCAGTTTTCACTAAAAACAATAATTTTAGATCCCATTGAGACGAAGAATTGTCGTGAAGAAAATATTTTCAAAATCTGACCCTAAGAGGTACTAAAACACAGATTCCCGAAACGGCACAGTTTTTGACTAAAACAGTGTCGATTTCAACAAAAAGTTATAAAAGAACCCGAGATAGAATTTCAGTAATACACAACGACATTAAACCTTATTTTAATGGAAGTATTCATAAAGGAAGTTTTCAAGAAAAAAAAATATACTTTCTTTAAAGAACATAGGGGATTACCGAGCGAATTATCCCGACGGGCACCTACGAGCCCAATACGATAGGTCCGTAGAATTTTAAAGATTTAATGTGGGTCCAACGCCCACATTAGTTTAAGAGACATCGTTGAAGTATAAATTTCAGCGGCGTAAAAGTTAGAATACCATGTATAAGTCCTAGGCCAAATTGGACCTTAATATCGTAGCAAAAGAAATTAAGAAAAATAAGATTTTGAAGACTTAATAAATTAATCTTTATTATCCTTTAGTAAACAAAAGGGAATATATGCCTTATGGAAAGGGTTATATTTTCTTCATAAGTTGCTAAAATAGAATAGTAAATAATAGTTGATCTCACACTCTTAATGGGTGTATATTTTCAGAAGAAAGTAAGAGACTAGGGTCATTAGGGCTAAAAAAAAGGGGATTCCACTTTGAAATCGGGTAAGTAGGAATCTAGCCTACAAGATAAATATATTTTAAAGTAAACAAACACATGAACTATATATGTTTGAGTACATTTAATGTTATGCTATGTTATACTACATGCACTTAAGTAGTACAATCAATTATATGTGTTTGAGTACATGATATAGTATGCTATGCTAGGTCATTTTGCATACACCTTAATAAGTCAAGAGGAACTTATAAGAGTAATCTCAGTTGAGTGCCGTACTAGCCTCCACAAGGGAGGTAACTCAGGCTCCACAAGGGAGAAAAAAAAAATAAGGATGTCCTCCGACTCAAGGGAGGCATTCAAGTTATAATCACGGTGTCATGGGGGACCTTGCAAACCCTCACGTCCCGATGATTGCGCGCAAGTGGTACGTGAGCACTCGGGCCCATTAGTAAGAAAGATAAGATAAAATAATAAGATTCTGATAAGACATCATAATTAAGCATAATTGACTCATGCATATTTATTCTTGTGAACGTACAGTTATTTTGCGGGAGATAGTTCCTACTTGCGAGCGAAAAGCTCATTATAGAATGTTTATACCTGTAGGGTAAGCAACCGGCATATAATGTCTGATGGACTGCTTGGCGGTGGACCCAGCGATGTGGGGCTCGGGATATGGATACCACTGCAAATATTTCCGCAATCGACTTTATGTTATGAATAGTTTTGTTAATTATGATTTTGAAAAACAGATATGTTAAGGTTTGAATATTTTATTTAAGAAAGCAATTTTGTATCTTATGTTTATTATAAGACCTTTAAAAAAAAAAAATGTTCCGTAAAATTTTAAGAAATTTCAGTAGTACAAGTTAAAAAGTTAGTTACAGTGGCGGCCTAAGGGAGGGTCGTCACAGAATCTATCGACGCAATTATAAAAAATCCTTAATTAATTCTACTTACTAATTAATTATTGGATTTTCACGTACATTACAATATATAAAAGTTAATACGTCATACAATTTAATCCAGGGATACAAACTCTATATAGTAGATTAAAAAAAAAACAAACAAAAAGGGCTCATCACAAGCGTTCTGTGACTCCACGAACAAGCTGGAACTTGGTTACTTGGTATGCACATGATACTTGGCTTTCCCTGACATTAAAGATCTAAAGACAAACGTAGAATCCCACAATTTCCAAAAAAGTTGGAACAGTTGTGCGAGAATAAATAAAGCAACTGGAATAGATACATCTATAAAAGTTAGAGCAGGAAACGACTTTAATCTTCCGATGAATGCTACCATCATGCTTGACATAGAGGAGAATAGAATAAACGATTCCGACATGTCGCGAACGTTAGACGAAACCATACCTCTTTCTTTATTATCAATCGCAGTAAAAACAAGAGTGGAAAGAAGAAGAAGCAGGGAAACCAACGTGCATGATGTAGCTGTACCTTTCATCCAATGCTCTCCGTCTTTAAGCATTGTGGCACGTGTTAAAGTGAACACATCTTAAGGAGTTAAGCCATTGGAGTTTTTCTTTTCTGCATAAGATGGTTGCGTGATCTTCTTCAGGGCCTGAAAATATTGGGTACTTTAATCTCATAATCGTCTTCGAATCGACGGTTTATAACAAAATCTATTGAACTTGCTGAAAGAGGGTTACCTCAAACCATAATAACTCCTGTTGTAATTGCAATATCTGGAACACTACCGACTTTCTTACTATTCAGATTAATTACTAAGGAAAGACAATAATGCAGAAATAAAATGCATACGATATGATATCACAATTCAGTACGCACACTTACTCTATGGGACTACACCCAGATTATAAATAGTTTTACTATGATATAAGAATTATAACACTTACGGACTTATTCACTCAAGAACTCTCTCTTAGACTATGGCGCCGCTATGATGAATCCGCACAATGACAATATTTAGCGTGTACCACACGTCTTCACATTCAACTACTGACTTCCCTTCAGTTGTTCATACTTTCATCATCGAGCACATAAACTCTAGACTATTCGCCTTTATCACCACCGCACTATCACTGGAAATTTCTGTAGTTAACAACTGTCACACCTCTTCCTGCGGAGCTGCACCCTTTTTAAAGCAGATTCTTCATACCTTCTCTTTTAAACTTTAAACCTCTATTCAGTTATCTTTCTCCAAAAACCTCCTCCGCATGATCTGTGAAATCTTGTGTCTGAGTTTGAATTCCAAAAGCACACGGAGTCACCTTTTTGAAATTCCATAAAGCAAATCACTTTAGGAGATAAGCTCAAATACTGATATAAGATGACATCATAGTCCGTATTTGCTTAGCCTTATCCAGTTAACAACACGCTGATCTACAAGTCAGCAAATCTGATTTCAAATACAAACGACAGCACTAACTCCATCTCTAAAAACTGCCATCCGGATGATATCTTCTAGAACCTAGTTTTCAAATCTATACAATCAAAAACTGTTTTGCCAGCACAGCCAATTAACAAAGAACCTAACAGTCTCCCCCTTTTGCTATTTTTGGCAAAACTGACCTTAACACAAAAAAAAAATGTCCAATTGACATTAACACACAAAAAAACATACACATTAATACTACTATAATACTATTCCCGCTTTTTGGCTAAAACCAAGGCCAAACAAACACATTATTCTGGAGCAGACGATGGTACAGCTTCTAGAATTGATGGTGTAGCAAGTAAGTCAGCCAGCAAGGCCGCAAGCTTTCTCTTCCTCTGAGCTAGTTCCTTTTGTTCTTGGGCCAGAGCCTTCTCCTGCTTAGTGAGCCGTGCTAAATCCTTCTGTAGGAACAAGATGGTGTGATGGTGTTGAGCATTAGCAGCTATGTGACCTGATCCAGATGCAATATTACTTGTGACATCCCCAAACATACTCTCCCCCTCAACTTATGCTCTAGTACAATCATTCTCTCCCTACACATCATTCACATGCTTGCCTTCTCTTGAGTTTTTGTGAGACTCTTAGTGGCTTGGTGGGTGGTTCCAATGCATCTGCAGGAGTCTTAATGTTATGTTGAGACATTAAAATTCCATATACCAATGAGGAAAAGGGAAGAGTTGGTTTTGATGATATTACCTCTGCATGACTGACGATTTCTTCAAAGATGAGCAAACCAACATCAAATGGTACCCCTGTCGCAATGAAATAGAGCACTTTGGCCAACTGTTTGTGTACTCCAGTAGAGTGAAAACTGGGTAACCAATTTTCCACTGCAATCTTGTGCAAAGCTAAGTATTTCAAACTCAAATCCACAGCTGGAAAACTACTTTCATTCTGCCATAGACATCAAACACCATCTGTTAATTCAGTAATTACCTTATCAAAGTCAACATCAGGGTTTGATGGCTCCATGTGACTTTCCAAGAAATCATTGATCCCTTTCGGTGAGAAGTCAAATTTGATTCCGCAGATGAAACATGTCAGAACGTGGGTCCTTAAGAACTTTAAGTAACTTATAATAGAAATCCACCACAATGTTCTTGACAAATGGCTGAATCTTGGTGATAGTACCAAACAGCTTTTGTTTCTTTAAAGGTTGAACTATGCCTATTTCTTCATTCTCGCCCACATGCAACATCCTTTCAGAGTGATTTTTTTTTGTGGCATCACATTCCATAGAGAAGTAGCCGGTGCAGAACACGAAGTAGGGGTGTAGCAGGCTTACCAGAATGTGGACCCATAGTGCTGGCCCGAGTGACTCGGTGGGTTCCTCCAGCCACTACTGATTTCTTCTTCGGTTTCTTGGTCTGAACTGGTGATTCTTGTGACTTCTTAGTCTGATCTAGTGTCTTCTTTGACTTCTTCGTCTGAACGGATGATTGCTTTAACTTCTTGCAAGAACCATGAGTTTTCTTTGTTTTTTCAGACTCACTGCCCCTTCACTATCATTGTCACCATTGCTGCCTGCATGCATCGGTTCTTTTACCGGATGAAAGGTAGGGTTACTGAGGTTGCACACTTCTTGGAAGGTTGAAAGGAAATCTCGTCTACAATTCGAGTGGGTGATCGCGGTTTAAGACCTTCAGGATACACAGGAAACCGTAATTTCTACAAAGGGAAGTCAGGCTATGGAGAAGCATTCATCAATCTGGTGGACTTTGTTCGTCTACTACTGTGGTTGAGATATTACCCCTGTCTGGAGTTGGGTGATTCCTCGAAGTGGTTGGAGAGGCTTGAGGAGTGGAGAATGCATGCTTGGTTGATTCAGAGGACTGGTTTGAAGGCGGAGATTCCCGTGGAGTGTTAGGCTTAGGAGGTTCTTCATCTTCTTGATTCGGTGCAAGAATCGGCATATGAACTACTATTTCCTAAGGCTGAATCACAGCAAGAGGTACTGGAGATGTGTCGGTGGTCTGCGGTTGATGATTACGCGAAGCGGCAGACTTGCACTTTAGTGATTTCTTCCTCGGAGAAGTTTTGGATGATGGTCATGAAGGTCTTGTCATGGCCACAATTACTCGATCTTGGATAGCTTTCCTAATGGCTCAACTTTTGAAGTCCGTCTTGTGGACACCATTGTAGTAGCGGAGAAGGAGCAGAGGCACCGTGATTTGGGGCTTAGGGTTTGAAAAGAAGATGATGAATAGCGATTTCAGGGAAAAAGTTATGTTTAATACCCATAGGGTCAAAACGCACTGTCATTTTTTTTATACAACACATATTCTCAAAGTAGATCTTAGAGATTCAAACCTAACCGAATCTAGTACCTTTATGAAGATATCAGCCAACTATTTTTCTGTTGCAACATACTCCAAACTGATCAGTTTTCGTTCCACCAAATCTCGAATGTAGTGATGTCGTATATCAATATGCTTTGTTCTGGAATGTTGGACTGGATTCTTTGATATGTTGATAGTGCTCATATTATCACAGTAAACAGTCAAGACTTCTCGTGGGATTCCATAATCACTTAACATTTGTTTCATCCACACCAGTTGTGTACAACAACTCCCTCAGCAATGTATTTAGCCTCAACAGTAGATAGTGAAATTGAATTCTGCTTCTTATTGTGCCAAGATACCAAGTTGTTTACAAGATAGAAGCATCCTCCAGTAGTACTTTTCCTGTCATCAGCACTTCCTGCCCAATCTGCATCACTAAATCCAACAAGACTTGAATTAGTATCATTGGAATACCAAATACCATAATCAGTCGTTCCACTCACATAGTGAATGATCCTCTTGATAGCCGTTACACGTGACTCCTTAGGATTAGCTTGATATCTAGCACACACCCCAACACTATAACATATGTCTAGTCTACTAGCAGTCAAGTAGAGAAGACTCCCTATCATACTTCTATAGAGACTCAAATTCATAGAGATACCACAAGCATCCTTTATTAACTTGTCATTAGTCCCCATTGGTGTTCTCATATGCCGAGACTGCTCCAAGCCAAATTTCTTCACAAGATTCTAAGCATACTTACTTTGTAAGATGAAAATGCCATTTTCCAGCTGTTTTATATGCAATACCAGAAAGTAGTTCAACTCACCAACCGTGCTCATTTCAAATTTCTTCTTCATTTGATTTAGAAATTCATCCACCTTGGCTTGAGATGTAGATCCGAAAAAAATATCATCCACATATATCTAAGCCATGATGATTCCGGTGTTAAACCTCTTGATAAATAGTGTCTTGTCAACTCCTCTTCTCGTGTAACCTTTCTTTTCAAGGAAGTATATCAAATGCTCATACCATGCCCTTGGAGCCTGCTTTAGACCATATAGAGCCTTCTTGAGTCTGTAGACATAATTTGGATGTTCTAGATCGTTAAATCCTTTTGGTTGTTCCACAAAAGCTTCCTCATTCAAGAACCCGTTTAGGAAAACACTTTTCACATCCATTTGACGTAACTTTAACCTCATTAAACAAGCGATGGCCAGCAATAATCGAATGGACTCAAGTCGTGCAACCAGAGCAAATGTTGTTGGAAAAATAATGGCATCGAGTGCGCAGCGGAATTTAAAAAATTTTAATCAACGTCAAAGCCAAACAAGAACATGTTCATGATGCTATGTAACATAAATACTAAAGATCTAAATCATACCTTTTGAGATTTCAGGAAACAGCACGTCTGACAGATCAAAGCGTTCCAAACAGCAACCGGAAGAGCCTCAACCAACTGGTCTTCTTTGCTATTCTCGTTTCCACGATCGGTGTGCGGGTGGGCACACTTCGTTTAATCTCCTCTTGGTATTCTTAATCTCCTTCCAATCACAAGAGAGCCAAAGAAAAATTGTTCTTGATAATTAAACAATTTTTCCTCTTGGAATCTCTTATCAATAGCCTCCAAAAGGTCTCTCAAGTGATCTAATGAGTAATGAGACTTAATAGGCTATTTATACTGTTTAGGAAGTCATACTTCCGTAACAATTAGGTTTCCCAAAGATTTAATCGCACTCAGAGTCGATTTTGCCACATCAGCACGCGTTACGCGTTACAACCGGTCGACCGGAGACAGAGACGTTATAACTCACCGGTCGACTGGTCCTTCACAAACCGGTCTACCCACCGGTCGACCTGTGACCGGTCTACCCACCGGCCAACCTGTCTGCACTGATGAAAGTTGTTTTTCTAGTTTTTCAACATGGGAAACTTGCATAGAGCCTTAGTTTTGATTCAAGCAACCCAATAGAGAAATTGCCTGATCAAAACAGTCATATAATAGTCTTCCCATATTAAACAACTCTTAAAACAATAATTCAACCAATTTATCTAGAATTAATTTATCAATTAATTCACCCGATAAATCACTCATGAATTAACTTTGAACCTCTTTTACGGAAATAACACAAGTTACCAATATGTAGGAAATACACCGTATCGTTATAGGAAATTAAGTGAGCTAGCAAAGGGACCCGATGGACATATATAAATCAAGCTCCTATAATCACAACGCTACTTGTAAACCAATAAGTCCGTCTCATGATTATAAAACTCTAGCGCTATTCCACTAAAAGCCTAGAGTCGCACTCTCGATTCATATAGCGTATTTACAAAGCTCTAATTAGCTCTAGTCCATGACTCAATATATTAGTATATCATCCCCATAGGATATCCATAATCGACTTGAGGTCAAGTTCTGCTTTTACCTTCCCGATTACATTTATCTTATGTTCCATTATCAAACCATTGGAAAAACACTATTCATACAATTACAAAACAAAGAAACCATTAGATAACACAGTAGTAGTCTAATGGCCGAGCGCTCTTTTTTTTCCAATCCACCGAAAATGCATAAGAGGATATCATTGACTCTTTATAGGAGCTATGGATTCCACTATCTATGAATAACGAATCTACGATACACGAGTCATATCCCCAATGCACCGCAAGCGTACCTTTACATAATGTCGATGTCTCCCTTTAGTACATCAAAGGATACAAGTCAAGTATACGGGTTCATCATCCATCTCGTGATTAAGATGACAACATATAATTCGTCAAAAGTGAATTGTTTTATTCAAACAGAATTATTAATTAAAACAATTCATCTTTGGTCCGATCCAATATAGATTTCACCATTAGAAACTATATCAATGTCTCTACCCATGGAGTCCCACCTCCGACGACCAAGACAAGCCGTCTCCTTAGGAAGTAGACAACATAACAATCTTAACATGAATAAAGCGCCCAACTTTATTCTCTCGATTGTGGATCATAAGATTTAGACCATCATCTTTAGATTCTTGTCTTCCGCATGTTCTTCACATTACATGCATGATCTAAAGATTTAGAATGACAGTCTCGCACTTTCTGCTTGCTTATCATACATTCAACTATTATGAACATAAAGAGGACAATACATAGATATATGAAATAAACAAATCTTTATTAATAGTCAAAATGTCTCAAAGAAAATTGTTACATTTATTCCTAAGGGCATAAACGCCAACAATCTCCCACTTGCACTTAAGTGAGTAAATGTGACATGCCACGCATCCCCATAGCCTCGACATGCTTCTCGAAGACCTTAGCCGGGCAGGGCCTTCATGAACGGGTCACCCATATTGTCCTCTCGACGCGATTTTGCATATTTCCACATGCCCTTCTTCAATAAAGCTTCTTATCACATGATACTTCCTGCCTATGTGCTTACTCATTTTCCGATATCTTGGTTCTTTGGTGTTAGCTATTGCCGCACTTTATTATCATAGTATAGTCTCAATGGCTTATCCACACCAGAACAACTTCAAGATCCATCAAAATTTGCGAGCCACACCGCTTCTTTCAAGCATCACTAGTCGCCACATACTCGCTTCCATCGTTGAGTCGGAAGTGCAAGTTTGCTTGACACCCTCCAAACGATGTAACCGCCTCCCAGAGTAAAGACAGAACCCAAGTCGATTTCCTAGAATCCAAACAAGATTGAAAATCAATCAGATATCCTAGAGGTGTTAAATCCTCCTAATATACCAAAGATATAATTTCTAGTTCTCACAAGATACTTGAATATATGTTTGATCAAGAACCCAGTGGTTAGGTCCCGGATTCGATCGAAATCGACTTACAATCCCAACCGCATGGCAAATGTCCGGTCGAGTACAAAGCATTGCATACATAAGGCTCCCGATCACGAAGCATAAGGCACCTTCGCCATGTATTCTCTTTTCTTCGATTGTCTTGGGACAATCGGCTGCTCGAAAGAGTAATTCCAGACCTAGATGGTTGCCCACCTTTCTTGGAATTCTCGCATTGCATACTTCTCGAGAATTTTATCTATGTATGAAGCCCCGAGAGAGAGCTATCATTTTGTTCTTTCGATCTCTTAAGATTCAATGCCTAGAACATAATTAGCTTCTCCTAAGTCCTTCATGTCAAACTGCTTTGGTAAGCCAAACTTTAATCGATGATAAAGCCCCTACATCATTGCCAATAAGTAGAATATCATCAACATATAACAAAGAGAAAAACCACTTTCCCATCTTGAATATGTTTATAAACACAAGGTTCATCCATATTCTGTTGAAATCCAAAAGTCTTGACCACTTGGTCAAATCTTTTGTTCCAAGAACGGAAGCTTGTTTTAATCCATAAATGGATTTCAACAACTTGCAAACTTTTCCCTCTTGACCCTTAGCCCCAAAGCCTTCTGGTTGTACCATGTAGATACTCTCCTCAAGATGGCCGTTCAAGAACGCCGTCTTGACATCCATTTGCCAGATCTCGTAGTCGAGAGCAGCCGCAATGGATAAGAGAATGCGGATGGACTTAAGCATGGCTACAGGCGACCAAGACAAGCCGTCTCCGTTAGGAAGTAGACAACATAACAATCTTAACATGAATAAAGCGCCCAACTTTATTCCCTCGATTGTGGATCATAAGATTTAGACCATCATCTTTAGATTCTTGTCTTCCGCATGTTCTTCACATTACATGCATGATCTAAAGATTTAGAATGACAGTCTCAGACTTTCTGTTTGCTTATCATACATTCAACTATTATGAACATAAAGAGGACAATACATAGATATATGAAATAAACAAATCTTTATTAATAGTCAAAATGTCTCGAAGAAAATTGTTACATTTATTCCTAAGGGCATAAACGCTAACAAATGTCTCATCAAAGTCAATCCCTTCAATCTGAGTGAAACCCTAAGCTATAAGCTGAGCCTTATTTTTGGTGATATTTCCATTTTAATTTATTTCATTCTTAAAAATCCACTTGGTTCCAATAACATTGGAATCCTTTTGTCTGGGAACTAAGGACCACACATCATTTCTCACAAATTGTTCTAGCTCTACTTGCTTTGCATTTATCCAGTCCTCATCTAGCAGAGCGTTGCGTGGTAATTATGCTTGCAAGTGCACGTGTCGCAAACAAGTAATAAAGTGTACAAGAGTACGAATATCGATCCCACGAGGATTGAATCACCAAAATACGTGTTGGGAGTTGTATATTCAACAAAACAACTAATGAATACATTCGGCACAAATTCACTAAAATGATGCAATTAAAATGGATGCAAATGAAGTGAAATCTAATGGCTAAAAGTAACAAGAATGTAGTGATGGGCTGTAATTCAGTGGAGAAAATGAGCTAGGCCTGCTAACTTCCCCTCAACTGCAAGTCTGACTAGAATGTTACCAAGAATGCTGCAGCATTCTACTATCCTGTCAACAGAAACTCACTGATGCATAAAGTTCTTCTGAGTTGATCATGACTAAGGTTCCTCAAGCTATTTCCAACATATTCCTATGTGAATCCAGCTCTAGAAATGCAGATTTAAGCTCAGGTTTCATTAAGTTATGTGAGGTGAATAATATATTCCTATACTATCCACTAATCAACAACTCAACAAGTTCATTGAACAAGCATCATTCATGCTAATGCGATTAAAACTACCAGTATTAATCTTAATCTTGAATCCTAAAATTGATGGCCAGTCAAGAATAGAAATAGACATTAGCTCACATGAATGAATAGGAATAGTAGATTAATAGCATCTCAGAAACAACTTGTCATTCTTACAATATTGGTTCCATTAGCAAACCTAGCTGAAACAAATTAGTTCATAATCAGATTTACAAGATTCAAAGCTCTAGTATAATCAATAACTAAAATTAGTAGCTAAATGACAAAAGAGAGTTAAGCTAATAGAAGAAGAACAAGTTCAGTTGGATCTTGGATTCCTCTAAGGCCGGCCAAAAATGTCCTTCAACTTCCAGCTCTCACGTCTCTGTATTCTCCTTCTAGGCTGAATACTACTTGTTTTCCTGCCTTCTTTAGCTCTCGTAGGGAGCTTTTTCCTCTCTGAGTAGTGCTTTTTTTTTTCTGGTGGTATGGGTACTCTCTCTGTGTTCTGTGTGTAAAAAAAGTTTTTGTCCTCCTTTCTTATATTATTGCCCGATTCTCTCTCTTCCTCTTTTTCTCCCCCTGGTGGCTGCCAACTTGTCCTGAGAAAAACATTCCCTCCTAGGGCAACACAAGGGCTGAGGTGTCACTGCTGATGTGCACAGTAGACCCAAATGACACCTCCTCGGCCAGCTCACATGGATTCCTTTTTGTCTGCTTTTTCTAGCTAGTGCGCTGACGTCAATCAGCTGCCAGCTATTCCCAGAATGTTGCCCAAAATGCCGCAGCATTTTAGCCCAGTAATTTCCTACAAGGTGCTCACACAGTCTTAGTCAGTTTTTCACCTCATTTTACTTCCAAATCACCAACTTTCACTTCAAGAGGGGCAGCAGTGCGAAATTAAGCCAAAGTAAGTGGAAACTCTACAAATCTAAATTAAAACACACAATAAACTAGAAAAATGACTCATGGACATGCAATTCTAAGCTATAAAACCAGTGGATAACTCTAATTTCTTAGAGTTATCACACCCCCAAACTCAGAATGTTGCTTGTCCTCGAGCAAAACAAAAGCGACAACAAGACAAGAAGAATGAGCTAAAATAGAAAAAGCTAATGCATACTTTGTGGATAAATTCTCAAGAGATTTTTATGTCCTTACTACATGTGTTAGAAGTACAGCCTAAAGAAAAACATGATTTCCAGCCAAGTGTTGATCTCAAATTCATGAGATTGCTCCTTCTTTGCTTGGACATTTCTTGTGTGTGTGTGAACAACCAAGTGCCAAATCATCAATGTCAAACTAGTTGGGACCATGCGCATGCGTTCTATATCAAGTTCTTCTTAATACAAGTTCAAACCCCATAAGCTTGCTTTTCAAAACTCTCTCTACTAATGTAAATCAACACACCCCCAAGGGTCAATAGGACTTCATTAGGTTTTTACTGTTAGGCTAGGGTGAAGGTAGGATGGAAGATAATATTTTGGCTCAACTCTCCTTAAAGCACCTTGCACTCTAGAACTTTACAACACAAATAATATTCCCATGAAACTCCCCCAAACTCAAGTCTTGCTTTCCCTTGTCCACTAGATTTGCTTTTTATTTCTAAATGCCCTTTTATTATACCCCTTGCTCATTTTTTTTTTTTTTTTATATCTACCAAGAATTGCCAACTTGCCTTTTTACGCGAATGCCAACATTGGTGATGAAGTCACCCGGTTACTCAACAAGTTACAAGTCAAGGCGCTTTTCTCCTTTTTTTTTTTCTTTTTATTTTTTTTTTGCTCGCTTGCTCTTGCCTTGGTCTACCGTTTGACGTAAAAGTGAACATGGGGCTCATACTCACTCCTGGTTACTAAGCATTCCAAAGTAACAGAGCGAAGTTTTTTCTTTTTTTTTTTTTTTTTTTCAAACAGCAACCATACTAGACAATAAGAGCTCAAGCTCTCCCTACCCCCAAACTCAAAATCAGCATTGTCCTCAATGATGCAAGAGGAGCAAGAAAAGAGCAACAAAACTTCAATCAACTACCACCTTACCTCTCACACAAACATTTTACATTAATCCCGGAATGTTGTTATGCATAGGGACAATGGGTAGAAGGTGGGAATGTTGCTGCAACAGCTAGGCTAAAGATAAAGGTTACAAGGAAAAGGGGATATATATATATATATATATAAGCTCAATGGGCTATGTTAAGGATATGTTGAATTAAGGTCAGCTACAAAGCTCAAACAGTCCAAAGATAGCCTAAATCATTTCCTTGGTAAAATGTTAATTTGAGATTTCGCCTCAAGAGTTCATCAAGCAAGTTCTAGAGCTTATAAATGGTTTATTTGGAAATGAAGCACATGCACAAGATCTTACCCTAGGAAAGCACCGAATCAATAACACAAGGTAGCGTGCATAATGGGAAGAAAAATCACAAGCCAAGAGATAAGCAATCAAAAGAATTACAAGTCAACACAAGGCGATATAAAAAAAAAATATTTTTTTAAAGGCTGTACCTACTCTTATCAATTTTTAGCATGAGACTAAGAGAAATCATCACAAAGTATGCAAAAGAATCAAAACAAATAAAGATAACTAACCAAGCACAAGAAAATGAAAAATAAAACGAATAAAAATTGGTAACAGGGCGACAATGAGATAATAGAATAGAGAGAAAGGAGGAGGAACTTCCCTAACAGAGTGCTGTCATTTTCATCCTCGCCACTTCCAATTCACTGTACTCCACAGCGTCATTCATCTGGTGGACGCCTTAGGTGCATCCGATTTGCCCTTCTCTTGGCGTTAATTTAGACGTGGCAACCTCCTCAGGTTCTGGCTGCTCGGCTGGAGGTGGTGTGGGGGAGACTGGTGCTGCCTCTTCACTAGGGTCAAGCTCTTCATTCTCGGAGCAAGAACTGCACAGATGGTGGGGAAATTACAGAAAGGACTGGAATCTCCTAGAATTAGCTCTGTAGTGTTTCTAGAGAGCTAAATCTCTTGGCTTCGTATACTTCAAAAAATCCCGCATCTGTTGCAAAGATTCATATTGAAGCACTTCCACCTAACTGAGGCACTGCTCCATGCGGTTCAAGCTAGCAATGAGGTTGGGGTTGTTTGGCTCAGCATTAGGCACTCCTAAGGAAGGTGCATTTGCTGCTGAGACAGGAGCATCTTCTTCATCTTATTGTGTGTCATCAAGCAGGACCCGCGCAAGAGCAATCAGTGTAATGGCTGATGTTGGCTGTTGCCTAGGTTTGTGCTCTTCAATGTCCACTCCATTAGCAATGCATAATTGCGTGATCAGTGACAGAAACCATAACCCCCCATTCTTTTGTCCCGCACAGACACCTACTTTCTGACGAATCAACCTACCCATGTTTAGGGGCATCCCCTACATCACACAATATAGTAGGATTACTCTCTCCTTGTGTACCAGGCGGTAGTGAGATGAAGGCATCGGCCAGAACCTCAGAAAGTGGTACCAAATCTTTGGTCCCGGCTGGAGGCATTCCCTGCAGAAAGTCATCGACCCCCTAGTTGCCCTCCGCCACTCAGTTCCCTCAACACATAGTTCATGGATGACTTCATCCATTTAGTCCTCATCTAAATTGTTTGCAAAGTCCTTGAAGTGATCCTCCACGTTTGGCAAGTTGTAAATGCTGTTAATTACCTTAGATGTGAAGGGGACCGTTTGTCCTTGGACAAAGACCGTGTTGGGCGACGCATCATCAAAGTTAGCGTAAAACTCACGCACAAGCTACACTACCGCAGCAGGCAAGCTATGGCAGAATGAAAGCCATTTGTGCGCCTTGATGACTGAGTGGATGAAGCTAGGTTAACCTGAGGGGCGACCCCTTCTGTACACGAAACCTCGCTCCATATGCAATGCGTGACCATTCATGCATGTTGTGAATCGATGCTGTGCCTGGGGGGATGCAAACTTTTCCACTTCCGTATTCTCCGAGGTAGGCTACGATTCAGAACTATCTGAATCCACTTGAATCTACACAGCCTTCCCCTTACGTGCTTTGCTCTTGAATGGCATCTCGAGACTTGTACTCCCTTCTCTGTTTCTAACTACTAGCTAAGAAATAATTCCTACTTAATTTCGTCCTAAAACTTAATAGGCCTAATCTCACTTCTCCTCTGATCTCAATTGTTCTCGGCAAAAATAATGTACCCCTCCTCAGTTCTTCAAACCATCTAGTTATATTCTACCCTCCTTAAAGAGTACGGAGTCAGGGAAGAGTTCTCACTTACCTCAAGGGCGATCTCCTCTGCGGTAGCGACTGGTTGTTCCCCTAAACTCACACTGTATCACTTAGTGGATATGGATAAGATGAGCTATTGGAGAGAATGCCGCGAGTGAGAGGATGCTAGCTCGAATTCTTAGTGAGAATGGAGGAGGAAATGGCAAGAATTAGAGTGGTTGGCTGTGAGTGTGGTATTCGAAGAAGAAAAAGTGTGAGGTATATAAATACGGGTGAAATTAGGGCTTTAGAAATAGGCTAAACACATTGTCATTTTTTTTTGAATGCTGCCTAGAATGCTGCAGCATTTTGTCATGGCATTCTGCGCTGATTCAAACTTTTTTTTTCTTTCTGCTTTCTGCAATGGATTGACTCCTATTGATTCTGCCAACCAATAAATCACACTCCCAATTAAAATATAAATGCAGAATCGCAAAATAAAACAAAAACAAAGGAACAATCTATGGGTTGCCTCCTATAAGCACTTGCTTTTGAGTCATCAGCCTGACTACCTCCCTGGTTTAAGAATTAAGCCTCCTGCAAAGTGATGGACACTTTGCAACGATCCACTGGACCTCCCCAGTAGTGCTTTAACCATTGTCCATTTACCGTGAATTTCCTCATAGAGCCCTCCTCAGTCAATTCTACTACTCCATAAGGGAATACTTTAGTGACTATAAAAGGCCCAGACCATCGAGATTTCAATTTTCTTGGGAAAAGCTTCAACCTGGAGTTAAACAAGAGCACTTGCTATCCAGCTTTGAATGTTCGAGGTAAGATTTTACGGTCATGCCATTTCTTAGTCTTCTCCTTGTATAGCCGAGCACTCTCTTAAGCATGTAACCTGAACTCATCGAGCTCATTCGGTTGTAACAATCTGCTCTGCTCGGCTGCCTACCAATCAAGATTCAGCTTCTTGAGAGCCCAAAATGCTCTATGCTCTAGCTCCACAGGCAAGTGACAAGCCTTTCCATATACCAGCCTATATGAGGACATTCCTAAAGGCATTTTTAAAGCTGTTCAGAAGGCCCATAATGCATCATCCAAGCGCACCGACCAATCCTTGCGAGTCGGGTTCACTATTTTCTCAAATATTCGCTTGATTTCCCTATTTGATAATTCAGCTTGCCCACTGGTTTGCGGGTGATGGGCTGTGGCGACCTTGTGTTTGACACCATATTTAGCAAGCAGTTGCCCCAACTATTTGTTGTAGAAGTGGGTTCCTTCATCACTAATGATGGCTCAGGGGGTTCCAAAACGAGTGAAAATGTGCTTCTGTAAGAATCTCAGCACCACCTTGGCATCATTCGTGGGTGAAGTCACTGCCTTCACCCATTTTGACACATAGTCAACAACCACAAGAATGTATTGGTTACCAAATGACACCAGGAAGGGGCCCATAAAATCCATACCCCAAACATCAAACAATTCCACTTCTGAGATGTTGTTTAGGGGCATCTCGTGCCTTCTTGATATGTTCCCAGTTCTTTGGCACCTGTCACACCTCATTGCAAATGCATGAGCATCCTTAAAAATTGACGGCCAATAAAACCCAAATTGCAGAATCTTTGAGGCTGTCCTCAGGCCTCCATAGTGGCCACCGTAAGGGGAAGAATGGCACCCTTGCAGAATGCCTTCCATTTCTTCTTCTGATACACACCTTCTTATAAGTTGGTCAGCACATTGCTTGTGCAAATAAGGCTCATCCCAGTAGTAACACTTCACATCATGAAGAAATTTCTTCCTTTGCAAGCTAGTCAAATCCGGTGGGAGCCATCCACTTGCTAAATAATTTGCATAATTAGCAAACCAAGGTGTTTGTGCCTGGGCTGCTGCAAACAATTGCTCATCAGGGAACGCTTTAGTTATAAGTTCAGGGGTGGCTCCTTCCCCTGCCCTCTCAAGCCAAGACAAGTGATCAGCCACTTGATTCTCAATCCCTTTTCGGTCATTGATCTCCAAATCAAACTCTTGAAGTAGGAGTACTCATCTTATTAACCGTGGCTTTGCATCCTTCTTTGCCATCAAATATTTGATGGCTGAGTGGTCTATGAAAACAGTGACCTTTGTCCCTATTAAGTAAGCTCAAAACTTGTCAAATGCAAAGACAACTGCCAACAACTCTTTTTCTATCACAGTGTAGTTTAGTTACGCTCCTGATAGAGTTTTACTGGCGCAATAGATTGTGTGAAACACCTTCTCTCTATGCTACCCGAGAACTGCCCCCACTGCCCAGTCACTGGCACCACACATTACTTCAAAAGGAATAAACCAATCAGATGCTGTAATGATAGGTGTTGAAATGAGTTTCTTTTTCAATTCTACAAATGCTAATGAGCGTGCCTCATCAAAAATAAACTTGCTATCCTTTTCCAAAAGACTACAAAGAGGCTTTGACACCTTTGAGAAGTCCTTAATGAACCTCCTATAGAACCCTACATGTCCAAGAAAGCTTCGAAGCCCTTTTACATTAGTCGGTGCTGGCAACTTCTCTATCATAGCAATCTTCACCTTATCAACCTCTAGACCATCCCTTGAGACTCTATGTCCTAGCACTATTCCCTCCTTGACCATAAAGTGGCACTTCTCCCAGTTTAAGACTAAGTTAGTCTATTCACATCCTTTTAGGACCTTGGCCAAGTTCATGAGGCACTCATCAAAATCCTTCCCAAAAACTGAGAAATCATCCCTAAAAACCTCTAAGAACTGCTCCACCATATCAGCGAAAATAGCCAGTATGCATCTCTGAAAAGTGGCTGGGGCATTGCAAAGTCCGAACGGCATTCTCCTGAAGGCAAATGTGCCAAAGGGACACGTGAAAGTAGTCTTGTGTTGATCCTCTGGTGCAATCACAATCTGATTATAGCCGGAATACCCGTCCAATAGGCAATAAAATTCCTTACCCGCCAGCCTGTCCAACATTTGATCAATAAAAGGAAGCGGGAAATGATATTTTCTAGTGGCCTTGTTGAGCTTCCTGTAATCCATGCATATCCACTAACCTGTTATTGTTCTTGTGGGGATTAATTTATTCTTCTCATTTTCAACAACAATGATCCCCCCTTTCTTAGGAACACATTGAACCGGGCTCACCCATGCACTATCTGAGATTGGGTAGATGATCCCTGCATCTAACCACTTTATTATCTCCTTCTTGACCACCTCCTTCATGATCGGGTTCATCCTTCTTTGTCCCACTATAGACCCCTTTTTATCATCTTCCAATGCATGCAAAATGAGGGACTTATGCCTTTGATGTCTGCTATAGTCCATCTGATGGCTCCTTGGGATTCTCTTAAAACCTCTATTAGCCTACCCTCTTGGTCCTGTGTCAATAAAGCAGAAATAATGACTGGAAGTATAGAAGAATCTCCTAAGTAGGCATACCTCAAGTGTGGTGGCAAGGGCTTGAGTTCGAGGATTGGTGGCTCTTTGCTTGATGGCTGAGTGGGCTAGTGTTCCCGTTCAGTCAAGTCCAGGGACTAAAACTTCCTTGTGTAGCTCGGCGTTGTCACATTTGCTCCCACCCACTCTACTTGCTCAACGCCTCCTTCCATATTACCTTCGAAGTTATCATGCTCAAGTGTTTCTGCCACCAGAGAGTCAATAACTGAGATGGCTGAGCACTCCTCAGTTTCACTCAGGAACCTCATTGCCTTGAACACATTGAAGGTGACCTGTTCTTCTTGTACCCTCATGGTCAATTCTCCCTTTTGAACATCAATCAAGGTGCGGCCAGTTGCAAGAAATGGCCTCCCTAAAATTATGCGCACTTCTCTGTCTACTTCATAATCAAGAATAATAAAGTCAACAGGAAAAATGAACTTGTCCACCCTTACCAGTACATCCTCAATCTTCCCTTTAGGGGTTGTAATTGACCTATCAGCTAGCTATAAAGATACTATGGTCGGCCTTGCTTCTCCAATACCCAACTTCTTGAATATGGACATCGACATCAAATTTATGCTAGCTCCCAAATCACACAATGCTCTACCAAAGTATTATTGGTTTCCAATAGAGCATGGAATAGTGAAACTTTCTGGATCCTTTAACTTGGGTGGGAGTTTGTTCTATAGAATAGCATTGCATTCTTCAGTCAAAGCCACTGTTTCAAACTCCCCAAGCCTGCACTTCTTGGTCACTAGATCCTTCATGAACTTAGCATAGCTTGGCATCTATTCCAAGGCTTCCATCAACGGTATGTTGATGTGTAGCTATTTCAAAACATCTAAAAATTTATGAAACTACCCATCTTGTTGTTGTTTCTGGAAACGCTGTGGGAATGGTAGAGGTGGTTGGCTGCCACTAGTGTTGCTGGTCTTTGCTGCTCTAAAATGCTGTGGAAATGCTGCAGCATTTTGTACGTCAGAATTTAGTTGCTTACTCATGTGATGTTCATCTTGTGGCTGTGTTTTCTTCTCTCCCACTTGGATTGAAGTGGGCACTGTTTGATCAGCCAGAGGTTTTGCCCTTGATTCCAGCTCCTTTTGGACACCTTAGTCTAATAGCCTTAGAGTGTTCTTTCTCGTCTCTTCATGGATCTTCGGTATTGCTTAGGAGAGAACCTTGGGGCATGTTGTTTAGAGAGTTTGCAATTTACCTAACCTGATTTTCTAAATTTCACAGTGTTGCATCATGGCTCTGGATTTTAGCTTCACCCCTTGAAATAAACTCTTTTAACAAGCTCTCCAAAGAGCTAGATTGTTCCACAGCTTGAGTTCTTTGTTGTTGCGGTGGATACCCAGGTGGATAGGTGCCTCTGTGGTAGGCATTGGGTCCACTGGTACTTGCTCCCTGATTACTCCTTGATAAGTTTGGATGTTGCCTCATCCCTTGGTTATGAGGATTTGAATAATGATGGTTACCCCTGTTGAAATTAGCAACATAGCATGCGGAGGCGGGGTTGGATGGGCAATCTTTATATAGGTGGCTCTCTCCACAATAAACACACGAAAAACCAGCAGTTTGCACTGCATTTACCCCTGCTGGAATGTTTAATGCCTTTACCATATTCGTCAAAGATGACATTTGCGCTGAGAGCGCAGTGATGGCGTCAACCTCGTGAAATCTAGTGGCCTTCCTTGCATTATGTCTCTTGGTTGGCCACTGATAGTTGTTGTTTGCCATCTTCTCTAAAATCTCATATGTGTCATTGTAAGATTTGGCCAAAATGGCTCCACCTGTTGCAGCATCCATTATCGTCCTTGTTTGCCCATTGAGACCATTATAGAATGTCTCCATTTGAATCCAATGGGGGATGACATGATGAGGGCACTTCTGCAGTAGTTTCTTAAATCTATCCCATGCTTCATACAATGACTCCCCCTCTGCTTGTTGGAAAGAGGTAATGTCATTCCTTAACTTGGCATTCTTGGTTGGAGGGAAGTATTTCATGAGAAACTTTTCTGCCAATTCATCCCATGATGCCACTGAATCTGGAAGCAAGGAATTCAGCCACACTCGTGCTCTATCCCTCAAGGAATAAGGGAATAGCTTCAACCTCAATGTATCTCCAGTCACCCCTGGTAGCTTAAAAGCATCACTCACCTCCATAAATTGTCTGAGATGGATGTGAGGATCTTCAGTTACCAATCCACTGAATTGTCCCACGGTCTGGAGCATTTGGAACATCACGGGTTTTAGCTCAAAATGAGGCGCCTAAATCGCTGGCCTCACTATGCCCGGGTTAAGTCCATGCAAAATGGGCACAGCATAGTCTTGAATGGCCCTGTTTTTGTCATCTGTTGGCACTGGTTATGGAACAGGGTCGTTAGCATTTACTTGCTGCCCATTGTTTCCTACTGCCCCTTTTGCCATATCTCTCACTCCTGCTAAGCCTTATGTTCCCTTCTCCTAGCTCGGAATGTTCTTTTGATTTCAGGATCCAAAGGCAGCAACTCCAAGTATTGTGGTGGATTCATGCAAGCAACTTAGTAAATTGAGGAATTAAGAACCAAATGAATGAGATTAAAAAGTAAACAAACGTCAAACAAATTGACTCCTACAAATACTTTTAATGATTTCAATCCCTGGCAACGGCACCAAAAACTTGTTGCGTGGTAATTATGCTCACAAGTGCATGTGTCGTAAACAAGTAATAAACTGTACAAGAGTACGGATATCTATCCCACGAGGATTGAATTACCAAAATACGTGTTGGGAGTTGTATATTCAACAAAACTAGTAATGAATAAATTCGGCACAAATTCACTAAAATGATGCAAGTAAAATGGATGCAAATGAAGTGAAATCTAATGGCTAAAAGTAACAAGAACGTAGTGATTGGCTGTAATTCAGTGGTGAAAATGAGCTAGGCTTGCTAACTTCCCCTCAACTGCAAGTTTGACTAGAATGTTACCAAGAATGCTGCAGCATTCTACTATCCTGTCAACAGAAACTCGCTGATGCATAAAGTTCTTCAGAGTTGATTATGACTAAGATTCCTCAAGCTATTTCCAACATATTCCTATGTGAATCCAACTCTAGGAATGCATATTTAAGCTCAGGTTTCATTAAGTTATGCAAGGTGAATAATATATTCCTATACCACATCCACTAATCAACAACTCAGCAAGTTCATTGAACAAGCATCATTCATGCTAATCCGATTAAAACTAACCCTTCCAGTATTAATCTTAATCTTGTATCCTAAAATTAATGGCCAGTCAAGAATAGAAATAGACATTAGCTCACATGAATGAATAGGAATAGCAGATTAATAACATCTCAGAAACAACTTATCATTCTTACAATATTGGTTCCATTAGCAAACCTAGCTAAAACAAATTAGTTCATAATGAGATTTACAAGATTCAAAGCTCCAGTATAATCCATAACTAAAATTAGTAGCTAAATGACAAAAGAGAGTTAAGCTTATAGAAGAAGAACAAGTTCAGCTGGATCTTAGATTCCTCTGAGGCTGGCCAAAAATGTCCTTCAACTTCCAGCTCTCACGTCTCTATATTCTCCCCCTAGGCTGAATACTACTTGTTTTCCTGCCTTCTTCAGCTCCCATAGGAAGCTTTTTCCTCTCTGAGTAGTGCTTTTTTTTTTTTTTTGGTTTTTTGGTGGTATGGGTACTCTCTCTGTGTTCTGTGTGTAAAAAAAGTTTTTGTCCTCCTTTCTTATATTATTGCCCAATTCTCTCTCTTCCTCTTTTTCTCCCCTTGGTAGCTGCCAATTTGTCCTGAGAAAAACATTCCCTCCAAGGGCAACACAAAGGCTGAGGTGTCACTGTTGATGTGCACAGTGGACCCAAATGACACCTCCTTGGCTAGCTCACTTGGATTCCTTTTTGTCTGCTTTCTCCAGCTAGTGCGCTAACGTCAATCAGCTACCAGCTATTCCCAGAATGTTGCCCAAAATGCCGTAGCATTTTAGCCCAGCAATTTCCTGCAAGGTGCTCACACAGCCTTAGTCAGTTTTTCACCTCATTTTACTTCCAAATCACCAACTTTCACTTCAAGAGGGGCAGCAGTATGGAATTAAGCCAAAGTAAGTGCAAACTCTACAAATCTAAATTAAAACACACAATAAACTAGAAAAATCAATCATGGACATGCAATTTTAAGCTATAAAACCAGTGTATAACTCTAATTTCTTAGAGTTATCACAGAGCTTCCTTAATGTTCTTTTGTTCAATTAGAGAAGTGTAGCAGACATTGTTGGTTCCCGAATCGAATTCGGATGCGGAAGCGCAGCGGAAAGGCGGATCGTGTATCACAAAAATTTTCATAAAACCTTTGAGATACTCTATAGATTATATTAGTTTATGCACGAATAAATTAATCTCATTAATTCATTTATTAAGAACTCAATTCGGAAAAACCACGGAGGCCGACTCGGTTGATAACTTGAGTTCTTTGACCTCGAACAATCCTTGCTCCAAAGCTTTGTGTTTAGAAAACCAATGTCTTCCACGTCAATTCCTAGAATCCACGAAGACGTGTGTGTGGGCACACATGAGACAAAACGGGTTACAATAAACACTCGAATTTCCACAAACACCAACACATGCACGATGTGGAATTTTTGGAGAAAAACATTTTTCCTTCCTCTCTACATGGAGAATTTCGGCCAGCCTTAACAATTAGGGCTGAAAAAATTGATTCAAAATTTCTATAGAGAAATTTTGGCCACCTCTAAAATTAGGGCAAAAAAGCATTCCGAAAATTGTCTCAAAAAATCATCTTTAGAGAGTAGAAGTCAAACTTCTAAAAGGAATCCAATCTCTATCTCTAAGATAAAGCTTGTTAATTATCTCCTATTTGAATTTGGAACACAAAATCCCTTCCCCTTATCCACTTAATGGCCGGCCACACTAATAGGGTTTATCCCTATGTGTGGCTCCTATTTTAGATAAGGAAGGAAGATATTTTATCCTTTATCCAGTAGTCCAATTTTAATTATGATTCAAATTCGAATTTAAGTCAAACTTAAATTAATTTGAATTCTAAATTGAACAACTTATCAAATAAGTTTAAATGGATAAATCTAAATATGTTCAAATTCAAATTTAAATAATCACATTATTTAAATAATAATTAATTCTCAATTAATTATTTCCGAGTGTTTAATTTTAGAATTAGTAATTCTAAAATTCCCATTTTGTCCTCTCGTATGCGGTAGAATTACTAGGACGACGCGGGGACTAATGGACCTATAATCCCGAGCTCCAATAGAATTAATAATCAATTAAACACTTTAATTAATTAATTAATTCTATTAATTCCAATAGTTACTCCACTATAAACTTGGAATTGCACTCTCAAAATTATAGATATAAATTACTTCTAAACCTGTGAAGTGTCCATTTGATATAGTCATTGCATATAGATCAATCCTCCATAAATAATTCATAATTAGAGCCGTAGAATCCGTTAACCTCTCTAATTATATCTTTATCCTTAGTACCATTGATTCTCTAATGGATAGTGATTCATAAAACACATTCATGAATCGGAGCTCCCTCTTTTGTCCAAGTACCGAATCAACCCTCAAGAGAATTATTTATCTACTTCTTTTCAAGAAGGAATGGATTCCATCTCGTATAATAACATTCCCAGCTACCTACTTCATAATGTCTCCAAAATACAAGGAATAGGATTCAGGGGTCTCGGAATCCGTGCATCGAGTAAATCAAAAGACACAAATCCATAAATAGGAGTTTGTTAAGAACTCGGGATTAAGATCATTCTATATATGACCATCGGTAGACTCAATTAGAATTTATGTACTTAATGTAAATTATTAGAAATTCATATTGTGTCTATGTCCTTGTTCCACATAATCTCATTATCACGAAATACACTCATTCAATATCTCACCATATTAACGGTCACGGATAACACTGCTCCATTCTAAATAGGAATGACATGTATTAATAATGTTTTAATTAAAGATTCCAAACTTTAATTAAATTCATTATGAACATTGCTTTTTGATTATTATCCTTAAACATTATCCTCTCATATATAACACTTATATACAATGTTTAAGGTTACATAAATAATCATGGAATTTTCATTGATATTCATAAAATATTCATAAATATATGCACATAAAATAATGAATAAACTCTTTTATTAAATAAATAATAAATGTCCTATTACATCTCATGCTTCTAGGACACCATTCCCAACAGACATACCTAACCATGTCACAATAGTTAATTCTTGGCTTGTCCCTTGTGCATATTCCCTCATCTATTCTGCCAATTACTTCCTCAGTTGGATGATTCCTCTTGATTCTAGATGACGATTCTATGGTAATCTAATCAACAGCATCTAGGACTTTTAACTCTTGTTCTGGCATCTGCGTCTCAGATGATGTTCTAACATCATTTGTAACTCCATCAGCAGAACTGTCCATCACATGCCATTCTTCAAACATCTTGTCATCTTCTTCAGTGGACTTGTATATCTCATCATTTGTGAGTTTCTTTGATTCTTCATTAAAGTCATCAATCACTACATTTATGGATTCCATAATCGTTTGAGTCCTTTTATTGTAGACCCTATACACTCGACTAGTAGAAGAGTATCCAAGGAAAACTCCTTCATCACTTTTTGCATCAAGCTTTCCTCTTTGTTCCCGATCATTCAGAATGTAACACACACTTCCAAAAACATGAAAGTAACTAAGGTTTTGCTTCCTTCCCTTCCATATCTCATACGGAGTGTTTCTTGTACCAGGTCTGAAATAAACTCGATTCACCATGTGACATGCAGTATGAACTGCTTCTACCCAAAATCTATATGAAAGGCGTTTTGAATTTAGCATAACACGAGCCATCTCTTGAAGTGTTCAGTTCTTTCTTTAAACAACTCCAATTTGTTAAGGAGTCTTTAGTGCTGAGAATTCATGAGCAATGTTGTGCTTATTGTAATATTCAGTAAATATTGTGTTTTCAAACTCCCTGCCATGATCACTTCTAATTCTCACTATTTTCCCAATACTGCAGTTTTTCTCCCTTTGAACCTTTGTACACAAATTCTGGAACACCTTAAAGGTATCGGTTTTCTCCCTAATAAAGTCAACCCAAGTGAATATGGAGAAGTCATCCACACACATAAATGTGTACCTTTTTCCACCAATGCTTTCAACCTGCATTGGACTCATAAGATCCATGTGAAGTAGTTCAAGAATCTGTGTTGTGGTTATGTATTGTAACACCTTGTGTGACAACTTGAGCTGCTTTTCAACTTGGCATGGCCCACATACTTCTAGTGGTATCGATCTGAGTTTAGGCACTGCTCTAACTACCCCTGCATCAACTATCTGCTTCAAGTTTCTATAATTAAGATGTCTGAGCTTTTGATGCCATACCTTAATTTCTTCTTTAGTGTTTTTGAGACACGAGAGTGGGTGAACCAACATGTAGCAATTATTAGATGATCTTGACCCTTCCATCATACAATTTTCTTTCTCATCAATCACACTACACTTGTCTTTGGAGAAACTCACAAAAAGTTCTTGATCACATAACTGACTAATACTTATGAGATTGGCCTTCAGTCCATCCACAAGTTAAACATTCTTCAGTCTTGGTAATCCATCAACATCTAGAGTTCCTTTCCCAAGCACTCTCCCCTTAACACCATCACCAAACGTCACATGTCTGTCAGTCAAACTTTTGAAATTCTTTAGATAACTTCTTTCACCAATCATACGCCTAGAGCATCCACTATCAAAATACCATGAGTTGGTAGTACTTGCTTTCAGTGACGTGTAGGCCACATGACATCTTAAGCCAAATTTCCTTACCGACACCTTATGTGTACTTCTATTATCTCCATCAACCTTCCTACTTGGTGTCTTTCTTGCAACATTTAGCGAATTCATATGCATACCTCGTTTTAAGGCATTCTGGTACTTGTAACATTGTGGTCGAATGTGTCTTGGAATACTGCAATAGTAGCAAATGGGAATAAATGTTTTTTGTTGTGAACGAGCATGGGTAATTGTCTTGAAGTGAGGGACTTTTGTCTCAGCTTGAGATTTTTCTTTAACAAAGATTGACTTGGATGACTGGCATTCTTCATTGTATCCTAGTCTAAAATGATCATAATTGGATTTTCCCATAGACAAAATGTGGTCTAATTTTGCAGTACCCGTGTTCATCATCTTTAAGGTCTTATGAGTATGCTCTAATTCTGCATTAGCTTCCTACAGTCATTTATTTATTTAAGCAATCTTTGACTCATGGCTAGTCTTTAGAGCCTCCTTTTCTTGTAAGGTGTCAGCCAATTTCTTTTCAAGTGACTTGTTCAACTTGACCACCTGAATCCATTTATTGAACATTGATTTATAAGCCTCCTCTTAGATTTTTCTTTAACAAAAACTAACTTGGATGACTGGCATTCTCCATTGTAGCCTAGTCCAAAGTGATCATAACTGGATTTTCCCATAGAAAAAATGTGGTCTAATTTTGTAGTACCGGTGTTCGTCATCTTTATGGTCTTCTGAGTATGCTCTAATTCTACATTAGCTTCCTGCAGTCTTTTATTCATTTCAGCAATCTTTGACTCATGGCTAGTCTTTAGAGCCTCCTTTTCTTGTAAGCTGTCAGGCAATTTCTTTTCAAGTGACTTGTTCAACTTGACCACCTGAATTCATTGGTTGAACATTGATTCATAAGCCTCCTAAAAAGTCTCCTGTGTCAGTTCTCCACAATTACTGAAATTGTCAGAATCAAAAAGATCTTTGTTTTCTTCTGGTTTTTCTAAATATATTACAGATGTGTTCCAACATCGTCTGTGACACGATCTGCAACACTATTGTTGGAAACATCTTGATATACATTGAAAGCGACATATCCGTCACACTCTCGACACTGGATGCCTCAGTTTCTTTATCATTCCAAGTCATGTTGATGTTTTCTTCTTCTTCTTAAGAGTATTTGCGCATTCTGATTAGATGTGTCCATATCCATCACACTCTCGATACTAGTTGCCTGAGTTTTGTGTCTTGGCTTCTGAATTGCTTGCAGTATCTGTATTCTTCTGGAAGTTGTTGAATTTGCCAAAATTTGGAGTGAATCCCTTGCCTTTATCTAAATTCTTCTTTGTCAGAAGAGCAAACGATTCTACCAAAGCTTGTGGATCTCCTATATCTTCTTCCACAGTCAGTTTTTGCAATTCTGCTTGAAAGGCAATTTCTTTCTCCTGCTTGTTCTGGTCCAGATTCATCTAAAATATTCTTCATGATCTCATCAACTCATCAACTCTCATAGCTTGAACGTTTTTTGCCTCTTCGATAGCAGTGACTTTGTAAGCAAATCACTGTGGTACTCATCTCAGGGTTTTTCTAACAAGTTTTGCCTCGGAGATTTTTTCACAAAGAACAAAAGATTCATTAGCTATATCACATAATCGTGAATTAAATTCAGAAATAGTTTCAATTTCAAGCATACTTAGATTTTTGAACCTGGTTTCAAGCAATTTCAATTTTGATTGTCTGACTGTTGTTGTTCCTTCATGAGCTACCTCCAGAATCTCCCATGCTTCTTTTGTCGATTCACATGTGAATATCATTTGAACTGGTTAATGTCCACTCCATTGAATATTGCATTGAGCGCACATGAGTTATAGTTGGCCAACTTGTCTTCATCAATGCTCCATGACTCTTCTGGCTTGAGAGACTCTTTTCCATCTACATCCTTTGTTACTGGATGCTTCCATCCGGTCAGGACCACACGCCATGTGTTTCATCTTGAGCCTCGATGAAAGCCTTCATTTGAGCCTTCCAATAAGAATAATTTGAGCCATCGAGGAGAGGTGGACGTCACACTGAACCTCCTTCCTTCAGCAAATCCATCTTAGACATAGCAGATCAATTTTTCCAAGATCTCACCGAACTTATGGTCAGTGAACCGCTCTAATACCACTTGTTAGATTTGATGTTACGTCTGATGTTCCAAATGATGCTATAACACTATCTGGAACACTACCGGCTTTCTTACTCTTCAGATTAATTACTAAGGAAAGACAATAATGTAGAAATAAAATGCACATGATATGATATCGTAGTTTGGTACACAAACTTACTGAACGGGGCCAGGCCCAGACATAAACAGTTTCACTATGATATAAGAATTACAACACTTACAAACTTATTCACTCAAGGACTCCCTCCTGGACTATGACGCCACTATGATGAATCTGCACAATGACACTGTTTAGCATGTACCACACGTCTTCACATTCAACTACTGAACTCCCTTCAGTTGTTCATACTTTCATCATCGAGCACATAAACTCTAGACTATTGAGCTTGATCACCACCGCACAATCACCGGAAATTTCTGTAGTTAACAACTGTCACACCTCTTCCTACTTAGTTGCACCCTTTCTAAAGCAGATTCTTTGTATCTTCTCTTTTAAACTTTAAACCTCTATTCAGTTATCTTTCTCCAAAAACCTCCTCCGCATGATCTGTGAAATCTTTTTTCTGAGTTTGAATTTCAAAAGCACACGGTTTCACCTTTTTGAAATTCCATAAAGCAAATCACTTCAGGAGATAAGCTCAAATACTTATATAGGATGACATCATAGTCCGTATTTGCTTAGCCTTATTGAATTAACAACACGCTGATCTACATGATAACAAATCTGATTTTTCTGCACAAAATCCAATTTCAAATACAAACGATAACACTAACTCCATCTCGAAAAACTGCCATCTGGATGATATCTTCTAGAACCTAGTTTTCGAATCTATACAACCAAAAACTATTTTGCCAACACAGCCAATTAGCAAAGAACCTAACAGTTGTTTTACCTCCAAGCCAGGAAAATGTACTAAAATTTCTTTACATATGCCTCTCGTAAGTTTAAGTGCATCGCTCTCTTCTAAATTTGTGTCGAATGAGGACATCGAACCTAAGATGGAGTTAAATTGGTACCAAAGTATGGATTTAGATTTTATTGATGTAGTGAGAATTCTTAATTTGCCGTAGAAAGAAACATACTTTTGTTGAAGTTTCTCTTGCATAAGCTTGCACTTTGCTGAAAAAATGATGATGGCTTTCGGGCTAAAAGATGCAACGCTGTGTCACCATTGACATCTCAAGCAATGGCCAATGCACCGTTGTCTTCAAACATTTCCAAGGCTAGACCTGTTTACGCAGTCCAATGAAATAGTAGCATTGTAAAAATTAAAATTGTAGCATTGTATATGCAGTTCAAACATTTTCATAAAATTGTAGCATATATGCATCTTAAAAATTAAAGAATAAAATAAAAGGGGAAGAGAACATAAAGATCAAATTAAAGACCAAATCATCTAAAATCAAGAGAGTTCTTGATTTTAATTCTGATAATATAAATTCAAACTACTAATGATGGCAATTTTATGTTGCATACAATGTATATATATGTATTTGTATTGTATGCCAATTGAATGTAGTATTTAATGAATATAAAAAAGTATGGTTAATCTCACGTGCTAGCACCTCTAAACTTTTGAGTTATTTGTTGTTTGCTCTCTAAACTTTAAAAACTTTTAATTTGTTCTTTGAATTTTAATAAATTAATTTCATATACCCCCATATTGTTAAAATTTCTTTTTAACCTGACAAAGAAAAAGGTAGTAAGATCAAGTGCATCTTTTGTTAGAGTTTTTGTCCACAAAATTGGAAATGGACCACGTGATGACATTTAACCCTTATTTTTCCACTTGATTTTAATAGAAATTCTAACAAAAGGGGTTAAGTGGGACTAAATCAAAATTCAAAGGGCAAATTAGGGGTATTTAAAGTCTAAGGGTCAAACTAAAAATGTCTCTAAAGTTCATGAGTATCAGTGAGATTAATTCTAAAATTGCATACATAGACCACATACACACGCTCAACCAAGCAAACACACAAACACGCATATTGGAGTTCTAACAAAATGACACACACAAAAATACTGTTGAGGAAAAATTCTTGATATATTTTTCCAAACAGGGGTAGTGACGTGGAGGCTTGTTTAGAAATAAAGTATGGATTAAAAAAGTAATTAAGCAAAAGTCAAAGTCAAAGGTAGTATAAATATAAGAATTTTTAAACAAATTTGACTATTTAAAAGAAATTGAGTTTTAAGAAAAGAGTGATGCAAACTTTATAAAATTACAATCAGAGTCTAAGGGTCCGTTTGGTTCATAGATTCAAATCATGTGATTTGAATCATTTTTGATTTACATGTATTTTTTATGAGAGAAAATATTGTAGCGATCATGAATCATGATTCAAATCAGGGATTCAAATTTAGGAACCAAACGACCCCTAATTGATTTAAAAAATCAGCCTCCAACATCCACAGTGTTTTCATATTGTAAATAACTGACATCAACTGCAGTATAGTAGAATTTAACGTTTACAATCCATAGAATTTATATATGCCTTAAATGGATACAATAATACAGGCAATACTGCGCCGCTTCCTTTCTTCTTGAACCGAATTTCCTCACCGTTGAACCCACTTATTCAGCGTTGCTTCTAGTGTCGCCAAGGAGGGGTTAAATTACATTTGAAACATGAAAAAAGTGAGTGAAAGGCTGACATAGCGGAAGTAAATGAGAAAAAAAAATTAAAAAAATGGATAGATTCATATTATCCGTTGATTTGCGTTAGAATACCGAAAAACCCGTTGATTCGATCAGAATACTAGAAAATAAGACTTCTATAGGCCTGTTGATTCGCTCACGAATACCAGGAAAATAGGCATTAATCACTCATTGATTCAACATAATACTGAGAAGATTGGAATCAATATGTTGAGAGAACTCTCAATGCATCTAATTTTTATTAATCTCTGAAAGAACTATCAATAACAAAGCTAGACTCTCCTATTTATATAAGACTACAATTTGAAAACGAAAAGAAAACTGAAACTAATCCTAAATATTCTAAATTTGAAATTTAAAAATAGCTAAATCAGATAAGCAGCTAAAAATAAGGAAACAACTAAATAAATTAAAATTTCAATTTTGAAGTCTAGCATCCTTGCGATGCATCAGACCGGCAGGTAGGAAAAGATTTGTCCTCAAATCTTAAGTAGCCTCAAGTGGTATTGAAAGAGAACAACTTTCATGATCTTTGCATGACTTGTCTAGAAATTAAACAATTTGTTGAACTTACTAACTCTAGCCCTTAAAATTTTTTCTTCAATGGTAATTGCGCTAAAAACTGATATGGGATCTACCTTTTCTTCAGGTCGGGCGTCTCTGAATTCATAGGCAGCGAGCGCATTGACATGGACGGTGGGATGCCGACAAAGCAACATGGTTAAATTGATAGAGGAGCGCTTTGGCTCTGATACCAACTGACGTAGCGGAAGTGAATGAGAAAAAAATAGAAAAAATGGATAATTCATATTATCCGTTGATTCACGTAGAATACTAGAAAACCCGTTGATTCGATTGGAATACTGGAAAATAAGACTTCTATAGACCTATTGATTCACTCACAAACCAGGAACATAGGCATCAATCACTCATTGATTCAACAGAATACCGAGAAGATTGGAATCAATATGTTGAGAGAACTCTCAAAGCATCTAATTTTTATTAATCTCTGAAAGAACTATCAATAACAAAGCTAGACTCTCCTATTTATAGAAGACTACAATTTGAAAATGAAAAGGAAACTGAAACTAATCCTAAAAATTCTAAATTTGAAAATAACTAAATCAGATAAGTAGCTAAAAATAAGGAAACAACTAAATAAATTAAAATTCTAATTTTGAATTCTAGCATCCTTGCGCTGCATCAAAGGCCCAGTAGGATATAATTTTATAAAACTGAATAAATAAATGAAAGTGCAGGCCCGAACGAATCATTCAGGACCAAAAACCTTTTTCAGGAAAGAAAATAAACTAAAATTGCAGTTACAGACACCAACAAGCAATTTAATGATAAATTACTTACGACCATTACAAGGCCAATCACCACCATAGTGGCCCATCCGGGTTTTGGGTCCCGCCCTCAAGGATAAGATATCCATATTCTGTCTAGGCCATCAGCGGGCTTACCAATTCACAAGATATTTTATCTTACAAAATATCTATTAAAACTTTAAATCAGTTCATTATAAGTTCAATAACAATAATCATGATATTGTTTTAAACAAATTTTCTTTATCAAACATTTTTTAATTTTAAAAACATTTACATAGGTCAAAACACTTTAAAATAGTTTAACAAGGATATGGATAAGAATATTCTACCTCTCGGATGTCAATCCTGCGGATAACTTCACGTAGTCCTAGCTCCACTTGTCTTTGAAACTCTAAGTCCAATCGTGCCGCTAGCTTCGTCATCAAAACAATAGTTTAGAGTTTAATCCTTATCTCTAAACAATCTAGTTTAATTATATACAATTATATCATACTACTGTGCCTTGACTCAAATTCAAAGTTGATGAACAATTCTTGATTCGAATCATGATCCTTTGAGAATTTGAACTCAACTAAGAAAATGGATTAGGAATAAGGATTAACGTGGCTAATCCACTCACTTTGAGTTCCCAAATAAAATTAGGTTAGTTCTACTTTGAGTTTCAGGGTCAAAACATGGTTTTTAAGCATTTCAGGGTCGGATTTAGTGTACACCGATCAACCGGTGACAGAGGAGTATAACTCCACCGGTCGGCCAGCAGAGTGATGACCGATCGACCGCCTCAGTCGACCGGTGGGGAGCAAATCAACCAAGAGCAATGGCTGATCCGTTAGGAACAAGACCAAAACTTGAAATTTTGGGTCCGATTTCAAGATATTTTCAAGAGAAATTAACAAAATCAGGTTTCAATCAACAAATGGGGTCTAAAGAATCAAAAAGCTCTAATTTCTAACATGATTTCATCAAGATCTGTTCAAAATCAAACCAAAACCAAAAATCTCTAAACTCAAACAAAAATGAGTTCCAACAAAATTAGATCCGAACATTTAAAATGAGTTTTAAAGATTTTTATCTTGATCTATGCTTTGATGTTAAAAACCTCTTGAAAATCTCCTTTTTTGTTGTTCAGATTCAGTTTAAAAAAGCTAATCAGGGACCCACAATCTATAACCAAACCCACCATCTACGTGTCATTCACTAACTACTGCTTCTTTCTACTTGTCTTGAAGTTGTAGTTTTTTAAACATTATTCATCTTCCTTTCAAAAATAAGAAAACCCTTCTCTCTCTTTTGTCCCAAAGATATCGGCCTGCTGCCGCCTATGACTATGACTAATGCCTACTAATAAAATAAAAAATAAAAAATAAAAAATAAAAAATAAAAAAAATACTACTAATAATACGTATGTGATGATCCCCATCTTCTTTTTGTTCTTTCCTGGATTGTTTTGTTTTTGTGGTAATTTAAAGACGTACACCTACCTCTTCTTCTTCTTCATTTGACTTAGATGGTCCTCTTCTTCTTCTTTCTACCGTCGAAGAAATTGCTATGCAGTTCTACCTTTAAACAATATTCATCTTTCTTTCTTTCTTTCACAACACAAGAGCGAAGAAATCCTTTTCTCATTCTTTTCCTTCTTTCCACCTTCCAGGAAATTGCTAAACCACAATAGACTCTCTCTGTTGCTTTAATTAATTATTTATTCACTTCTCCTTCGAACAGCTACTATGTCACTCTATTTATAGCTACTATGTCCGAGTCCGAGGTCTCCAAGTTGAGATCTGTTTGTGAACTTCTCTATCCACGTTCGTTATATTGCTATCTTTCTCTTCCATAATCGAGTTTAGTTTCGTCGAAAAAGCTTTCTGGGTAAGCTCTTTTTCGCTTTGAATTCATTTACTATGTTGCTCTGTTTTGTTTTCACATTTATTTCTTGTCTAGAACACGTTAATCTTTTGTTTCATTCTGTTCATTGTGTTAAATTATATCTATTTCATAATTTATGGCTATTTCTTCTTCAGATTGTTATTAGAAGTAACATTGTAGATTATAATTCTGGTGTTCTAAGATGTATTCTCTCTGAATTTTTGGTTATATTCATATATTTGTAACTATTGAGAATGCTTTGAAGAAGAAAAGAAAAAGAATTTTTGATTTCTGTAGTTTAATAGAAAAAAATCTGACAGTTCAAAATTATATCTAGATGCCTATTGATAGTGTTTTTTTTTCTTAATAATAAAAATTATAATTTAAAGATGTGTACGTGCCTTTCTTTTTCTTCTTCTTCTTCTTATGACTTAGATGGTCTTCTTCTTCTTCTTTCTACCTTCCAGGATATTGCTAAACCACTTGGTCATGCAGTTCTACCTTTAAACAATATTCATCTTTCTACTCGAAGGAGAAGAAAGAAGAAAATGCCTACAGCCTGTTGCTGTCTCACAATTCTCACTCGAAGGGCCATTTAGTCAGCCAAAAAAACACCTCACCAGATGAACTCTCAGTGTAAACGTTCAGAGATCGCGCATAGTGGAGATCGGCAAGAATTCTTTCTTTCTTTCACAACACAGGAGCGAAAAAATCATTTTCTCATTCTTTCACTTCCAAAGATATGGCTATTGTTGCTTCTTCTTCTTCTTTCGTGATCAACAATGAAGTCTTCATCAGTTTCAGAGGGGACACTCGTAAGAACTTTACTAGTCATCTTTACTCTGTCTTATGCCGGAAAGGCATTCGGACCTATAGAGATGATCCGAATCTTGAGAGAGGAGATGAAATTTCGCCTGCACTTTCGACAGCAATTGAGGAATCAATGATTTCAATAGTCGTCTTCTCGAAAGAGTATGCTTCTTCTAGATGGTGCTTGGATGAGCTCGTGCACATTCTCAAATGCAAGAATGAAAGAGGTCAGATTGTTTTACCCGTCTTTTATGACATAGATCCGTCGGATATTAGGAAACAGAAGGGGAGTTATGCTGATGCCTTTGCTGCACACAAAGAAAGTTTTGAGCCGGAAAAAGTGGAGGAGTGGAGGGATGCTTTGACTGCTGCAGCTGATCTATCCGGCTTTCATTTACAAGATCAGTAAGTATGATCTTTTATATAAATCAACTAAATAATATTTGAAAATAGAAAATGACAACACAAGTAAGAATTAATTATTACTTCCTCAATTTGTAATTTTTTTAATTTTAAAATTAAAATAGGTAAATAGTATTAGCAAAATCTAATTAGGTGAATTTGCTACTTTTCAATTTTTGAAACAAATAACAAAAATAAAAGTGCAAGCAAAGCTGTAGTGCTAAAAGTAACATATTTTGATTTAAAATGCGTAGCTAAACAAAACAATAATACAATCTGAAACTGTCAGATAATGAATTACAATCTGTAATACATCTGATTTCTCAAAAAAGATGAAAAAAAGTACACATTATTTTTTTTTTCTTTTTTGCTATTTTCATCGTGGATTTTTTCATATTAATTCATCTCTCTTTGTATATTTATGCTAGGTATGAGTCGGAATTAATTGAGAAGATTGCGAAAGATGTATTGAGGAAATTAAAACGACTGCCACAAATTTGTTTTTATGCAAAGGGCCTTGTTGGAATAGATCAACGACTTGAGGAAATTGAATCCTTGTTATGCTTTGGATTACCAAATCCTCGTGTCATCGGCCTTTGGGGGCTTGGTGGTATCGGCAAGACTACTCTTGCCATTGAAATTTTCAATCGATTCTCTTATCGATTTGAAAATTGCTGCTTTCTTCGGGACGTTAGAGAAAAATCAGAAAAGCATGGACTGCCTTACCTAGAAACCAAACTTTTTTCGAATCTATTGGAGGAAAGAGATCTAGAAAGTCCAGTCAACAGCTTTGTGAGAAATAGGCTCCACAATAAAAAGATGCTCATTGTTCTTGATGATGTTGATGATATAAGGCAGCTAGACTGTTTGTTAGGAGATGGCAGTTGGTTTGGCCCAGGAAGTAAAGTCATCATAACGACTAGAGATGCACAACTTCTTAAAAAGGATGCTGATGAAATACACCAAGTTAAGCCATTAGATTTCGAGAAAGCACTTGAACTCTTTTATTTGAATGCCTTTAAAACAAAGCCCTCCATAACACGTTTCATTGAATTGTCAGAAGCAATAGTAACTTATACCGGAGGCAATCCGCTTGCTCTTAAAATTTTAGGTTCCTCCCTTCATTCTCAAACCATAACATATTGGGAACACACATGGAATAAGCTAAAAATAATTCCCAATTCAGACATTCAAAAGGTGTTGAAAATAAGTTATGATGGGCTAGATGATAAGGAGCGGGATATTTTCCTTGATATTGCGTGTTTTCTTAATTGGGAGAGGAGAGATTTTATAGAGAGCATACTAGATAATTGTGATTTGTTTGCAAGTTCGGGGATTGAAGTTCTCATAAACAAGTCTCTCATTACCATTTTTAAGGGCGAAGTTCGGATGCATGATTTGATACAAGAGATGGGATGGGAAATCGTTCGTCAACAATCTCTTAAGCATCTTGGAAGGCGTAGTCGGTTGTGGATTCCTCAAGACGTCTATCATGTCTTAGACAACAATGAGGTAAGTATCTAATGACAATAAACTACAACATCTCTCTCTGACATAATTAGTTTTAATAACTTTTTTTCACATTTCCTATGCTCATTTACGTATTTTTAATTATCTAGGGAACCGAAGAAATTGAAGGAATATATCTTGACATATGTAAGATTAATGATGCTCTACAGTTGGAACCTATAGTTTTCAACAAGATGCATAGACTGAGATTACTCAAGATATATGTTTCGAATTATCCACATCATAGTAAATTCAAAGTACACCTAACTCAAGATCTGCAATTTCTTCCTCGTTCTCTAAGATATTTGTGTTGGTATAACTACCCGTCAAATCGATTTCCATCAGATTATAAGAAGGAAAATCTTGTTGAGCTTGACATGCCCTGTAGTGCGCTTAAGCAACTTTGGACTGGTGTACAGGTATGCTATAATATTAGTTAACGGGTTGAATATCATGGGTAGAATGTTCATGATTACCTACTTCATATTACATGTTTTTGGTAAAATAATAAAAATTATTGTCATATACTAAATTAATTTATTTTTTCTTGTAGAATCTTAAAAATTTGAAGCGTATTAATCTTGGTTATTCTAAACAACTGATCAAACTTCCAGATCTATCTCGAGCTCCAAAGCTAGAAAGAATTAATCTTGAGGGCTGTAGAAATTTAGTTGAAGTTCCTCCCCTCAATTTCCAAGGATTTTTTGGATATCTTACACTACGTGGCTGCATTAAGATTAAATCACTCCCAAAGATATCGGGGAATATGAAATACTTGAATTTAGACGAGACTGGAATAAAAGAATTTCCCTTATCAATTGGGTGTTTAGAAAGGCTTGTGGAATTGAGCGTTCGTGGTTGTCAACATATCAAGAATCTTCCAGCAGCTTCTTTTCCAAGAAATATACAAGTTTTAAATTTGAGCGACTTGCGAATAAAACAAGTGCCCTTATCAATTGAGTTGTTAGAAAATCTTGTGGAATTGAGCCTTCGTGGTTGTCAACATATCAAGGATCTTCCAGCAGCTCTTCCGAGAAATCTAGAAATATTGAATTTGCGAGACTCATCAATAGAACAGGTGCCTCTGTCTTCAATTGAGGGTCTTGATTGTCTGAGGGAATTTCTTCTTGGAGGATGCAAAATGCTTGAGAGTCTCCCAACTAACATTTTTAAGTTGAAGTCTCTTCAAATGCTTAATCTTTGGGATTGTTCAAGATTGAAAAAATTCACAGGGATCCAAGTGTTAAGCAGCTCAATTATAATTGAAAAGTTTTTTGGGCTCCGTCGTCAAGATCTGAGTTGGCGCAAAAAACTCGAGTTTGTCCCAAGATGGATTTATTATTTAAGTTGTCTTAAATTCTTGTCCCGCCAGGGGTGTTTGGAACCTAAACATCTCCAAATGAAGCAATTTTTATTGTTCTCTTTCTTCCAGCTAGATCTACGTAACTGCAATATAGTAGAAATTCCAGTTTGGCTGAGCCTTTTATCGTCATTAACCGAGTTAGATCTAAGCGGGAACCCATTTGAGAATATACCATCAAGCATCATACAACTTCATCGGCTGAACATACTCGACATTCACAATTGCAAGAAGCTCCGATCTTTGCCACAACTTCCATCGTCTGTTAGAGATCTTAATGCAAGTGGATGTACTTCTCTAGAGACAATATCAAGTTCGGGGTGCTATGGATTCAACATACGGCATGTGACTCGCCCTTTCATTTACAAAACATTTTTGTTCAAAAATTGCTGGAAACTAGGACGGAATGCACGCAGCATTTTAACTGAGTTCTTATATAGAGGTGATAAATTGAATTTGGTACGTATGTATTTTCTATCTCTCTCAATTTTTTTTTTTTGAAGTAATTTTTTAATATTGAAGTAATTAACATTAATACACTATTATTGGTGTCTGGTGATGTAGTATGGAGGATGTCATAAAATTGACGTATGTTATCCGGGAAATGAAATTCCAAAGTGGTTCAGGCATCAAGACGAGGGGATTTCAACAACTATGAAGCTTCCCCATGGTTGGCATAATTCTAATTTGATGGGCTATGCCATTTGCATTGTTCCTCATATAATCCCAGTAGGCGAAGGCTCCCACTCTTATAAGCATGTAGAAATTACGTTTGACTTACATCTTAAAACCAAATGCCGTCGAATCCACAAATATGACAAAAATGCTCTTAATTTCTTGATCTACCGTAGTGATAAGGACCATGTGTTCGTGCGCTACTTCCCTGCCAACTTGTTCAACAGACATCCTGATGCAATGGAGGCATCATTCTATTTCAAATTAAGAGTTTTTAAGCAAAATGAGAATTGTCATTTGATTGTGAAAAGGATTGGAGTTGGGTTGGTATATGCATGCAAAGGATTGATTATGTGATTGAGGAGGAGGAATCAGCTGCTATCAAGAATGACTGCTATTATCTATATGGTACTCTTTTTTGAATTTTAATTTAAAAGATAATTATATATGCGATGCATCTAAAATACGTCAATGAATATTTGAACGTATTCTTTTCATTAAATGCTAAAACTTTGAAAGTATAACGTCTGAGTTATACGTTGAAACTTTTAGTCAAGATTCTACTATATAAAATTTTCCTATAAATTAGAAAAACTGTCTTTTCACTCCAAATTTGGAGTGTTGATTGCCAGTTTTATCGGTTTTGAAAATTAGTTTCTTTTTTTTTTTTTTTTTCTAAATACTCTTTAGCCAAACTTGTGTGACTTCAACTGTTAGAAGAATAGCTTCATGGATATGATGTTTGAATTCATTACTCAATGTTTTGGGGATATCTTGTGTTTTTCTTCTGCCCATTGAAGATGTCTTTATAATTCATTATGGTTGTATGTGCTTTTTGTTCGTCCTTTCTTAGCTTTGTTGTCTTTACTTTTTTGTGTGACAGAGAATGGAAGGTGAAAGTACCGGTTTTAGTCTTTTAACAATTTATAAGACAATATGAATAATGCAGAAACATAAAATACAAGAACACGAGAGAAATGGTATCGCGGTTCGGTTAACAACCTACTCCATGGGGGCCTTGCCAGAAGAATGATCAATCCACTAAGAACTTATTACAACTCAAGGACTTAAACTACTTGAGACTCCCTCTCAAATGAACGCCTATGAACTTGTAAATTTCCTATGAACTTGATCAGTGAGATCCCTCGACTCTTTACGTTGGAATCCCTCCAACAATGTTTTTATATTAAACACACTCAAATCATTTCTCTCGTATGAAACAACAATTTCGTACCTCTCTCCTCTGAGAACAAAGATGACTCACAGAGGTAAAGTTTACAAGAAAACTTCTTTGAATAAATAGGCGTAAATATCACAACTGGGTGAAATCTTCATTTATTCCGCAGAATCAATTTCGTTGCAAATCCTTGTTGTAACAACAGCTACAACATAGCTGTGAAAAATATCTTCCTTATACTCAGACGAATCAATCATCATTAAGTCTGAAAACTTCCCATTCTTGATCATTGTACCTGGACGTATTCTTGGGAAACAAATGATGATCATCCAGCTAACAGTCATAGTCAAATATCAATCTCTCTGTTTTTGGATACAAAGTTGACTTTACAAACCGTGATTGCTAATCCTTTAAAAACTTGCCTTTAGAAACCTATTAACAAAGACAATGAAATCATATCTGACCGCACCAATACTTTCCAAAATAATGCCAATCAATTATAATTAGAATCAAACAAAAACGTGGGAAACAAATCCCAACAATCTCCCCCTTTGGCATTGTTTTGGCAAAAGAACTTAACTAAGAAACTAAAGACAGGAATCTTTTAGTTACAAGAATAATACCTAACTCCTTACTCCCCCTTTTTGACATAACAAGTGCTCAAAGAAAAACTGATGTCAGCTAGCAGTGTGAAAGGATGAAGCAGAACCTTGAGCAGGAGCAGTTGAGGCAGAGCCTGAAGGAAAAGATTCCAGTAGTTACATAAGTTCTGACTCCTTAACAGAAAGGCGAAGTTGTTCCTCAGCAAGCCGCTGTTTTTGAAGCTGGACATGTTGCAGCTCAGAAGACAGAAATGTGAGGACGCGGGCTTGAGAACTTGTTGCGGATGAAGAGGCAACACCGGGTGCAGCATGAGAAGAAGCAGCTTGCTCCCCCTTAACATCATCTAGATGTTCTCCTTTTAGTAACTTTGGAGAGATCTTCATCGGAGCTCGTGGTTGGACAATGGAGTCTGTTTCTTCAATCAAGTCTGGTTGTTGCGAAGTGAGAATGCCATGAATTAAGCATGGAAATGGAAGAATCTTTGTACTCACCGGAGCATTAGCATATGATACAACTGTGTCAAAAATATGCCTGCCCATGTCAAATGCAGTACCTGTACCTAAGAGATATAATAACATAGCTAAATCTCTATTCACAGTGGTCGGATGCAAGGAGGGAAGCCAGTTTGCCAGAGCTATTTTGTGAAACATAGAATACTTGATAGTAAGTTCTGCTGATCTAAGAGAACCAGACCAAGTGAAATTTTTTCCTGTGAGCTCGGTGGCTATAGCATCCATGTCCTCATCTCTCTCAAGTTCCCTGGATCTGTTTGACTTTAGAGAGGGACAGCCAAGATAATCATTGATAATAAGTGGGGAAAAATTGCACACATGATTTCTGCCATATATCAAACCAAACCGAGGGGAATTCAGTGTTGCAATGTCTGGATCAAGATTGGCATAGAACTCATAAATTAGAGTACTTGAGAAATCATTTGCCAAAGAAATTGAAGAAATCATTTTATTGGAATTGAGTATTGCTAGAACAGATTCTTGAATGTCCTTATAACTACCCCAATAAATGTTTCTCTCAGAAAGAATTTTTCTTCCACAAATCAAGTGCCAAGTTTCTTTGTTCTTCATCGAATAAAATCTTTTAGAAAAAGCTCGTGAAAGGACATACCGACCGGAAGAACGGGACTTCTTTGTTGCAGAACCTGTTGCAACATGGTCTTCAACAGTTGTTTTGGACTTTTGTGCGGACTTGAAATTTTGATTCTTTTTGGCTCTTGTCCTTTTCGGTGGAGACTTTGACTTGTCGGAAACAGAATCTGGAGCACAAGTCCGTGTGGCAGAAACATCCTCTTCACTAGAAATCTGTTCAGGCTGAACATCATCCCGCTTCAAACGAGATGCGGATACTTGAGGATTCAGAGAACTCCGTGTGAATCTGCCCTGCATCTGTACTGGCGATCCATCTTTGAACAGTTTCCTCTTCCTTGTTAAAGGAACAGAGGAACTAGAAGGAACGGATCCTTCTTTGAAGGATTCGTGTGGATTTGAGGATGTACCTTGAGGAGACTTCATTTGATCGGCAAGAGTTGGGTCGAAGACCACAACTGCCATTGAACGAGGATCGAAGATTGCAAGGGGCTCCGGGTCTTGCATGTGAGAGGAAGTCGGCGATGAAGGAGTCGTCGGCGACACCGGGGTGTGCGGAGTGGGTGACGGTCTTACATTGGTTTTCGAAGGAGATGAAGTGGATGACTGGGCTTTGCAGGATCTTCTCAGATGGCGACGAGATTTCATGGCAGCGGCGGAAACTGGGCAGCGGCGGAATCTTGGCAGCGGCGGAATTTCAGAAGCGGCGGCAAAGGAAATACGAAGAGAGGAAGTTTGGAGAACACTTTCACAAATGTTAGGTTAGGGCACTCTTTGAACAAACATTTTGAATTTCGAATTTTGAGTGAAATTCCAAAAACAATTTATTATTTTTATTTATTTAAAATACTTGTCTATATATAGAAAAATCTGGGAGAGATATATGTTCTAGAGATAAACTCATTCAAGGTTATGTTCAAACATTAAATGTGAACCATTCGAAATTTCTCAACACATTAAACTTCTGTCTGAACCAGTGAGTGTGTGTAGAGATTTCACAAAAAATCATTTTTGAATCTTTATCTTTAGCAAATTAATTTCTGGAAATGATTTAAGCTGTTCAAACTTACCTGTTCATCTAATCATCCTTTTTTTATTTATTTAAAAAAAAACTTCACTCTAGCACCCTGGCAGCTCTTTTCTCATGGTAGTTCATCCTCTACATATTGATGATACATAGGCCCAGATTACTCAAGGATAGCTTCACACATGATGTAGATAGTTTTTTTTTTTTTTTTTATGATGAAAGAATCCAGGAATAGAATTAATCCCAAGTCACCGATAGATCACAATCCATTAATTATTTTGCACCTGTCTGCGAGTTCTAAACAAAGAATTGTGAAATCGTGTATACGAAAAGCATTGATTCAAATAAGAGATTCAACATGTTTTTGAAAATCAAACTTCAAATTATCAGGCTGAACATAACATATCATGAATTATACTCACATAACACATATACCCAGAGCTTTCCGCATGGACTCATATTTTACTGCATCAAGAGCCTTGGTGAAAATGTCAGCCAGTTGCTTCTCTGTTGCAACATAGTCAAGAACAATTATTTTCTTATCAACTAAATCTCGAATAAAATGATATCGAATATCAATATGTTTAGTTCTTGAGTGCTGTACAGGATTCTTTGAAATGTTAATTGCACTTGTATTGTCACAATAAACACTTAAAGTATCTTGTAAAATACCATAATCATTTAGCATTTGTTTCATCCATAATAGTTGAGTACAACAACTTCCTGCTGCTATGTATTCTGCCTCTGCCGTGGATAAAGATATAGAGTTCTGTTTCTTGCTGTACCATGAAACCATGTTGTTTCCCAAAAAGAAACATCCTCCTGTTGTGCTTTTTCTATCATCTGCATTCCCAGCCCAGTCAGCGTCACTATAACCTGCAAGATTAGAATTTGTGTCCTTTGAATACCAAATGCCATGATTTGCCGTCCCTTTCACATATCGAATGATTCTTTTTACTGCTGCCAAATGTGATTCCTTTGGATTCGCTTGGTACCTGGCACACACACCAACACTGAAACAAATGTCAGGCCTGCTGGCTGTGAGATAAAGAAGACTACCAATCATGCTCCTGTAGAGACTAGGATCAATTGACACTCCTTCTTCATCCTTGATTAACTTGACTGTGGAACCCATTGGGGTTCTCATATCTTTAGTTTTGTCAAGACCAAACCTTTTTACAAGATTGTTTGCATATTTTGATTGTGAGATGAAAATCCCATCTTGCTCTTGTTTTACCTGCAATCCTAGAAAATAAGTCAGTTCTCCAACCATACTCATTTCAAATTCCCTTTTCATTTGATTTACAAATTCATCAATCTTGACCTGTGAGGTAGATCCAAACACTATGTCATCAACATATATTTGTGCAATAATCATGCCTGTTTTGAATTGTTTTATGAACAAGGTTTTATCTACTCCCCCTCTCTTGTAGCCATTTTCAATTAAGAAGGTTGTTAATCTTTCATACCATGCTCGGGGAGCCTGCTTTAGACCATAGAGAGCCTTTTTTAACTGAAACACATAATCAGGGTGATATGGATCTTCAAAACCTTTTGGTTGTTCAACATAGACTTCCTCATTTAAAAAACCATTTAAAAAGGCACTCTTTACATCCATTTGGTAGAGTTTAAAATCTAAAAGACATGCGATAGACAAGAGTAGTCTAATAGATTCAAGTCTAGCAACTGGTGCAAATGTTTCGTCGAAGTCTATGCCTTCAACCTGTGTGTACCCTTGTGCAACCAACCTTGCTTTGTTTTTTAACTATAGTACCACATTCATCAGATTTATTTTTAAATATCCATTTTGTTCCAATGACATTTGAATCTTTTGGTCTAGGCACAAGAGTCCACACATCATTTCTAACAAATTGCTCTAATTCTTCCTGCATTGCATTAATCCACTCATCATGCAGTAAAGCCTCCCTGATGTTTTTAGGTTCAATTTGAGATGTAAAGCAAACATACCTGACCATGTCATCATACCTTTTTCTTGGTTGTACTCTTGTTCGAATTCCTTCATTAAGGTCTCCGATAATCTCCTTTGAAGGATGATTTTTCTGAATTCTCGTAGAGGGCATTTTTCTTACTGGATCAGCAATGTCAACTTCTGTAGAAACATCATTTTCTGGATGGTGTTCCTTCTCAGCTGATTCCTCTGTTGCAGACTCTGTTGCAACATCATCTGTAACCTGTGTATCTCCAGTAAGATTGTCATTATTTCTTTCTTCATTTCCTATTGTATCCGCAAAGCTGGTGATCTGTTCTTCCCTGGAAAACTCAGACAAGTCTTTGTAGTCATCAAAAACTACATTAGATGATTCCATAATGGAACGTGATCTCATGTTATACACACGATAGGCACGACTATTCATGGAGTACCCAAGGAATATCCCTTCATCACTCTTGGCCTCAAATTTTCCCAAGTGTTCACGGTCATTCAAAATATAGCACACACATCCAAACACATGAAAATATTTGAGATTTGGTTTCTTACCTTTCCAAATTTCATATGGTGTCATTAACGTACCTTTTCTCAAGTGAACACGATTTATTGTATAACATGTTGTATTCACTGCTTCTGCCCAAAGTCTCAAGGAGAGTTTTTTTTGAGTTTAGCAAGACACGTCCCATCTCCTGAATTGTTCTATTTTTCCTTTCAACTACCCCATTTTGTTGGGGTGTTTTAGGAGCTGAGAACTCATGCATAATTCCATGTTCATCACAAAAATTAGCGAAAGTGGTATTCTCAAATTCTTTACCATGATCACTCTTTATTCGGATTATTTTGCCTATATTGCAGTCTTTCTCATTTTTTAATTTTCTGCACAAATTTTTAAAGACTCTGAAAGTTTCTGATTTTTCTCTGATAAAATCTACCCAGGTGAATCTAGAAAAATCATCAACACATACAAAAATGTATCTCTTACCTGCTATACTTTCCACGTGCATGGGGCCCATGAGATCCATATGGAGTAATTCCATAACTTTTGTCGTACTTACTTGTTGCAAGGCTTTATCTGTTGTTTTTGTTTGTTTGCCAAGTTGGCAGGGACCACAAACACCTGGCATTTTCTTGCTCAATTTTGGGATTCCACGCATCGCCCCTGCACTCACAATCTTGGTCAATGTTTTGAAATTAACATGACCCAACTTTTGATGCCAGATATCAATATCATTTATTACAGCATTTTGACACTTAAAGGTGTGTGATGTGTTGAACGGAAGAGTAAGTAGATAACAGTTATCTGAAGATCTTCCACCTGTCATGACACACTGGTCATTATTATTATACACTCGGCAATGGTCTTTTGTGAATTTCACAAACAAATTTTGATCGCACAATTGACTAATGCTGATCAAATTAGCTTTCAACCCATCCACATACATCACATTCTTGAGCTTAGGGAGCCCATTAACGTTTAATGTTCCCTTACCAAGGACTTAACCTTTCATACCATCTCCAAAGGTAAGATATCCTTCATTGCCTTCTTGAAAATCAGACAAGTTTTCCAGAATACCTGTCATATGTCTTGAACAACCACTGTCAAAATACCAGCCATCAATAGTTCCAGCTTTTAATGAAGTATATGCAACACAACACCTTAAGTCATTTTTTCTAATCCATATTTTTCTTGTTTTGTTTTTGGACAGATCAATTTTTGTTCTAGGTGTTCGATTTGCTTTACCATACTTCATATTCAAGCCTTTGTTGATTGCATTTATGTATTTAAAACACCATGGTCGAATATGTCCAGGCATATTGCAATAGTGGCAGATAGGAACATACCTGGTTGTTTGTCTTGCAACAGGTCTTGCAACAAACTTCTTACCTGATCCTTCCCGTGGTTTTTGAAATAACTCCGTTCTGGTGGCTTCCTTTACAAAAACAGTCTTACCTGCAGTTTCACGACCCATGTAACCAATTCCTGACTGGTCACAACTAGTTTTCTGCTGTGAGAGAAGTTGATCTAACTTTGCAGTTCCAGAGTTCAGCATTCTCAAATTCTTCTGGGTCTGCTCCAATTCGAATCTGGTTTCAGCAAGCTTCCTTTGATGCTTTGTTGCCAGAATTTCGTAATTTGTAGCAGCATGCTTTAACTCATCTCTTTCCTTTGTTATGATAGTGACTTCATTTTCCAGATATTTGTTTCTACGACATACCACTAGCCATTTGTTGTACATCTTCTTATAAGCCTCTTGCAACTTCTCAAGACTCAGGTCATCATCGTCACTATCATCTTCAGTATTGTCCTCGGAACCTGCATCATTAATAACTTCACCAGAGGTTGTTGCAGATGCTGTTGTAACAGATTCTGCAACAGGATTACTAAAATCCAGCAAATGATTATTTGAAATTTCATGACTTACAGTAAAGGCGACAAAATTGCTGGTGTGATCATCTGGATCCTCTTGATTCTCATCCGAGTCATCACTCCATGTAGATACCATTGCGGCCTTACTTTTCTTTTTGAGAGTGTTTGCGCACTCCGCCTGTATGTGTCCGAATCCTTCACACTCTCGACATTGTATCCCCTTGTTTCTTTTCTTTTCTTCAGGATGCTGAGTATTAAAGGTTTTCTTTTGAAAATTTCTATTTTTTGAATTTTCACCAAATCCATTTTTCTTGTTAATTTTTCTCAGCATTTTGTTAAAATTTTTTGTGAGTAAGGCAAGAGACTCATTTATGTCCTCATCACCATCAGTTTCATCTTTGATGGTCAGATCTTCATAATCTGCTTGAAGAGCAATTCCTCTTTTTTTCTTTTGATCTTTAAAATTCATTTCAAAGGTTTGGAGATTACCTATCAGTTCATCAAGTCTCATTTTCTCCACGTTTTTTTGCTTCTTGATGGTTTTGTCACTTTGTAAGCAAAACGTCTTGGAAGTGACCTCAAGGTCTTCTTCACCAGTTTGGCGTCACTATATCTTTCTCCAAGGGCAAAGGCTTCGTTGGCAATATCACAAAGCTTTGAATTGAATTCAGCAATGCTCTCATCTTCCTCCATTCGTAAACGTTCAAAGCGAGTTGTGAGCATTTGAAGCTTTGAAGCCTTTACAGTATCTGTGCCTTCATGTGCAGTTTGAAGAATGTCCCAAGCTTCTTTGGCGGTTTCACACATGGAAATCAATTTGAATTGATTAACATCCACAGCATTGAAGATAGCATTCAACGCTTTTGAGTTGCTGTTTGCCAATTTATCCTCATCACCGGACCATTCTTCCTCTGGTTTTGGAACAGCATTGCCTTTCTCATCTTTTGTTGTTGGATGGGTCCAGCCAGTTAGGATTGATCTCCATGCCTTCTCATCAATTGCTTTAATGAAGGCTTTCATACGAGCCTTCCAATAAGAGTAATTAAATCCTTCCAGAAACGGTGGTTTGTTCACCGAACCTCCTTCTCTCATGACATCCATACCTGCAAAGACAACCAGTACACCAAGATCTCACCGAGATACACGTCAGTGACCTGCTCTGATACCAATTGAAAGTACCGGTTTTAGTCTTTTAACAATTTATAAGAAAATATGAATAATGCAGAAACATAAAATACAAGAACACGAGAGAAATGGTATCGCGGTTCGGTTAACAACCTACTCATCCGGGCCTTGCCTTGAGAATGATCAATCCACTAAGAACTTATTACAACTCAAGGACTTAAACTACTTGAGACTCCCTCTCAAATGAACGCCTATGAACTTGTAAATTTCCTATGAACTTGATCAGCGAGATCCCCTCGACTCTTTACGTTGGAATCCCTCCAACAATGTTTTTATATTAAACACACTCAAATCATTTCTCTCGTATGAAACAACAATTTCGTACCTCTCTCACTACAGAACAAAGATGACTCACAGAGGTAAAGTTTACAAGAAAACTTCTTTGAATAAATAGGCAGAAATATCACAACTGGGTGAAATCTTCATTTATTCCGCAGAATCAATTTCGTTGCAAATCCTTGTTGTAACAACAGCTACAACATAGCTGTGAAAAATATCTTCCTTATACTCAGACGAATCAATCATCATTAAGTCTGAAAACTTCCCATTCCTGATCATTGTACCTGGACGTATTCTTGGGAAACAAATGATGATCATCCAGCTAACAGTCATAGTCAAATATCAATCTCTCTGTTTTTGGATACAAAGTTGACTTTACAAACCGTGATTGCTAATCCTTTAAAAACTTGCCTTTAGAAACCTATTAACAGCACAGTGAAATCATATGCAGACAGCCAGCCAATACTTTCCAAAATAATGCCAATCAATTATAATTAGAATCAAACAAAAACGTGGGAAACAAATCCCAACAGAAGGTGAAAAGACAAACTTGAATTCTGATGTTGGAGAGAATGTTTTCAGAATGTTTATAGGTAATTTAAATGTTATTACACCTCTTTCTCTCCTACTCTTTATGTGTTGGCACTTTTCAAGGTTTTCTGGTAAACTCGAACTTAAGTAGAGGAGTTGATTGATAAGCCTTTAATTAGGAAAGTGTTTGTTAGGAGGCATTGGCATCTGTAATTAGTTAGGTATTGATTTTGGTTACTGGTTTGATCGTGTGGTTATGTGAATAAATTATAATCAGTTGTATAAGGGGTGGGATTGTAAAAATAACAGTAAAGAGTTGTTTTGGGAAAAGTCTTGGAGAGAATCTAAGCAAGGGAGAGCGACCAGTTCCTCAAATTATTAGGAATTTAGGAAATTGTTGTACGCCCATCAGCATAATGTTACATGCTAACAAACTGCATGGTACACGCCTACTGCTAATGGAGAAACTAAAAAAAAATGTGTTCTCCAATTTTCTACAACTATCCATTTATAGAGCACCTATCAGAGTCTTAGAAAATAAATATCAACTAATCAGAGGATGAGAGAGGTGATGTGATGATCCTAAAGATTACATTGAAAATAACCTACGGATTCGTTTATGAAGACATTGCGATTAAGATGAAGGGCCTGTCTCATATGCTTTAGAGTGTGAGAAATTATTAGGAAAAATGTCCTCAAAGTACATAATGTTTTTATTCTAAAAAAACATATAATGTTTTTTAAATTATAGTGGGGAAGCATTTTCTTTGTTGATTCCAAAAAAAAAAAAAAAAAAAATGCAAAAAAATAAATAAATAAATAAATAACGGGGCTTTTTTATTATGGGGCACTATTATTCAATAATTGAAACCAACCTGTAACTCTAATTAAGGTCAACTAAACCCTCAAACCTATTTCTATAAGGCAAAACAAAATTCACTAGGAAAAGGAAAAGGAAAACAAAAAAAAAAAAGGTTTACAATGACTGATAACTAGAACATAATAGTTTTTTATCCACTTATTAAATGCTAAATTGCAGCCTGTAATCAAGCGCACAATATACCAAATTCATAAAACCATTCATTAATAGACAAATGACACAATTACTCATGCTATAAATGCTTCTTGTTTTTCAACTTAGTGTATTCATAAAATTGTCAGGAGTTAAGAATATACATGCCTCTACCTCTGTATTCATCTTCTTTATTTTCTCCAAAGATTCAAGTCAGTTTTTTTATTATTTGAATCTAGAAGAGTTGGTTAGTTTAAGTCAAAAGCTTTTGTTCTTATAAAAAAATAATGTGATAAAAGGATATGTATGATATTTTTAATTGTTATTCACAAATAGAGATTGAAAATGTAAATAAAAAATTTCATTTCGCTTTTAATAAGTATCAAAGACTTGACTTGTTCTAGAAAATCTTATAAAAGTTGAAAGACAATTGAGTAAATCCATCCAAACGTACGTAAAAGCAGCTTTTGAAATTAATTAAGCAAAAAACAACCTAAAAAAAGTCATTCCAAAAACCTTAAAAAAATGTTATATCACTTGTTTTTTTTCCCCCTAAAATTTCATATAATTGAAGTTTAAGATATTAAGTAGAATTAATTATTTAATTAATTGGGATTGTTCCTCTAATTTTTATATCGTCATTTTGTTTTAAAAGAATAAAAGGTAATGATCCATTTACTCGATATGCGACCATGCTACAACGATACAACTTACCAAAGGGGATGCGAAGAAAAATGTCTAGCATCACGAGTCACTAGAGATTGCCAGAAATAGCCTAAAACACCAGTTGGGTTGTAACTGCTACAGAAATTACTATTGAAATAAATTAATAGATACAATAGATAGGGGATTTGGGTTTGAGAACAACCAACTTACTGTTGCTATGTATTTTTTTTTTTTCTCCTTTTTAACTATTGCTATGTATTACAAAAATGGCAGTTAGTAATGGGTGCCTTTTCATATGTTCCTAGAATAATGGTACGTTAAATATCAAGAAAACATTTTTTTTTTTAATTATAAGCAAAAGCACACAATCTTTGCCCACAAATAGTGTTTGACAGACTACATATTACTGAATATTATGACTCCCAAACATAAGATTGAGATTCCTATGTTGGCAATTTGTCTTAAATACTAACACCTTTGTGAAAGACCAGAAGATTTATATGTCTTTTTTTCTTTCTATAAAGAAAAAGGATGGAGAGAAGTTTAATAATAAGAATCGATGTTTATGATATTGTGAGAAATAAAGTATTGTATTTTTATTAATAAAAAGAATATTATTTTTGTTCTCCATAAAATTGTTTAGTTAAAAGATTGTTTTAAGTACAATAAGGCCCCGTTCATTTCACTTATTCGAGTTTAGAATTCGAGTTTTGCTACAGTAAAAAGCTCTTAGAAAAGGTATTACAATAAAAAGCTCTCACATAAAGTCACATCTCAACTCAAATTAAAAATTTGAATCAGCAAACTAAATGGGCCCTAAAAAGGTGAAATCGTGTTTAGTTATCATTATTAATTAATATTTTATAACATTGTTAATAAGTATTAGAAAATGAAAACAAAAAAGGAAAAATAACTTTAAATCGTTTTCTAATTCCTTTACAAAAATCATTCTCACTGTTTTTTATTTTTATTTTCATTTTCAAGATATTTGCTAAACAAACACAATTTATAAACAATTTTCATTTTCATGCCTCAAAAGAAGTGTAAAAACGTTTTTCAAAACAAGCAAAATTAACTCCAAACACACCCGTAATTTTGTAATTTTTATATAGTTTCATAGAATTGAGAATCATGATGCTAATGCTTGCGCCCGGTATGTGAATGTTACGAGAACACCCACAATACTTCCATACATAACCTAAGAACTCTTAAAGAGGACTCAAAAAAAAAAAAAGAGAGAACTAAGAGAGAGAGAAGATTGAGGGCCCGTTTAGTTCGCTGATTCGAGTTTTTAATTCGAGTTGAGATTTTATTTTATGTGAGAGCTTTTTACTGTAGTAAAAAAGTTAGATGTGATTGCTTATGAGAGCTTTTTACTGTAGCAAAACTCGAATTCTAAACTCGAATAAGCGAAATGAACGGGGCCTGAGTGTTGGAAAATTACGAATTGAATAACTTAAAAATTCAGATGAATATAAAATTTTTATTTAATTAATTAGATAATATTCTAATTAATTAAAAAAAAAACAAATGGGTCAATATTATATATATATATATATATATAGGAATTGTCTCTGATCAGGCACTTGAAAAGTACCTGACCAGTCAGGCACATGTATAATCATATATTTTTTGTGTATATTTATACGTAAATTATGTATATTTATATATAAAATCATGTATATTTAACACAAAATACAACAAATTAGTTAATATACATATTTTCATATTATGTGTTCACTAATTGCTATAAAAAAAAACACGTTTTGAAGATTAATATACATTGTCGTTTCTTCTAACTTAGGGCTTAAGAAAAAAAACGGTTTAATTTGTGTTTCCATTTATGTTATTTACCTTTTGTACTTTTTATTTACGTGTTATGTACCTAGTTTTGTATTTCTATTTATGCCCTTATCAATTTTTGTATTTTTAATCTACTTGTAATCTATTGTTTTATCTTACTTAAGCCTTAAGAAAAAAATGGTTTAATTTGTGTTTCCTTCTATGTTCTTCACTTTTTATTCTATGTTCTTCACTTTTTATACTTTTTACTTATTTGTTATCTACTGTTTTCTCTTATTTAGAGCTTAAAAAAAGTGGTCAAATTAAATAATATTTGAATTACGTTCTGAACGTGGCTTCCGAATCTACAAAACTCACACCATCAAAATAAGTTGTGCGGTTTAAATATTAAGAAAAATAATAGAGTATGGCGATTAGTTAGAACTTATTTGTTTACATCATAAAATTATTTTTCTAATAGACAATACATGTAACACCAAATTCATGCAATTGCACGTGCCTACTTTTTTTACTAGTTTCTTAAAAAAATGAAAATATTTTAAGACATTAAAATATTTAAAAGAAAATAATAAAATAAAAAGTTCATGATTTTTTCTAGATTTATTAGATTTTGATTAAGTAAAAAGAGTACTAAGGTCATTTTACATCTTAAAAATCAACTTGAGTACCAAGAATATATTTTTAAAAATGTTGAGGTGTCATTTTAATATTATCAAGAACACAAGATACTAAAAGCATATTTCACTATATACATTGTCACTTACATTCATTAATATGAAATACAATAAATCAGTCAATATACATATTTTTATACTATGTATTTACTTAATTGCTATAAAAAATACATATTTCAATGATTAATATACATTGTCATTTTTTATAACTTAACATATACATCTTTAAATATAAATATATACACTTTATATATAAATATATACGAAAATAATAAAATTATACATCTGTCATTTCAATCCGGTAAATAATAACCGTCGGATTAAAGACTTTGTCTATATATATATATAGATTTATAAATAATTATTTACTCAACAAGGACAAAATATCAACTTCATTATCTTATCTTGGGATGCGCAAAAAGTCATAAACTTCTATATGTATCTTGTCGTCAAAAAGGAAGATGAAGAGAGTGAAAGGAGGGTTATAATTTGACACGTCATTCAAAAGCAAAAGCTTCTAACAGACGTCTATAAACGGACATTAAAGGCAGGAAGGAAGTAAATTTCTTCAACCAGCAAAATAATAAAATAAAATAAAACAAAAACTAATACATTTATGGATGAAGCTAATTTTTAGCCTAAGTACCAATAACACCATTAACACCAATAACATAACATATTATTTTTTTTCGTGCCTATTGAGTTTCAATAGTTCAAACTTATTCTATAAAAAAAAAAAAAAAAAAAAAGGTTAACCTTCTCTCTTTTGGTTTTAAAAATCGTCAACCATGTTAAACTAGATTAAATATCTATTAAGAAAATAATAAGCCTAGATTATATTTTTTTCTTTTACTTTAGATTGGTTTTGCCGTTTCGGGTTTTTCTGCATCTACTTGCCCGTGCCAGAGAGGCCGAACGCTGCAACTTCATCAAAAGTTGCAAAGAGGGACAGCAAGAGTTCTCCATTATTCTTCTCAACATCCAAATATTTTGATGAAGTAGATCCTTTGATAATGGTTTGCGGATATGGTTTTTTGCCAGTACCAAGGATGAAATTATTGATATTTATGGAAATATCGGCATTTAAATTTTACGAAAACATTGACAGAAATATCGATATCGGTGAAAATTGACGTAAAAAACAGAAATTCATACTAAAATACTCTATTTTCTATTGAGATTTTAAAATTTTAAAATAGATAATAATATATTAATTAGATAAAACTTACAACAAAATTGCCAATTATTTGATAAATATGCAATATAAAGTGTGATCATAATATCATAAATACTAAGCACACATTGACAAATTAAGTAAAATAGTTGAAAGTCAACATAATACATATACCATACATATATGGTTTCATATGTGATGATAAATTATCAATACTAAAAGGAGCTTTTAGGAGGTTGGAAGGTATTCTGAACACATTCTTAGTTTAAACAGTATTGAGATCAAGATATGGAATTTGAATAGTTTCTTATATAATTTTAAATATGCCATATTTTTTATTTTTTTTTAAAGTAAAATAAAAAAAATATATAAAGTTGTTGAAATTTCTGTAGAAATTTACCGATACTTCCATTAAATTTTCATAAAATTTCACGATATTCGGTCATTTAACTTACGTTTTACTCATAAATTAAAATTTCCACGAAAATATCAGTGTTTACAAAAATATCCGTAGAAATTTTAAGATATTCAACGGAAAAAATACTACACTCTTATTTCTATATCGGTACTTCTAAAATTTTTGTAAAAATATCGGTAAAAATATCAATATTAGAGAAAATGGATTCGCCACCACCGTAGATGGCTCTCTTTCTGTTTTCAGTTCTAGTGAGTGAAGAAAGGGGAGGAATAGAGGGAGAAGGAATGATTATGTGATAGAGATTTGTTAATGGAATTGAAAAAACGGAGTGTTATGTATCTGTTAATTTTTAATGATGATGTGTCAAAATGTAAGTGAAGGGACATAGAGGGAGATAGAAAAAGGGGACAGATGATCTGTGTCTATTAAAATCACTCTCCCAGAATACCAATTATTGCTGCTGTCCAAAAGGGCATACATACGATAGATACAAGATAACACTAACTAAATACAGAAATAAAAAGAAGAAAAATATTTTTTTTAATACGATGTAAAAAATGACACATATTGTTAAAATATAAAATTCTTCTTAAATTAATAAATATATATTTATAAATAAATTAATAAATTATTTATTTATCGATAAATTGATAATTTCATTAAAATTATATTTTTTTTAGCTCTAATAATATTATTTTATAGAGGTTTTATTTTAGTAAGAAGCTCTAATAATATAATAAATAATTGAATAAGAAAATGCGAGAAAAAAGAGAGGACAGACAAATTTTAATGCGGCTTGGAATTATCAACAATACGGTATTTGGGCTTATCCATGACAAGGAAAAAAAAAAAAATTACTGTGGTTCATTGAAAGACTTGAAAAATGAAGAAAGGAGCATAAATTACGATCAAAATGTAATAATAAAAATAATATTGTCCAGTATGCAGCCTATCTGTCACAATCAAGAGTGCATGTTGTCTCCATTAGACTTTAAATTTCTATTATCCTTCTAATTTCACATTTTTTAGATATCAGTTTTACTTGTATGTATCGTAATTAATATTAAACCTAGTTCATTTTGTTAATTTGAGTTAAAAATTTAAGTTAAAAAGTGAATTGTATGAGATAAAATATTACAACAGAAAAGATTAAATTTGAATTATTGTGAAAAAAAATATTATAATAAAAATTTGAGGCCTGATTAATTTGATTATTTTGGTTGTATGGCGTGGGCTTGTAAACTAAAACATAAATAAAAATTATAAAAAATGCAGTTGTTTCTAAGACACTGGAAAAATTATGCAAAAATAAAATGCATTTACTGGACTTATACAGAAAGGACACTACCTTTACAGCATAGGAAGAAAACAAACTGACAATGCCACTTTATATAATCAATGTCTCTTATGATAAATTCATTGACAAAGTACATACCCAACGCCGTTTTTTCAAGTCACCATTTTTAATTTCTTCGTCGTTTCCTGCAGGGAATCAAACTGCATACGTTAAAATTAAAATTAATATGCATGGCTCTCAGGGGCATAAGCTAAAAACATAAAATGTCTTATCAACTCTTAATAATATTACATAGTTAGAAGGTATAAATATTCAGTTTGTTAAATCTTTTTCTAGGTAATAGTATAATTTTAATAAAAGCTCAAGTTCAATTTTAACCTCATTTATTATTCTCTTATGCATATAGTTTAGTGAAAAAAAATAAAGGAGAACACTTAATGAAAATTACATTGATTTGAAAATTTTGAAAATAAATTATTTAGTGGGTACGTAAGAAAAAAATAATATTTGAAAGGGATGTAAGAAAAAAGTTTAAGTAGAGACATATTAAAAATTATTTCGGTCCGGCAATTTGAAAAACAAAAAGTACATAATATGCCACAATTCTAAAGATATTGTGTTCAAAAACTATAAAAACGTATGAACAAAAATATTTAAGTGGGGATAAATTAAAAAAAAAAAAAAAAAAAAGGTTTACTTCAACATGAAAAAAAAAAAAAAAAAAAAAAAAAACTAGTAAAGACAGTTTTTAAAAAAACATTAATAGGAATAAATTGGAGAAAAATTTTCTTAATGAGGAGGTATGTATAAGATCTTACTAATGAGGAGGCATATACAAAAAAATTCTTGAAAAATTAAATGCAATAAAACAAATTTTCAAAAATCCAGATGCCATATAAGAAAAATTTTGAAAAATTACATGCTATAAAACAAGTTTTCAAAAATTTAGGGGGGCATGTATTAAAATTTAAAAATACCATATGTAAAAACATAAATTTTCAAAAATCCAGGGAGGCATATGCCCCTCTGGTGCATGCTTCCTCCGTCACTGCAAAAATAGACCCCTAACTTTGAGTATAATGGCATATTGACTAACTGAAATTTGAATTTTGACATATTAATCCTTCAATTTTTAATTTTTGATGGCTTAATCCTGACACTAAAATTGATGACGATTAATGAAATTTTCACAAAGAAAATCACGTCTCCATCATATAAGAACTGAAAATTTTACGTAATGTACAAATAACATAACTCTTTTTATAAAATTTTAAGTTATCACACAACAGACACGTGATTATCGTTATAAAATTTTAGAAATCATTTGTCAATTTTAATGACAGGGACTAAAATTCTCAACAAAAAAAAAAAAAGCATAATTAAGTTTAGGAACTAATTAATGTGCTACTTAAATGTAAATGATCAAAATGTCACTATACTAAAAATTGAGAGACCATTTGTGTCAATTATCTAAAAATTTACCTTCCATCCAAATTGTAGAATTTCTAGAAAACCAAAATCTTTTTTAAGCATAGGAACACACTTTATAGTAAAGTTGTGTAAATCTATACTGATAAAAGTATTGACTCGATGAGGTCGTAGGACTTTCCAAGCAGCCTTGGACATTGTCTGTCGTTTTCTTCGTGGTAAGCTATTCCACATCGATTCTAAATAGCTTCATATACAAATTTTGTAAATGATGTGATGCATGTATTTTACTTTGGGCTTTATGAGAGTAAATTCGGTCAAATGTGGTTATGGCATAATCAATTCAGTAAATTTTAACTTTGATAATTGAGTCTCCAAATCCCCATATGCTTGTTGTTTTTCGCATTGATTATCATTTTTTTTTTCAAATTATATTTCTGTTTGTCATTGTTTTTAAAGGTAATTTTTGTATCTTTTTTAAGAATTTATAGTAGGTTAGTGTATTTAGTAAACTCTACTTTTATCTAACTGCTTCTGAAAATTGTTGTCTTGCAGCAAAATTTTAAAAGCAGGTCAAAGGTTGGATTTATATAGCAACATCTGTTCTTATTATTTAAATTTATTAAAATAACTTTAATAATACGACATAATTATCAATCTACTCATTTTATTTTTCTATTATATTTATATATATATATATATATATATATATACACACTTAAAAGTTACAAATATACTAAATGATATTCTAATATTTTTAATAATCTATAAAATGTTTAAAAATAACAACAATAAATGTTGCACTATTCTTTTTAAGTGAGGCTAACTTAGTAACAAGCATATTCAGGATTTATCATTAGAATTTATATTGTTTCTTTCTTAGTGATTCTAATTTGATAAATTCTAGATATACCTAGAGTACCATATATATAACAAATGAGAGATAGGGAAGAGAGAGAGCGGAGGCGGAGGCAATGACAAAGTGAGAGAGAGGGAAGAGAGAGAGAGTCGCAGAGGCGGATAACAACGATGAGAGAATGACGGACAATGCGGTGAGAGACACGGAAGAGAGTGTAGTGACCAAGAAAATCCCATAATTTTAATAATGTAATTCATGTATTTAAGTCGAGGATTTTCCTAGAAAATCATTATACTATGTACATTTTGTATTTGAAGGATTTATGGAATTAACATCTGCATTCCTAAATTCTGTAGCAGATTTCACGTTAAGTTCAAGTTTTTCCAATCAAGTAAATTCGATCGATAAATTCTTACCGTACTTTAAAACGGAAGAATTTTCAGTACAAATACAGTTTGAGAATCTTAATTTTAAGAATCTCCAAACACAATACAAACTAGCATCCAGTACCAGTATACAGGAAAAAATAACTGTCAGTATAATTTTGGACAGTTTTAATAAGTAACTTAAGAAAATGGACAAAAGTACAAAGGGTATGTTAGTGTTTGTAATTTGATGTGATATGATGAGAGAGGTGAATAGGACTCATGATTAGTTTTTTTTTCTCCTTTTTCTCTTCACTTGGCCGGCTATCTTCAAGGGATTTATAGCCAAAAATTTTGGTTAAATGTTGAGTGTGCTAGAGGATTGATGCGATAGTAATAATTGAAAGGAAATCATGACATTTCTTCCTTCACTTTTTTCTCTTCACTTGGCGGCTATCTTCAAGGAATTTATACCCAAAAATTTTGGTTAAATGTTGAGTGTGCTAGAGGATTGATGTGATAGTAATGATTGAAAAGAAAATCATGACATTTCTTCCTTCACTCTTTCTCTCACATTGGCCGGCCATCTTCAAAATTTTGTTAGTTAAGTAGACTAAAGGAGGAAATAACCTAGTGGTCTATAAATAGAACCAATGTGATCTAAGCCTAACTTTTGCTTTATCTCACTTCCTTCTCCATATCCAAAACCGGTTCTCCAAAGCTCCAACCTTCAAGTTTTCTAAACTTTTCCCTCACCAAAACCAAGCCATCCCTTACCTCACACACACTCAAAAGTTCCCATAAATCTCACCACAAATCCTAGTTTAAGTTGAAGGAGAAAAGGAGGAGTCTAGACAAGTATTTCTCCAAGGGTAAAAACTCTAAAATTCTCTTTTTTTCATGTTTTAGTAAAGTTGGAAATGTAGAAATATTCTTCTCAAATTTCCTTATCCTCTTCTAGTTTTAAGCCGTTGACGAATCTTAGAGGAGATCAAAGGCTTTTAAGAGAGAGAACTCTTTAAGGGTAAGATTCTTAAACTCATCTCCATTATTTTTCTAGCCAACCTTAAGCACGAATTCATGATGTAATTTGTGGTTCATGAGGAGATAAGTGTAATAAGGGTGTGTGAGTTTTATGTTAGTTTTGTGAGTTTTGAGGTTAGTTTGATGTGGTATGTTTATGCTTGAACTAAATTGCTTATTTTCGGATTAGAGGAAAAAATTTTCGGTGACTTTGACCGCGAAAATGAGGACCCTAGAGCGACGTTTTTCAATGTTTTAAAGCTTGAACTTATAGCACTGGATGTTTTGAACATTTTCAGTTGCTATAACAAAACCTAATTTTAACTCTAAAACCAAGTTTGAAGCCATTTTTGTAAAAACGGACAAGCTGTCCAACACAGTTTCGAAAAAAAAAAAAACTGGCTGCCACTGGTTCAACCAAACGGGACCCTTAGAGGCTGAATCTTGATTTTTCACAAAAGTAATAATTTTAGATTTCGATGAGATGAAGAAATTTCATGAAGAAAATATTTTCAAAATCCGATCCTAAGAGGTACTAAATCACAGATTCCGGAAACGGCACAGTTTTTGACTAAAACAATTTCAGGAAAAACAGCAGCTACAGTTTTCAGCCAAACGAGGCCTTTAGAGGCCGAATCTTAACTTTCACCAAAAACAAAAATTTGAAATCTCAACGAGACGATGAGGTTTCATGAATAACAAAATTTTGAAATTCGACTCTAAAATACAGTAAAACGCAGATTTCAGAAACTACACCGTTTTTAACGAGACAAAAATAAAACAGTGTCGGTTTCAACAAAAAGTTATAAAAGAACCCGAGATAGAATTTCAGTAAAATATAATGATATTAAACCTCATTTTGATGAAAGTATTCATAAAGAAAGTTTTCAAAAAAAAAAATGCTCCCTTTAAGGAACATAGTGGTTTACCGAGCGAATTATCCCGATATGCACCTACGAGCCCAATACGATAGGTCCGTAGAATTTTAAAGATTTGATGTGGGTCCAACACCCACCTTAGTATAAGAGACTCTGTTGGAGTATAAATTTCAGCGGCCTGAAAGTTAGAATGTCATGTATAAGTCCTAGGCCGAATTGAGCCTTAATATCATACCAAGGGAAATTAAGGAAATTAAGATTACAAGGATTTATTAAATTAATCTCTATCATCCTTTAGTAAAGGAAAGGAATATATGTATTATGAAAAGGGTTAGATTTTCCTTCATAAGTTGCTAAAATAGAATAGCAAATAACAGTTAATCTCACACTCTTAATGGGTGTTCATTTTCAGAAGAAAGCAAGAGACTAGGCTGATAGGCGAAAAAAGGATCTTAGCTTTGAAAATCAAGTAAGTAGGAATCTAAACTTCACATTATAAATAAATTTTAAAGTAAACAGTACACATGAACTATATGTGTTTGAGTACATTTAATGTTATGAATGCTATGCTATGTTATACTACATACCCTTTAGCAGTACACCCGAATTATGTGTTCGAGTACATGATATAGTATGCTATGCGAGGTCATATTGCATGCACCTTAATAAGTCAAGAGGAACTTATAAGAGTAATCTCAGTTGAGTGCCGTACCAGCCTCCACAAGGGAGGTAACTCAAGCTCCACAAGGGAGAAAAAAAAATAATGTCCTCCGACTCAAGGGAGGCATTCAAGTTATAATCACGGTGTCATGGGGGACCTTGCAAACCCTCACGTCCCGATGATTGCACGCAAAGTGGTAATGCGAGCACTTGGGTCCAAAAAGAAAGATAAGATAAGATAAGATGATAAGATTCCTCGATAAGACATCATAATTAAGCATAATTGGCTCGTGCATATTTATTCATGTGAACTTACAATTATTTTGCGGGAGATAGTTCCTACTTGTTGAGCTCATTATAGAATGTTTATACTGTGGGTAAGCAACCGGCATATAATGCCCGATGGATCGCCAAAAAAGTGGATTTAACGATGTGGGGCTCGGGATATGGATATCGCTTTAAATATTTTCGCAATCGACTTTATGTTATAAATTGTTTTGTTAATTATGATTCTGAAACAGATATGTTAAGGTTTGAATATTTTAATTAAGAAAGCAATCTTGTATCTTATGTTTATTATAAGACCTTTAAAAAAAAAATGTTCCAGTAAATTTTAAGAAATTTCAATAAGTACAAAGTTAAAAAAGTTAATTCTGATGGCGGCCTCAAAGGAGGGTCGTCCACAGAGAGGAAGTAAGCTTTGTGAGAGAGAGAGGACAAGTAGGAGAAAGAGAGAGGCGCACAAGAGTAGGGTTGCTCAAGAGGTGGGGAAATTTCATTTAAGGGTATTTTTAGAATTTTAGGTGTTGCAAATCCATATTTACATCAAATTGGCATATTTCAATAAAAGAAAGTGGATTTTTAGCGATAATTTTTGTCATTGCTAATAATATCCAAGCCGTCACTAAAAATACATCGCGATGATATATTGTCACCAATTAGTCGTCACTGTATATTCGTCACTGAATAGAGATATACCGATGACAAAAAGTCATCGTTATATACATTTGTACAATGACGATTTGTCGTCGTTAAATTTCAAAATTATTGTTGCTAGTTATAGTTAAATAATGACGATTTTTTTGAAACTAGTAGCTAAAATATTTTCTAAATATATTTTTATATATTAATTAGCAATAAAAATAGTCATCGCTGAAAGTTTTTATAAATTTTTTTAATATATTTTAATTATTTTTACTAGAATTTTTAATTTATTACATAAAATGTAATTTAAAAAGTAGATTTGATATCAAATTATTAATTAACCCTATTTTGTAATAATAAATTTAATATAGTAATTAAAAATAGCAATTCATTGCATATCATATCAACAAATAAAGCGAATACTAAACATAAATCGTAGTATTAGAAATTCAGGATAGATAACGTACTAAACATGAAATGAATATTAATGCCTAAAAATATCATATCTAATACACTAAAATAAACTAACAAGTCTATAAAGACAAGAAGTAAAATACTTTATTTATTGAAATATAAGGCAGTGTATGTATTGACTAATAGCTATCAATTGTCAAATTTATCATATGTTATATTGAAATTTTTTTACACTTAAACGTCAAATTTGACATTGACACATGAGTTATAATATTGCATTGTAGACGCTCTCATAGAGTGAGGGTGATCGCACTATGATAGGACATTAGAAGATAGTTAGCCAAAAAAATGATAAAGAATTTTTTGAGACCAATAAGAAACCAGGTACCACGCTCGTATATCTACCATATCATTTTGGATTAATTACAAAAATTCTCCCCAAATTATGATCAATATAATACTTTGTCTCCTGATATTCAAAACTTAAAATCTATTCTCTCTAAACTATAAATAGTTAACAAAAACTCTCATTCTGTTAAATCTTTTAATAGAAAAATAATATATGGTATATAATTTAGGGCCATTTTAGTAATCCTATCTATTTTTAGAAACCATTAAATAAAAAAAAATATATTAAATCTTTAAAACACTTTTAAATTCTATTTTACATGTCATATATACTTTATATATTATATAAATATTTGCTCAGAATCTCAATGTTTTAAAAATGCCATTAATAATATACTGAGTTAAGTTTAAAAAATATATATATTGTAAATAAAATAAAAATTTTAATTATTTTTTTTTCGAAAGAGTTTCACTTAATTAATAAGAAGACCAAGATTAAAAATTGTCTTATTGTTTTGTTTTATTTGTTATCACATTAAATGAAAATTAAAATATTTTTAAAAAAATGTAAATTTAAAAGTGATGGGTATATAGTAACTTTGCTTTAAGCTATTTAAAAACAATCAATATGGTATCATTGTTATAAGAAACCCTAACGAAAAAGAAACGGACGTTATGTTTTAAATATCGATCGACGAAGTGTTACAAGAGCACAGTTTAAGGAGAACCTTTGTAAATAATCCTATCATTGTTGTTTCATAAGTAGTGCAAGTTGAAATGTAACATTGGTAAAAAAAAAAAAAAAAAAAAATCATGCAGCAAACAGGTATAGAAAAATTAGGATAGAGCTTACTATTGACCGGACTTTCTACTGCATCCATCAGTATAAACTAACTTCCTTCCCCAAAAAACTCTACAATTTGATATTACCCCTCTTGACCAAAATAGAGGAAGATCATGCTTCTCAGCCTTTCTATGATACAAGGTGGAAGATTAGTAGCTTCCTTAACTACTGAATAAATACCTACCCAAGTTTGTTATGGCAAAACACAAAGGGGAAGAAAAGCAAGATCGAATTCCTCTTATGATGCCTTCTTTCTTGAAGTAGACTTGTTTGACTTGGAAGACGGGCTCGCAGTCTCCTTGAATGCAGAAGGGCAGAGTTTGCTTACAGTACAAGCTCCGCATTGAGGTCGTAGAGGAGTACACACTGTTTGACCAAATCCAACCTATTTGTATAGCATCAACCAAAACAAAATTTAAGAAATGGAAGCAAAATCAAATGTTTTGAGTAAAATTCGGAAGAAGCAATAAGCGTTTAAAATCAATGAATGCTTGTACAGATACGGAACAAATTCATATCAGCATAATGCGTGTGTGTATGTAAAAAAGTGCCAAGCATATGAATGGCGCAAGTATTTCTTGGTGCAGAACTAATAGCCAACACAAACCAAAAGAGGGTTTATCGGAACCCATTCTTCCTTTGGTAGCCACTTTTGTAATGCCTCTCTTGTTTCCTCAGGAGTAGAAGTTTCTAAAAAATAAGACACAGGAAAAAGAAATAGATTAGCCCTTCATTGTAACTCTTAATTATGGCACATTAATTAACAGCATAGCTCTCATTAATGTAATCACGAGCAAGTTTTTGGTTGATTCTTCAACCAGATTGAGCGTTGAAGCAAACTAATGTGCTACGATTACAGAAGTAAACTTTGAAAAGTAGTGCATCATAAAGGAAAATGATGACCTCTTTTACCACTAAATCTTATTTGTAGTTGTCATTAGGCGTCCTATTTCACGTGTCATTCAAGTCTAAGGACGGGATAACTATTGTTCCATCCACATTTTTCTGTGTTTTGCAGAACAAATCAGGAATGTTTTAATGCTCTAAAGTGGAACTGAAATACACCATTGAAACCGTACTTCGACAATACGATACCACCTAACTTTTGGAACCAACATGAGTGAGCCCCCTTTTTCTTATTTTGCTCAAATGAAAAGCCACAAACCTGTCCAATCACAATATAGTGTTACTTTATACTAAAGATGAGAAAAGAAAAATAATATTAATCAAATTTGGCACTAAGTACAACATATCTCAAATTTAACACCAATAGCAGCATTGCATTAGGGAGTGAATTTCCCAACTAATTTTGCAATGGCACATAAAATTGACACTGCGTTAGAGATGCTCTAAAGATGAGATAAGAAAAAATGATATTAGTCAAATTTGGCACTAAGTACAACATATCTCAAATTTAACACCAATAGCAGCATTGCATTAGGGAGTGATTTTCCCAACTAATTTTGCAAGGGCACATAAAATTGACACTGCGTTAGAGATGCTCTAAAGATGAGATAAGAAAAATGATATTAGTCAAATTTGGCACTAAGTACAACATATCTCAAATTTAACACCAATAGCAGCATTGCATTAGGGAGTGATTTTCCCAACTAATTTTGCAATGGCACATAAAATTGACACTGCGTTAGAGATGCTCTAAGATGAGATAAGAAAAATGATATTAATCGCACAATCACATTCAAAGAACCCAAAGTTCTAGAAAACCAGGTTGCACGCATCAAACATAATCCCATTTAAGTAATGAAGATGGTATAGTTGAGAAAAGCAAAATGATATTAATAAGATACCTGTTTTGTGCCTGGCCGTGACACCCATCCTAGTCGATTGCAAATCACGGTGCACATGAGTATCAACACATATGCCTTGAACATCATTCCAGCCAACATTCATAACCTAAAGTGCAATAGAACATACATTTTAGTAGCACAGTCGCATGCTGATTTTCAGAAGTGCACAATACTACTTAGCGTCTTACCAAATGCGCCATCTTAGGACCAATCCCTGGAAGCAAAAGCAGCTCCTCTAATGAGCGGGGAATATCTCCATTGTACTTCATGAGACAAATATTTGCAATTTTCTTCAAGTTATTTGCTTTTCTAGTATAAAATCCTACCTAAAAAGATAGCAATAATCATAATAATAATTAGGGAATAAAATTTACAGTTTCATATGCGACATAGTAACAAACAAGGTGCAAAATTATGTTTGGCATAAGAGCGATATTGTAACCAAAATATTTTTTTAACCTAACAAAGTCAATGAGGGCCGTTTGGTATATGGGTTCAAACCAGGATTCTTGATTATCACTTGAAATTCAATTTTTTTCCGTTTGGTATATAGGTTCAAACTAGGATTCTTGATTATGACTTGAAATTTAAATTTTTTATGAGAGAAAAACACTGTAACGGAACCAAAGCCATGAGTTTGCACCGTAAAGCAGAACCCATTACCAAACATCACTTGAATAAGATATACGGGTAAATCAAGCTTTTTATAGTTGCTTCATCGGCTTTGTCAATGGCATCAGCAGTGAGCAGATCATTTTGAAGAAGGCGCTGAATTGCTCCTGAATTTAAAGAATTTTGTAAGCACGTCATTTGAACTTTGAATGGCATAAAGGTAAGCAACTGAATTGAATAAAACATAGTGCAAAAAAAAATGGAACATGCAGATTTCAGGACTGATGACATGAACTTCTGCATGATTTCCTACATTTTTATGAGGGCCAACAACACTTAGAAGCATGATAATCACATGAAGCTACAGTCTGTTCAATCTTCCTACCGACAATTTAATATTCATCTAGCCCAAACTTCTCATGATTTTTGAAAAACAAAATAAATAAAAAAAACTAAACGCCCGTCCCCCTTCGTCAGGTGGTGTGTGAATAGTCTAGTAATCTCTAGCTAGTCTTTTGCTGAGTTTCCATATTCATTAGAACAAAATTGCAGTTTCCCGACTGAATTCTTGATCTTAAAATGTTATGGTTAGAAGAAATCATGTATCAAAGAAAATGTTACACACACATTAAGAAAAAAAGTGAGAACTTGCCATGATTAACATGATCCTTTGTTTGGCTTGATAAGAGAGAAGAAACCAAGACGGCAAATCTTCGTTCCTGATTAGTAAATCAGAATCAGGAATAATTAATACATCCATATCATGGTCGCAACATGCAATAAAAGTTTAGCAGAATAGCAAAGCATTGATGATTCTGAATGCATCAGAATATATATATAATTTTTAATTAAGAAAAAAAAGGGATATAATTTACCTTTGTCAACATTATGAAGATATACAAAGGTAAAAGTGTATTCTCCCGCCTTCATATTTCCCATAAAGGGAAAGAAAATAAATACAAAAACAAACCATTCAATCAAGATACCAGAATGAGAATTTTAGCACACGCGCAACATAAAACTAAGACTCATGTCTGATACTAAAACCCATAAAACAAATATGGTTGCAGAAAATATCTGAACCAGATAAGCGAAAGTGTCCCTGCAAGAAAATGATTCACAAGGGAAAGCAGTATCCCTCAGAAGCACAAGTGCCAATACATTTTCCCCAAACTTCTAATGCAGGGACTACTCTAGATAAGAATTGATCAAGAATTGAGGTACAGGAATACCAAAAATCCCAAGTAGGCATTTTGTGCTATACCTAGTGTCCTAGTCTATAACAACAACAACAAGCCTTAATCCCAGCGATCTAAGATCCCGAAATTAAACTTTCCCTGAAGGCTTAGATCTATAATGTCTTTCCTAATGACTTTAGTCTACGTAATTCTTAGTCTACCCCTCCCTCTCCTAGTATTAGGTATAAGAATATCCTCTTAAGCACGAACTGGTGCTTCTAGCGATCTAAGTTAGACATGCCCGTACCACCTCAAAAAGCGGCCTTTATGCACCTTATCTTCTATTGGTGCTACACCCACTTTTACTACGAATAACTTCATTCCTTATGCGATCCATTCTCGTATGGCCACTCATACATCTTAACATACACATTTCTGTCACACTCATCTTAGATATATAGTCTCTTAATGGCCCATCGTTCACTACCATATAACATAGCTGGGCGGATTACAGCCCTATAGAACTTTCCTTTCAACTTAATACGCATCTTGTCATCTAGTCTATAAATTTAGAAAAAAATTGTACCTTAGGAGGAAGAAGAATTCCAGCCTTTTCACATCCCATAGTATCTACTGGTGCCTCTTCAGAAGACCTCATTTTGCGAATGCCTTCAAGGACTTTCTCCCAGTTAGCAGGTGGTTCATCTGTGTCAAATAAACTCTGTTCTAAATCCTCCTTGAACTAATACTACAGACTTGCAAAGAAGTATGAAAATATCTAGAAAAGAACCAGCGGTTACTTCTCCCAAACATGGGTTATTACATTGAACACGTACATAAAAGAAAAATAAATAAATTTAAAATAAAACACAAGTAACGTTATTTTCTAGCTATGGTTATGTAAGATCCATATATTTCTACACACACAAAAAAAAAAAAAAAAAAAAAAAAAAAATTCAGAAGTTTAAAACCCTCTTAAGTTATCTACATGTTCAACTAACTTGACGTAACAATTTTTTTTCAGTAATGAACTAAAGAACAATCAGTAAATGTTCCCAGCAATAGAAATATGAACAAATCAATATTGCAGATGATCGATGGTCTTCTATACTTAGGTACAGAGCAATGTTTTAGCTTTTAATTATTGAAAGTGCAGTATTAGGGAACAATGCAATATATTCAGCCCATTTGTCTCAAGGTATGAACCACGGTTCACACTCTTTTGCTACAGTGTTTTTTCTTACAAACAATTTAAATAAAGCCTATGAACCAAACAGGCAAATTGTTTAAAGACCATCAATCTAAATGCAACAAACTGATGAGCACAAATGTGGATCCAATAGCACCCTTCATAAAAATAATCCGCTCTTGGATAGAATAATCCTTTTGAGGTGTTATTATTACAAAGGAGAAGGCCCAACGCTGCATTGTCCCTTGATGCATTTTTAAGTGTAAAATGCATGAGACTGGATCCAGTAGTATGTGTACGTGCTTGTCAATGTGTGTGTGCGAGACTGCAAGCGCAGTACAGCTTAAGCTAACTAATAATTTCTGTCAATCCCATCCATAAGTAGCAATACTATTTGCTCAAAAATACAGTTTGCAGTTATAAGCTGCGCTTAGCATTTACCTCTTGTCCTAACTAGAGGAGAAACTTCAGCTTCATACAAAAACATCAGAAACATCTTGCAACTTCTCTGCAGAACCAAGTACAATGAGAATGATTACAGAGAAGATCCATTCTATATAAACTTTTGAGATGGTGCTTGCAGATTGATAAGTACCCAGGCAAAATTTGGAAAGAAAATGAATCAAACTCAAATTGAACAGAGGAACGATAGAGCTGGATTGTATTTAGACTGAAATTGGTAAACAAGTACAGATAGACAGCAGATATTCAAGAGATCTGCTTCTCTCCCTAGAACAAAGCTCAAAACTACAATCAAAATCCAGCTAACTTTCCAGTATCCCATTTTCCCCTTTTATTCGACCTCCCAAAGAGTCTAGCTCCCAAATCAGTAACAAACTCTCAGCAACCCCTAGGCATAGGTGAAGCGGATTGGAGGCTTATCGATCTTATCACAGATGCATGGACATGTGAGTGTGTGCACACACATCATACTCACTGAACACCTATATGTAAGCCAATATGGAGAGGAAAGGGATTAAAGAGAACCATAAAGATAAAAATAAGAAACGTCCAGCTATGGCTAGACAAGTAACTGTAAGTGAGGGTTTCTTCTTTAATTTTGTTTCCAAAGGCTTCAAAGACATTTTCTTTCTTCACTTGTTGAGTTAAAAGTCCTATTAACATAGTCTGTTTTCCTTTCTTCTTTTGGTAGTTTTCTTTCATTTTTGTTACAACTTCTTGTATTGTTGCTCTTCTTCAATAAAATTCTCGTTTCCAATTCAAAAGGCAAAAGGTGGGAAAAAGGTTTTCTGACAGTTATTCTTTCAGCTTAGGCTGAATATGGTGAATGCCCAAGTTGGGCAATTATCCATGGCAGGGAAACCAAGCAGTAACTAGAACAGCACGTAATAAATTAAGCCATTAATCCTGATGTAAAAAACAACAAAATGTTTTAGGAATTCATCCAAACTTTTACCCTGCTGTAATTTGGTGTTTGTTGGTTTTGTAGGGTGTTCAGTATTCTTGTTTTGTCTTGTACTTCTAGTTCGGTTATTCTCATCGATGGATAATCATCCATCTTCTTTTTGCATCTGTCTCTCTTTGTTTAATAAATTCCAGTTTCTTATCAAAAATATGGGATGGATTGACTAAACACATGATATAAGGCAAAAGTACTAACTTGACGAGGGCAGATCCACTTGCTTTCTTGTATGCAAATTCTTCGATGTCGGTAGGACAGACGACTGTGTACAAGAAGCTGATTGCGATATAATTAACGATGAACACGCAAAGTCTTAACAGAAGCAAGGTTTAGCTTCAAGGTAAATGTAAGTAAACAATAAATTTTTATGAGTATTTAATAGTACATGAAGATCCTATGAAATTGATACTAGATACCACAAATAAGGACTTAAATTTTTGGAGGCAATGAACTCAATCAAGAAAGATAACTCTTGAAAAATTAAAAAAGCTTTCTTAAAATAATACAAAGGAAATGCATAAACAAGAAAAGGTACGAGCATAAACTAAAATAAAAAACACAAACTGAAATGAGATTTCTCATATTAATAAATAAGGAAAAAAAAAAAAAGGAAAATAATGAAGTCGTGTACAAATCACATATAAGTTATAACCCATCAGTATTTTTGGCAAGGGACATTAAAATATTAAAAAATAAAAAGAAATCACACAAATTTTCAAGCTTAAAACTTATATTTTGATTTGTCGCCTCACCTTCTCGTCACGAAGAGGCTTTGCTTGGATAGTCTCTTTGAGTCTCTTTTTCTCGAGAAAACGCGAAGTTCTGGCACTGAAACGCCATTGGAGGACTCGGACCCTGCAATATTACAGACATTAACACAATTTTTAGCCCTTTTTCCTTTGTGGGTTTGGTACCAGAAATGAAAAGTGGAAGCTCTGGTTCTGTACTAATAAGACAACCTGGGTTTTGGTCTGTTATGGAAGAGAAGCTTGTTTTCGACATTCTTCTTCTTGTTGTTGATGTTGTTGTTCTGGTAATAATGCTTCCCACTTGAGTTGCCAAGTTCCTTGGGGAAGAGCCAAGGACATTCTCTTGCAACCCTCTTCGTTGATCCAGTGGGCGGATTGGCGGGGAGAAATCATTTTACATCCATACCCTCGTACAATTTTTTTTTTTTATAGCTATATAATATAAGATTTAATTATAAATATAATAATAAGTGAATGAGTAAAGGTGTCAATTGAGCCGGATAATCTAAGTCTGTTCATAAACCCGCACAACCCGTAAACTCAAGTCACATCGCCCCAACTCAAGTTAAAAAAAATTAACCGTGGCATTATTTTTAATTTTTAATCTATTATATATATGGTCTCAAGTGTTTGGGGGGCGGGTTGTGGGTTGACTCAATAACAACCGCAATCTCTAACCCAACTCATATACCTATCCTCTCCATTTAGGAGTTCTTTGAATCCTAAGATGGTGGAGGCTCTTGTTTGTACTCAAAATTGGTTGAAGTCACACATGATTCTATGCAAGTAAGAGACTATTTAAATGACTTAGAGACATATGAAAATCTAGGTAAGACAATAATTTGTATGTATTTAAATCTATTTTATTATATGAACTCTAAACTATCCAAATGATTACAAGCTATTTTCATTTCTCTTATAGATAATTCAACTTCATGTCCTACTACAACCATTGAGGAGCCTAAGAGTGTGGATTGATAAAGATGGTTAATGTTATAATGCTTGCTTTGGATGGATTTGAATTAAGATTTAAGCCTCTATGTTTGCTTTGCTTAAGCTATTTGTTTTATGTTAAGACTAATTTATAAGTGTAGACTAATTTATGTTTGCTTTGTATTTGATGTTGGATGGACTATTTTGCTTCATGTTTGATGTTAGATGGACTGATAAAGATGATTGCTATTTCTTTTTAATAATGAAGTTTGAATATTATATTGAACTTTAAGTCTTTGATTTTTTGAATGTTGAAACCACCACCCAACCCACCCCCAAGATCGCCCCAACCCAACCCGAACACCGCTGGGTTGTGAAATTTTTCTAACATCAAGGGGCCAAATATATGTAACCCGCACCCTTTGGGGCGGAGAAAAAAAATCCTACCCCGCACTAACCCAACCCATGAACACCCTAGGATAATCCATGCTAACCTATTACGGTGATCAATTCTGCACGGTGCATGGCCCAACTCATAGTACGAGCCGGGTTGGCCCAACACGCTAGAAAAGGACCGAGTTGGGCCTCATGTTTAAAGCCCCAAGACTAGACATAACCCCAGCATGGTCCAGTGCCCGAAGGACCGGACACGGCCGCTGAAGGTTCAGCCTATGATATTGTTGATTCCGCCCCTACTTGGCTGGAACAACAAGTGGGCTTCTAGCCCAAATGATAAAAAAAAAAAAAAAAAAAAAAAAAATAGGCATGCTGCCACGTGAGTAGCAAACCAGAAATAGAAAAGAAAAGAAAAGGAGAATCGGGAGTAGCGGGGCAAACCGAAAAACCCGAAGAGAGAGAGAGAGAGAGAGAGAGAGAGAGAGAAAAGGGAAGGATTTTGGCACTTGTACAAGACGATTGGGTGGCAAAACGTTGTCGGGTTTTGGCTCAAATTTGACGTGAAGAATCCTTGTGGTGAGCTTTTCCAATCTAATGGGACTTGATTTCTTATTTAGCCTCTCTTTAGTATTCTCTTAAGTACTCCTAATTTGGTGAGACCTAAACTTTTCTTTAGTGTTATTGTAGTTATTCATCTTTGATGATGATGTCTATATTGTTGGTGAATCAAGAATGGTGTTTCTTGATGATATTATTGTTGTGAGCCTCTAGTTTGATTCTGGAGAGAAACTTTGTAATCCCATTGTTGATATAGTGGAAGAGATTTAAGTGGTCTAAGGGTCCTGTGGTTTTTACTCTCAATTTGAGAGGTTTTCCACACTAAAAATTAGTGTTTCACTTGTGGTTGATTATTTTGATTAATTGGTGCATTGGTTGTTTGGCTTTGTTGGCATTTCGTTTGAGATCCTATTTTTTGCACAAAAAAGACGGAAAGTTTTATTCATGCATTGTTTGTTAATTTTCCCAACAAACTGGTATCAGAGCCTTTGGTTGGCTAGAGGCTAATTCTTGTGTGTTGAAATGGAACAACAAAATTCGTATGGGATGGTAAAATTAACCTCATCAAATTATTCCATTTGGAAGCGCAAAATGCAAGATTTGCTTATTGTTAAAGATTTGTATGGGCCTGTCATGGGCAAGTCAAAGCTAGAAAAAATAAGTGATGATGATTAGGGAATATTACACATAAAAGCTGCTGCTACTATTAGGCAATGGGTTGATATTAATATTTTTAATCACATTTCTAAAGAAATAAAAGTCGATGCACTTTGGAAGAAATTAGAGACTATGTATGAGAAAAATACCTCCAGAAATAAAGCTTCGATCATTTGAAGGCTTGTGAATTTGAAATACAAAGATGGAAAAAGTATGACTGAGCATACTAGTGATTTCCAAGGCTTGGTGAACCAATTGGCCACAATGAAAATGCCTCTTGAAGATGAGTTGCAGGCATTGTTACTTTTTAGCTCCTTGCCTGATAGTTGGGAAACGTTAGTGGTATCACTAAGCACCGGTACTGGAGGAAAGCTAATCATGGAGATGGTTAAAGAAAGTTTGTTGAGTGAAGAAGCTAAAAAGAAAGGAAATGGGTGAATCTTCTTACGAGGTACTTGTTTTTGAAAAGCGGAAAGGCGTGGAAGAAGTAAAAGTAGGCATCCTCAAGGTCATGGCAAAAAGCGATACATTCGTGGAAAAATCTAAAAACAGAAAAAATGTCAAGTGTTATCAACTGTAACAAGATGGGTCACATGAAGAAAGAATGCGAATTTGGAAAAGAGAACGAGGTGAAGGAAATAAAGATGAGAGAGAGAAGACTAATATAGTAGCCATTGAAGGTGATGTTACCATCATTTGTGATGACAGGTTGTGTTAGTCTTGTGTGCGAGGAAAGTGATTGGGTGATTGATTCTAACCTCATTTCATGTTACTCCTCATGGTGATTTCTTCACTTCTTACTCTACCGGTGATTTTAGCAATGTCAAAATGGGAAACAATAGTGCCTCTAAAATTGTGGGTATTGGAAATATTTGCTCGGAAACTAATCTTGGAAGTAAGTTGGTACTCAAGGATGTTAGGCATGTTCCGAATATTCGCCTAAACTTGATCTCCACAGGTAGACTTGATGATGAGGGTTTTACTAATTATTCTGGTGAAAGTAAGTGGAAGCTCACCAAAGGTTCTCTAGTGGTTGCAAGAGGAAAGAAAATGAATACACTCTATGTCATGCAAGCTAAGCTTCACAAAGGAAAGATAAAAGTTGTTTAGAAAGGTGCAAGCATTGATCTATGGCACAAGAGGCTTGGTCACGTCAGTGAGAAAGGACTACAACTTCTTGCTAGAAAGCAATTCCTGCCCTGTTTGCAAGGTATGCCTCTTAAAACTTGTGTTGATTGTTTAGTGGAAAAACACATAGAGTTGCATTTCATTCGCACCCTCCATCTAGAAGATCAAATATTCTTGATTTGATTCATACTGCGATGTCATTCTATGCAAGCTAAAACACTTGGAGGTGCATTCTATTTTGTGACTTTCATCGATGACCATTCAAGAAAGGTTTGGGCTCTTGCTTTGAAAACTAAAGACCGGTGCTTGATGTCTTTAAAGAGTTTCATGCCAAGATTGAAAGAGAAACAAGAAAAACAGTTGAAATCGATTCAGTTTATAATGGCGGTGATACATGGGACCATGTGAGAATTATCGCAAACTCCATGGAATCGGGCTTGAGAAGACTTGACTACACCTCGACAATGGTGTAGCGGAGAAATGAAACGAGAACAATTGAAGAAAGAATTAGGTGCATGCTTTCTCACGCAAAAGCTTCCTAAGTCCTTTTGGGGGAGGCCATGAGAACTACATCGATTTGATTAATCTTTCTCCGGCGAGTTGCCTTAGATGGTGATGTTCCAAATAGAGTTTGACAGGGAAGATGTCTCTTATGATTACTTGAGAGTTTTGGTTGAATGGCGTTCGTTCATATTCCTAAAGATGAGAGATCTAAGCTTGATGATAAGGCACAACCGTGTATTTTCTTAGGCTATGGCCACGAGGAGTTTGGGTACATATTATGGGATCCGTGAACAAGAAAATTATCAAAAGTAGAGATGTTGTCTTCCTTGAAGACCAAGTGATTGATGATGGTAACAAAAGATGAAAAAGTCTCGCTCCTCTGCTGAAATTCACTCACAATTTGGATCCAATTTCTCCACACAGAGAATAATCGATCAAGGGGAGATGTCCAAGAAGATGGTGGTGATGTTTGTTAATGATGAAGCCCTCCAATTGATAATGTAGAGCCAGTTGACTAAGTTGAACAAGCACCGCTAGCACCACAGTTGAGTCTCAGGTGAGAAGATCTACAAGAGAGCATCGTCCGCCTAGTCGATACACTACTAATGAGTATGTGATGCTCACTGATGATGGAGAGCCAAAAACTTACCAAGAAGCTGTTTCATATAAGAAGAAGCAAGAGTGGTTTAAAGCCATGCAAGAAGAGATGAAATCATTGTGTGAGAACCACACTTATGACTTGGTGAAGTTACCTATAGGCAAGAAAGTGCTCAAGAACAAGTGGGTTTACAGGTTGAAAACTGAGAATAATAGGTCACAACTAAGGTACAAGGCAAGGTTAGTTGTGAAGGGGTTTGGTCAGAAGAAAGGTGTCGACTTTGAAGAAATCTTTTCTCCTGTTGTGAAGATGTCCTCCATCAGAGTTGTTCTTGCTCTAGCTGCCCGCTTAAATTTAAAGGTAGAGCAACTTGAAGTAAAAACTGCGTTCCTTCACGGTGACTTAGAAGAAGAAATTTTTATGGAGCAAACAGAAGGGTTCAAAGTCAAGAGACAAGCAAGTTGAAGAAAGAGCTTGTATGGGCTCAAACAAGCACCAAGACAGTGGTACAAAAAGTTTGACTCTTTCATGATGAGTCACGGTACACTAGGACTTCATCGACCATTGTGTGTTCATTAAGAAACACTCCGGTGATGATTTGATCATCCTTCTACTATATGTTGATGATATGTTAATCGTTGGCCATGATGCTAGCAAGATTGAGAAGCTAAAGAGAGAGAAGCAAGTCCTTTGCCATGAAAGACTTGGGATTGGCGAACATATATACTTGGTATGAAGATCTCCGTGATAGGAAGAATGGGAAGTTATGGTTATCTCAAAGAAAGCTACATTGAAAAGGTTCTCAAAAGATTCAATATGACTAAGGCCAAGGCTGTTTGTTCTCCACTTCTGTGTCACTTCAAGCTTCACGGTTGAGCAATGTCCTACAAGTGAGAAAAAAAAGAAGAAATGAGCAAAGTGCCATATGCATCATGGTTGGCGGTTTGATGTATGCTATGGTATGTACAAGGCCAAATATTGCCCATGCGCTTGGAGTTGTTAGCCGATTTCTCTCTCTAACCACAAAGAACATCAAGCGAGTGAAATGGATATTGAGATATTTGAGAGGTATTTTCTAAGGTGTTTATGCTTTGGCGCAGGTGAACCTATTTTAGATGGGTACACAAATTCAAACATGGTAGGTGAGATTGATTCTGTGAAGTCTATTTCGGATTGGCGACTTTTATGGGGAGCAGCTTTGGTAGTCCCGCCCACAAAAGTGTCGCCTATCCACCACATAAGCCAGTACTTAGTACCATCAAGGCTGCAAGGAAGCTTTGGGATGAAGAGGTTTCTTGAAGAACTCGGGCATGCAAATAAGAGAAGTGTATTGTCTACATGTGTGATAGTTAGGAAAGCCATCCACCTCTCCAAGAATTCAACATTCCATTCGAGATCCAAGCATATTGATGTTAGATAATCACCAGATTCGTGATGTGCTTGAAGGGAAATAGTTAGACTTCTAGAGAAGATCCACACCATGAGAATGGATCGATATGTTGATGAAGACTTTACCCTAAGGAGAAACTTTGAAGCTTGTAGGCAAAGAGCGGGCTTAGTTGAGCCACCAAATGATGCCAGGGGAGTTTGTTGGGTTCCTCCCCATTTGTGGGCTGGAACAACAAGTGGGCTTCTAGCCCAAATGAAATAAAAAAAAAAAAGATAGGCATGCTGCTCACGTGGGCGACAAACCAGGAAATAGAAAAAAAAAGAAGGAGAATCGGGAGTAGTGGGGCAGCCAAGAAACTAGAGAGAGAGAGAGAGAGAGAGAGAGAGAGAGAAAGGGTAGCGTTTTGGTGCTTGTACAAGACGATTGGGTGGCAAAACGTTGTTGGTTTTGGCTCAAATTTGACGTGGAGAATCTTTGTGAAAGCTCTTCCAATCTACGGACTTGATTTCTCATTTAGCCTCTCTTTAGTACTCTCTTTGAGTACTCTAATTTAGTGAGACCTAAACTTTTCTTTTGGTGTTATTGTTCTTATCCATCTTTGATGATGATATTTATATTGTTGGTGAACTAAGAATAGTGTTTCTTGATGATATTGTTGTGAGCCTCTAGTTTGATTCTAGAGAGAAACTTTATAATCCCATTGTTGATATAGTGGAAGAGATTTAAGTGGCCCAAGGGTTTAGTGGTTTTACACTCAATTTGAGAGGTTTTCCTACGCTAAAAATTAGTGTTTCACTTGTGGTTGATTATTTTGATTAATTGGTTCATTAGTTGTTTGGCTTTGTTGGCATTTCGTTTGAGATCCTATTTTAGCACACAAAGAGGGAAAGTTTTATTCCGCAATTGTTTGTTAGTTTTCCCAACTGAAATTTTAATGAGATTTGAGGTATTTTTTGTCAATCGTGTCGAGCTTATACCATTCTATCCATCAAGTTATTTTCTTGTAATTATTCATATTATTTTAATAAAATTACATTTTAATAATACGTAAATGAGTGCGTCTATTTACACTCATTTTTTTATTCATTAATAAAATTATTTTTAACCACAATAGTTTACTAAAAAATACTTATTACAGACTCCACCATTAATAACCATATAATTAAATCTAAACGCTTACAATAAAGAGTTTCATCAATTCTAAAATAGAAACTGCTTTAAAAAATAAACCTTTTTGTTTGACCTTTAGGCTCCAAAAGTTATCGAGGTGTTTGGTATGAGGATTCATGTCATGATTCAATTATGATTCGTGGGTTCGTTACAGTATTTTTTTTTTTTTACAAAAAATATCGTAAATTGAAAATAATTTTAAATCATAATTTTTTAAATATGTGAAATAAACATCCTGTAAATTACTCACAGATAAGCCTGCACTTGGTACACAACCTTGGCTCCAAGGTCAATCCACACATTGGAAGAATGGTGATTCAGCTTTTACCGAAAATTACTTAAAAATTACCACCATCACGTAAAGTACACCAATTGTGTACGACGTTAGCATTGATA